>CM066978.1:5502260-5870177 GCA_033971965.1 Cucurbita ficifolia
GACCGTTACTCAGTTTTTTTTAGCACGTGCTTCAAACGTCCCAGATTAGGGTTTCCAATTTAGGGTTTCGATTTTAATCACATTTTTACTATTTTATGCACTCCTTTTCTTCGACCTTCCATTCTATATCGTTAATCTTGATCATTCCGTACGAAAATTTGGAAAAACAGAGACCGTTACTTAGTTTTTTTAGCACTTGCTTAAAACGTCTCGGATTCGGATTTTCAATTTAGGGTTTCGATTTTAATCAATTTTTACTATTTTATGCACTCCTTTTCTTCGACCTCCCATTCTATATTACTAATCTTGATCATTTCGTACGAAAATTTTGAAAAACATCGACCGTTACTCAGTTTTTTTAGCACGTGCTTCAAACGCCCCAGATTAGGGTTACCAATTTAGGGTTTCGATTTTAATCACATTTTTACTATTTTATGCACTCCTTTTCTTCGACATTCCATTCTATATCATTAATCTTGATCATTCCGTACGAAAATTTTGAAAAACATCGACCGTTACTCAGTTTTTTTAGCACGTGCTTCAAACGCCCCAGATTAGGGTTTCCAATTTAGGGTTTCGATTTTAATCACATTTTTACTTTTTTATGCACTATTTTTCTTCGACATTCCATTCTATATCATTAATCTTGATCATTCCGTACGAAAATTTTGAAAAACATCGACCGTTACTCAGTTTTTTTAGCACGTGCTTCAAACGCCCCAGATTAGGGTTACCAATTTAGGGTTTCGATTTTAATCACATTTTTACTTTTTTATGCACTATTTTTCTTCGACCTTCCATTTTATATAATTAATCTTGATCATTCTGTACAAAAATTTTGAAAAACATCGACCGTTACTCAGGTTTTTTTTAGCACGTGATTCAAACGTCCCAGATTAGGGTTTTCAATTTAGGGTTTCGATTTTAATCACATTTTTTACTGTTTCATGCACTCCTTTTCTTTGACCTCCCATTCTATATTATTAATCTTGATCATTCCGCACGAAAAACATCGACCGTTACTCAGTTTTTTTAGCACGTGCTTCAAACGTCCTAGATTAGGGTTTCCAATTTAGGGTTTCGATTTTAATCACATTTTTACTATTTATGCACTCCGTTTCTTCGACATTCCATTCTATATCATTAATCTTGATCATTCCGTACGAAAATTTTGAAAAACATCGACCGTTACTCAGTTTTTTTAGCACGTGCTTCAAACGCCCCAGATTAGGGTTACCAATTTAGGGTTTCGATTTTAATTACTTTTTTACTATTTTATGCACTCCTTTTCTTCGACCTCCCATTCTATTTCATTAATCTTGATCATTCCGTACGTAAATTTTGAAAAATGACCGTTACTCAGGTTTTTTTAGCACGAGCTTCAAACGTCCGAGATTAGGGTTTCCAATTTAGGGTTTCGATTTTAATCACATTTTTACTTTTTTATGCACTATTTTTCTTCGACCTTCCATTTTATATAATTAATCTTGATCATTCTGTACAAAAATTTTGAAAAACATCGACCGTTACTCAGGTTTTTTAGCACGTGCTTCAAACGTCCCCAGATTAGGGTTTCCAATTTAGGGTTTCGATTTTAATCACTTTTTTACTATTTTATGCACTCCTTTTCTTCGACATTCCATTCTATATCATTAATCTTGATCATTCCGTACGAAAATTTTGAAAAACATCGACCGTTACTCAGTTTTTTTAGCACGTGCTTCAAACGTCCCAGATTAGGGTTTCCAATTTAGGGTTTCGATTTTAATCACATTTTTTACTATTTTATGCACTCCTTTTCTTCGACCTCCCATTCTATATTATTAATCTTGATCATTCCGTACGAAAAACATCGACCGTTACTCAGTTTTTTTAGCACGTGCTTCAAACGTCCTAGATTAGGGTTTCCAATTTAGGGTTTCGATTTTAATCACATTTTTTTTACTATTTTATGCACTCCTTTTCTTCGACATTCCATTCTATATCATTAATCTTGATCATTCCGTACGAAAATTTTAAAAAACATCGACCGTTACTCAGTTTTTTTAGCACGTGCTTCAAACGTCCCAGATTAGGGTTTCCAATTTAGGGTTTCGATTTTAATCACATTTTTACTATTTTATGCACTCCTTTTCTTCGACATTCCATTCTATATCATTAATCTTGATCATTCTGTACGAAAATTTTGAAAAAAATCGACCGTTACTCAGGTTTTTTTCAGCACGTGCTTCAAACGTCCCAGATTAGGGTTACCAATTTAGGGTTTCGATTTTAATCACATTTTTACTATTTTATGCACTCCTTTTCTTCGACCTCCCATTTTATATTATTAATCTTGATCATTCCGTACGAAAATTTTGAAAAACATCGACCGTTACTCAGGTTTTTTTAGCACGTTCTTCAAACGTCCCGGATTAGGGTTACCAATTATGGGTTTCGATTTTAAGCAATTTTTACCATTTTATGCACTCCTTTTCTTTGACCTTCCATTCTATATCATTAATCTTGATCATTCCGTACGAAAATTTTGAAAAACATCGACCGTTACTCAGTTTTTTTTAGCACGTGCTTCAAACGTCCCAGATTAGGGTTTCCAATTTAGGGTTTCGATTTTAATCACATTTTTACTATTTTATGCACTCCTTTTCTTCGACCTTCCATTCTATATCATTAATCTTGATCATTCCGTACGAAAATTTTGAAAAACATCGACCGTTACTCAGTTTTTTTAGCACGTGCTTCAAACGTCCCGGATTAGGGTTTCCAATTTAGGGTTTCGATTTTAATCTTTTTTTACTATTTTATGCACTCCTTTTCTTCGACCTTCCATTCTATATCATCATAATCTTGATCATTCCGTACGAAAAATTTTGAAATCGACCGTTACTCAGTTTTTTTTTTTTTTTGCTTCAAACGTCGTCCCAGATTAGGGTTTCCAATTTTAGGGTTTCGATTTTAATCACATTTTTTTACTATTTTTTATGCACTCCTTTTCTTTTTCGACATTCCATTCTATATCATTAATCTTGATCATTCCGTACGAAAATTTTGAAAAAACATCGAACGTTTCTCAGTTTTTTTTAGCACGTGCTTCAAACGTCCCCAGATTAGGGTTTCCAATTTAGGGTTTCGATTTTAATCACTTTTTTACTATTTTATGCACTCCTTTTCTTCGACATTCCATTCTATATCATTAATCTTGATCATTCCGTACGAAAATTTTGAAAAAACATCGACCGTTACTCAGTTTTTTTAGCACGTGCTTCAAACGTCCCAGATTAGGGTTTCCAATTTAGGGTTTCGATTTTAATCACATTTTTACTATTTATGCACTCCTTTTCTTCGACATTCCATTCTATATCATTAATCTTGATCATTCCGTACGAAAATTTTGAAAAACATCGACCGTTACTCAGTTTTTTTAGCACGTGCTTCAAACGCCCCAGATTAGGGTTACCAATTTAGGGTTTCGATTTTAATCACATTTTTACTTTTTTATGCACTATTTTTCTTCGACCTTCCATTTTATATAATTAATCTTGATCATTCTGTACAAAAATTTTGAAAAACATCGACCGTTACTCAGGTTTTTTTTAGCACGTGATTCAAACGTCTCAGATTAGAGTTACCAATTTAGGCTTTCGATTTTAAGCAATTTTTTACTGTTTCATGCACTCCTTTTCTTTGACCTCCCATTCTATATTATTAATCTTGATCATTCCGTACGAAAATTTTGAAAAAAACATCGACCGTTACTCAGTTTTTTTAGCACGTGCTTCAAACGTCCTAGATTAGGGTTTCCAATTTAGGGTTTCGATTTTAATCACATTTTTACTATTTATGCACTCCGTTTCTTCGACATTCCATTCTATATCATTAATCTTGATCATTCCGTACGAAAATTTTGAAAAACATCGACCGTTACTCAGTTTTTTTAGCACGTGCTTCAAACGTCCCAGATTAGGGTTTCCAATTTAGGGTTTCGATTTTAATCATTTTTTACTATTTTATGCACTCCTTTTCTTCGACATTCCATTCTATATCATTAATCTTGATCATTCCGTACGAAAATTTTGAAAAAAACATCGACCGTTACTCAGTTTTTTTTAGCACGTGCTTCAAACGTCCCGGATTAGGGTTTCCAATTTAGGGTTTCGATTTTAATCAATTTTTACTATTTTATGCACTCCTTTTCTTTGACCTCCCATTCTATATCATTAATCTTGATCATTCCGTACGAAAATTTTGAAAAACATCGACCGTTACTTAGTTTTTTTAGCACGTGCTTCAAACGTCCCAGATTAGGGTTTTCAATTTAGGGTTTCGATTTTAATCACTTTTTTACTATTTTATGCACTCCTTTTCTTCGACATTCCATTCTATATCATTAATCTTGATCATTCCGTACGAAAATTTTGAAAAACATCGACCGTTACTCAGTTTTTTTTTTTTTTGTGCTTCAAACGTCCCCAGATTAGGGGTTTTCAATTTAGGGTTTCGATTTTAATCAATTTTTACTATTTTATGCACTCCTTTTCTTCGACATTTCATTCTATATCATTAATCTTGATCATTCCGTACGAAAAAAATTTTGAAAAAATCGACCGACCGTTACTCAGTTTTTTTTTTTTTTTTTTAGCACGTGCTTCAAACGTCCCAGATTAGGGTTTCCAATTTAGGGTTTCGATTTTAATCACTTTTTTACTATTTTATGCACTCCTTTTCTTCGACATTCCATTCTATATCATTAATCTTGATCATTCCGTACGAAAATTTTGAAAAACATCGACCGTTACTCAGTTTTTTTAGCACGTGCTTCAAACGTCCCAGATTAGGGTTTTGATTTTAATCACTTTTTTACTGTTTTATGCACTCCTTTTCTTCGACCTTCCATTCTATATTATTAATCTTGATCATTCCGTACGAAAATTTTGAAAAACATCGACCGTTACTCAGGTTTTTTTTAGCACGTGCTTCAAACGTCCCAGATTAGGGTTTCCAATTTAGGGTTTCGATTTTAAGCAATTTTTTACCGTTTTATGCACTCCTTTTCTTCGACCTCCCATTCTATATTATTCATCTTTATCATTCCGTACGAAAATTTTGAAAAACATCGACCGTTACTCAGGTTTTTTTAGCACGTTCTTCAAACGTCCCGGATTAGGGTTACCAATTATGGGTTTCGATTTTAAGCAATATTTACCATTTTATGCACTCCTTTTCTTTGACCTCCCATTCTATATCATTAATCTTGATCATTCCGTACGAAAATTTTGAAAAACATCGACCGTTACTCAGTTTTTTTAGCACGTGCTTCAAACGCCCCAGATTAGGGTTACCAATTTAGGGTTTCGATTTTAATTACTTTTTTACTATTTTATGCACTCCTTTTCTTCGACCTCCCATTCTATTTCATTAATCTTGATCATTCCGTACGTAAATTTTGAAAAATGACCGTTACTCAGGTTTTTTTAGCACGAGCTTCAAACGTCCGAGATTAGGGTTTCGATTTTAAGCAATTTTTTACCGTTTTATGCACTCCTTTTCTACGACATTCAATGATAAATAATCGATCTTGATCATTCCGCATGATAATTTCAAAAAACATCGAACGTTTCTCAGTTTTTTTTAGCACGTGCTTCAAACGTCCCAGATTAGGGTTTCCAATTTAGGGTCTCGATTTGAATCACTTTTTTACTATTTTATGCACTCCTTCTCATCGAGCTCCCATTCTATATCGTTAATCTTGATCATTCCGTACGAAAATTTGGAAAAACAGAGACCGTTACTTAGTTTTTTTAGCACTTGCTTAAAACGCCCCAGATTAGGGTTACCAATTTAGGGTTTCGATTTTAAATTTTTTTTTTTACTTTTATTTTATGCACTCCTTTTTTTTCGACCTTCCATTCTATATCATTAATCTTGATCATTCCGTACGAAAATTTTGAAAAAAAATCGATCGACCGTTACTCAGTTTTTTTAGCACGCACGTGCTTCAAACGTCCCAGATTAGGGTTTTCCATTTTAGGGTTTCGATTTTAATCACATTTTTACTATTTTTTGACTCCTTTTTCTTCGACATTCCCATTCTATATCATTAATCTTGATCATTCATCATTCGTACGAAAAAACATTTGAAAAAAACATCGACCGTTACTCAGTTTTTTTAGCACGTGCTTCAAACGTCCCAGATTAGGGTTTCCAATTTAGGGTTTCGATTTTAATCACTTTTTTACTATTTTATGCACTCCTTTTCTTCGACATTCCATTCTATATCATTAATCTTGATCATTCCGTACGAAAATTTTGAAAAAAATCGACCGTTACTCAGTTTTTTTTTTTTTTTACGTGCTTCAAACGTCCCCAGATTAGGGTTTCCAATTTAGGGTTTCGATTTTAATCACTTTTTTACTATTTTATGCACTCCTTTTCTTCGACATTCCATTCTATATCATTAATCTTGATCATTCCGTACGAAAATTTTGAAAAACATCGACCGTTACTCAGTTTTTTTAGCACGTGCTTCAAACGTCCCGGATTAGGGTTTCGATTTTAATTACTTTTTTACTATTTATGCACTCCGTTTCTTCGACATCCCATTCTATATCATTAATCTTGATCATTCCGTACGAAAATTTTGAAAAACATCGACCGTTACTTAGTTTTTTTTTTTTTTTTGCGTGCTTCAAACGTCCCAGATTAGGGTTTTCCAATTTAGGGTTTCGATTTTAATCACATTTTTTTTTTTTTTATGCACTCCTTTTCTTCGACATTCCATTCTATATCATTAATCTTGATCATTCCGTACGAAAATTTTGAAAAACATCGACCGTTACTTAGTTTTTTTAGCACTTGCTTTAAACGTCTCGGATTAGGATTTCCAATTTAGGGTTCGATTTTTATCATTTTTTACTATTTTATGCACTCCTTTTCTTCGACATTCCATCCTATATCATTAATCTTGATCATTCCGTACGAAAATGTCGAAAAACATCGACCATTACTTAGTTTTTTAGTTTTTTTAGCACTTGCTTCAAACGTCCTAGATTAGGGCTTCCAATTTAGGATTTCGATTTTAATCACTTTATTACTATTTTATGCACTCCTTTTCTTCGACATTCCATTCTATATCATTAATCTTGATCATTCCGTACGAAAATTTTGAAAAACATCGACCGTTACTCAGTTTTTTTTTTTTTTAGCACGTGCTTCAAACGTCCCGGATTAGGGTTACCAATTTAGGGTTTCGATTTTAAGCAAATTTTTTACTATTTTATGCACTCCTTTTCTTCGACATTCCATTCTATATCATTAATCTTGATCATTCCGTACGAAAATTTTGAAAAACATCGACCATTACTTAGTTTTTTTAGCACGTGCTTCAAACGTCCCGGATTAGGGTTTTCAATTTAGGGTTTCGATTTTAATTACTTTTTTACTATTTTTTCACTCCTTTTCTTCGACCTTCCATTCTATATCATTAATCTTGATCATTCCGTACGAAAATTTTTGAAAAAAAAATCGTCCGTTACTCAAGTTTTTTTTTAGCACGTGCTTCAAACGTCTCGGATTAGGGTTACCAATTTAGGGTTTCGATTTTAAGCAATTTTTTTACTGTTTTATGCACTCCTTTTCTTCGACCTTCCATTCTATATCATTAATCTTGATCATTCTCTACGAAAATTTTGAAAAACATCGACCGTTACTCAGTTTTTTTAGCACGTGCTTCAAGCGTCCCCGATTAGGGTTTCCAATTTAGGGTTTCGATTTTAAGCAGTTTTTTACTATTTGATGCAGTCCTTTTCTTCGGCAATCCACGATATATCGTTAACCTTGATCATTCTGTACGAAAAAAAATTGAAAAAACATCGACCGTTACTCAGTTTTTTTTAGCACGTGCTTCAAACGTCCCCAGATTAGGGTTTCCAATTTAGGGTTTCGATTTTAATCACTTTTTTACTATTTTATGCACTCCTTTTCTTCGACCTCCCATTCTATATTATTAATCTTGATCATTCCGTACGAAAATTTTGAAAAACATCGACCGTTACTCAGGTTTTTTTTTTTTTTACGTGCTTCAAAAAACGTCCCAGATTAGGGTTTCCAATTTAGGGTTTCGATTTTAATCACTTTTTTTACTATTTTATGCACTCCTTTTTTCGACATTCCATTCTATATCATTAATCTTGATCATTCCGTACGAAAATTTTAAAAAACATCGACCGTTACTCAGTTTTTTTTTTTTTAGCACGTGCTTCAAACGTCCCAGATTAGGGTTTTTCCAATTTAGGGTTTCGATTTTAATCACATTTTTTTACTATTTTATGCACTCCTTTTTTCTTCATTCCATTCTATATCATTAATCTTGATCATTCCGTACGAAAATTTTGAAAAAAAATCGACCGTTACTCAGTTTTTTTAGCACGTGCTTCAAACGCCCCAGATTAGGGTTACCAATTTAGGGTTTCGATTTTAATCACATTTTTACTTTTTTATGCACTATTTTTCTTCGACATTCCATTCTATATCATTAATCTTGATCATTCCGTACGAAAATTTTGAAAAACATCGACCGTTACTCAGGTTTTTTTTAGCACGTGATTCAAACGTCTCAGATTAGAGTTACCAATTTAGGCTTTCGATTTTAAGCAATTTTTTACTGTTTCATGCACTCCTTTTCTTTGACCTCCCATTCTATATTATTAATCTTGATCATTCCGCACGAAAAACATCGACCGTTACTCAGTTTTTTTAGCACGTGCTTCAAACGTCCCAGATTAGGGTTTCCAATTTAGGGTTTCGATTTTAATTACTTTTTTACTATTTTATGCACTCCTTTTCTTCGACCTCCCATTCTATTTCATTAATCTTGATCATTCCGTACGTAAATTTTGAAAAACATCGACCGTTACTCAGTTTTTTTTAGCACGAGCTTCAAACGTCCCAGATTAGGGTTTCCAATTTAGGGGGGGTTCGATTTTTAATCACTTTTTTTACTATTTTATGCACTCCTTTCCTTTTTCTTCGACATTCCATTCTATTCATTAATCTTGATCATTCCGTACGAAAATTTTGAAAAAAAAACCGTTACTCAGTTTTTTTTTTTAGCACGTGCTTCAAAAACGTCCCAGATTAGGGTTTTTCCAATTTAGGGTTTCGATTTTAATCACATTTTTTACTATTTTTTTGCACTCCTTTTTTCTTCGACATTCCATTTATTTATTATTTGATCATTCCGTACGAAAAAATTTTTTTGAAAACATCGACCGTTACTTACTTTTTTTTTTAGCACGTGCTTCAAACGTCCCCAGATTAGGGTTTCCAATTTAGGGTTTCGATTTTAATCAATTTTTTTACTATTTTATGCACTCCTTTTCTTCGACCTCCCATTCTATATCATTAATCTTGATCATTCCGTACGAAAATTTGGAAAAACAGAGACCGTTACTTAGTTTTTTTTTAGCACGCACGTGCTTCAAACGTCCCCAGATTAGGGTTTCAATTTAGGGTTTCGATTTTAATCACATTTTTTACTATTTTATGCACTCCTTTTCTTCGACATTCCCTCTATATCATTAATCTTGATCATTCCGTACGAAAATTTTGAAAAAACATCGACCGTTACTCAGTTTTTTTTTTTAGCACGTGCTTCAAAAACGTCCCAGATTAGGGTTTCCAATTTAGGGTTTCCATTTTAATCACATTTTTTTACTTTTTTATGCACTCCTTTTCTCTTCTTCGACATTCCATTCTATATATATTAATCTTGATCATTCCGTACGAAAAAAATTTTGAAAAACATCGACCGTTACTCAGTTTTTTTTTTACGTGCTTCAAACGTCCCAGATTAGGGTTTCCAATTTTAGGGTTTTCGATTTTAATCACATTTTTTACTTTTTTTTGCACTCCTTTTTTCGACATTCCATTCTATATCATTAATCTTGATCATTCCGTACGAAAATTTTTTCCGAAAAATCGACCGTTACTCAGTTTTTTTTTTTAGCACGTGCTTCAAACGTCCCAGATTAGGGTTTTCCAATTTAGGGTTTCGATTTTAATCACATTTTTTTTACTTTTTTGCACTCCTTTTTTTCGACCTTCCATTCTATATCATTAATCTTGATCATTCCGTACGAAAATTTTGAAAAACATCGACCGTTACTCAGGTTTTTTTAGCACGTGATTCAAACGTTCCAGATTAGATTTACCAATTTAGGGTTTCGATTTTAATCACTTTTTTACTGTTTTATACACTCCTCTTTTCAACATTCCATTGTATATCATTAAACTTAATCATTCTGTACGAAAATTTTGAAAAACATCGACCGTTACTCTGGTTTTTTTAGCACGTGCTTTAAACGTCCCGGATTAGGGTTACCAGTTTAGGGTTTCGATTTTAATCAATTTTTTACTATTTTATGCACTCCTTTTTCTTCGACACATTCCATTCTATATCATTAATCTTTGATCATTCCGTACGAAAAATTTGAAAAAACATCGACCGTTTACTCAGTTTTTTTTTTTTTTACGTGCTTCAAACGTCCCGGATTAGGGTTTCTAATTTAGGGTTTCGATTTTAATCACTTTTTTACTATTTTATGCACTCCTTTTCTTCGACTTTTCTATATCTAATCTTGATCATTCCGTACGAAAAAATTTGAAAAAAACATCGACCGTTACTCTCAGTTTTTTTTTTTTACGTGCTTCAAACGTCCCCAGATTAGGGTTTCCAATTTAGGGTTTCGATTTTAATCACATTTTTACTATTTTATGCACTCCTTTTCTTCGACCTCCCATTCTATATAATTAATCTTGATCATTCTGTACAAAAATTTTGAAAAACATCGACCGTTACTCAGGTTTTTTTAGCACGTGCTTCAAACGTCCCAGATTAGGGTTACCAATTTAGGGTTTCGATTTTAAGCACTTTTTTACTGTTTTATGCACTCCTTTTCTACGACATTCCATTCTATTTCATATCATTAATCTTGATCATTCCGTACGAAAATTTTGAAAAAAAAACATCGACCGTTACTCAGTTTTTTTTTTTAGCACGTGCTTCAAACGTCCCCAGATTAGGGTTTCCAATTTAGGGTTTTCGATTTTTTTAATTTTAATCACATTTTTACTTTTTTTATGCACTCCTTTTCTTCGACATTCCATTCTATATCATTAATCTTGATCATTCCGTACGAAAATTTTGAAAAACATCGACCGTTACTCAGTTTTTTTAGCACGTGCTTCAAACGTCCCAGATTAGGGTTTCCAATTTAGGGTTTCGATTTTAATTATTTTTTTACTATTTTATGCACTCCTTTTCTTCGACCTCCCATTCTATATCATTAATCTTGATCATTCCGTACGAAAATTTTGAAAAACATCGACCGTTACTCAGTTTTTTTAGCACGTGCTTCAAACGTCCCAGATTAGGGTTTCCAATTTAGGGTTTCGATTTTAATCACATTTTTTCTATTTTATGCACTCCTTTCTTCGACCTTCCATTCTATTTTATTAATCTTGATCATTCTGTAGGAAAATTTTGAAAAAACATCGACCGTTACTCAGTTTTTTTAGCACGTGCTTCAAACGTCCCAGATTAGGGTTTCCAATTTAGGGTTTCGATTTTAATCACATTTTTTACTATTTATGCACTCCGTTTCTTCGACATCCCATTCTATATCATTAATCTTGATCATTCCGTACGAAAATTTTGAAAAACATCGACCGTTACTTAGTTTTTTTTAGCACGTGCTTCAAACGTCCCAGATTAGGGTTTCCAATTTAGGGTTTCGATTTTAATCACTTTTTTACTTTTTTATGCACTATTTTTTACACTGCACTTTTTCTTCGACATTCCATTCTATATCATTAATCTTGATCATTCCGTACGAAAATTTTGAAAAACATCGACCGTTACTTAGTTTTTTTTTTTTAGCACGTGCTTCAAACGTCCCAGATTAGGGTTTCCAATTTAGGGTTTCGATTTTAATCACATTTTTTACTATTTTATGCACTCCTTTTCTTCGACCTTCCATTCTATATCATTAATCTTGATCATTCCGTACGAAAATTTTGAAAAACATCGACCGTTACTCAGTTTTTTTTAGCACGTGCTTCAAACGTCCCAGATTAGGGTTTCCAATTTAGGGTTTCGATTTTAATCACTTTTTTACTATTTTATGCACTCCTTTTCTTCGACATTCCATTCTATATCATCAATCTTGATCATTCCGTACGAAAATTTTGAAAAACATCGACGTTTACTCAGTTTTTTTTTTTTTTACGTGCTTCAAAAAATCCCAGATTAGGGTTTCCAATTTAGGGTTTCGATTTTAATTACATTTTTTACTATTTTATTGCACTCCTTTTTTCGACGACATTCCATTCTATATTTATCTTGATCATTGATCATTCCCGTATGAAAATTTTTCGAAAAAAATCGACCGTTACTCAGTCGACCGTTTTTTTTTTTTTTAGTGCTTCAAACGTCCCCCCATTATTAGGGTTTCCAATTTAGGGTTTCGATTTTAATCACTTTTTTACTATTTTATGCACTCCTTTTTCTTCGACATTCCATTCTATATCATTAATCTTGATCATTCCGTACGAAAATTTTGAAAAAAAATCGACCGTACCGTTACTCAGTTTTTTTTTTTAGCACGTGCTTCAAACGTCCCAGATTAGGGTTTCCAATTTAGGGTTTCGATTTTAATTACTTTTTTACTATTTTATGCACTCCTTTTCTTCGACATTCCATTCTATATCATTAATCTTGATCATTCCGTACGAAAATTTTGAAAAACATCGACCGTTACTTAGTTTTTTTGTTTTTTTTGCACTTGCTTCAAACGTCCCAGATTAGGGTTTCCAATTTAGGGTTTCGATTTTTTTAATCACATTTTTTTTTTTTTATGCACTCCTCATTTTTTCGACATTCCATCGACATTCCATTCTATATCATTAATCTTGATCATTCCGTACGAAAATTTTGAAAAAAAATTTTGATCGACCGTTACTCAGTTTTTTTTTTTTAGCACGTGCTTCAAACGTCCCAGATTAGGGTTTCCAATTTAGGGTTTCGATTTTAATCACATTTTTTACTATTTTATGCACTCCTTTTCTTCGACATTCCATTCTATATCATTAATCTTGATCATTCCGTACGAAAAAAATTTTGAAAAAAATCGACCGTTACTCAGTTTTTTTTTTTTTTAGCACGTGCTTCAAACGTCCCAGATTAGGGTTTCCAATTTAGGGTTTCGATTTTAATCACATTTTTTACTATTTTTTATGCACTTTTTTGCACTTTTTTTCTTCGACATTCCATTCTAATCATTAATCTTGATCATTCCGTACGAAAAAATTTTGAAAAAAAAAAAACACCGTTACTCAGTTTTTTTTTAGCACGTGCTTCAAACGTCCCAGATTAGGGTTTCCAATTTAGGGTTTTTCGATTTTAATTACACATTTTTTTACTATTTTATGCACTCCTTTTTCTTCGACATTCCATTCTATATCATTAATCTTGATCATTCCGTACGAAAATTTTTGAAAAATCGACCGTTACTCAGTTTTTTTAGCACGTGCACGTGCTTCAAACGTCCCAGATTAGGGTTCCAATTTAGGGTTTTCGATTTTAATCAATTTTTTTACTATTTTTTTGCACTCCTTTTTTTTCGACATTCCATTCTATATCATCATTAATCTTGATCATTCCGTACGAAAATTTTGAAAAAAAAAAATCGACCGTTACTCTTAGTTTTTTTTTTTTTTACGTGCTTCAAAACGTCCCGGATTAGGGTTTCCAATTTAGGGTTTCGATTTTATTTTAATACATTTTTACTATTTTATGCACTCCTTTTCTTCGACCTCCCATTCTATATTACTAATCTTGATCATTTCGTACGAAAATTTTGAAAAACATCGACCGTTACTCAGTTTTTTTTGCACGTGCTTCAAACGTCCCAGATTAGGGTTTCCAATTTAGGGTTTCGATTTTAATCACATTTTTTTTACTTTTTTTTATGCACTCCTTTTTCTTCGACATTCCATTCTATATCATTATCTCTCTCATCTCATCATCATTCGAAAAAACGAAAATTAAAAAAAAATTTTTAAAAAACATCGACCGTTACTTAGTTTTTTTTTTTTAGCACGTGCTTCAAACGTCCCAGATTAGGGTTTCCAATTTAGGGTTTTTCGATTTTAATCACATTTTTTACTATTTTATGCACTCCTTTTCTTCGACATTCCATTCTATATCATTAATCTTGATCATTCCGTACGAAAATTTTGAAAAAAACATCGACCGTTACTCAGTTTTTTTTTTTTTGCACGTGCTTCAAAACGTGCTTCAAACGTCCCAGATTTAGGGTTTCCAATTTAGGGTTTCGATTTTAATCACATTTTTAATCTTTTTTTTATTTTACTCCTTTTCTTCGACCTCCCATTCTATATTATTCATCTTGATCATTCCGCACGAAAAACATCGACCGTTACTCAGTTTTTTTAGCACGTGCTTCAAACGTCCTAGATTAGGGTTTCCAATTTAGGGTTTCGATTTTAATTTTCCAATTTTTTCGATTTTAATTTTTTTACTTTTACTTTTTGCACTCCTTTTCTTCGACATTCCATTCTATATATCATCAATCTTGATCATTCCGTACGAAAAATTTGAAAAAACATCGACCGTTACTCAGTTTTTTTTTAGCACGTGCTTCAAAAACGTCCCAGATTAGGGTTTTCCAATTTAGGGATTTTTTTTTACATTTTTACTTTTTTATGCACTATTTTTCTTCGACATTCCATTCTATATCATTAATCTTGATCATTCCGTACGAAAAATTTTTTGAAAAATCGACCGTTACTCAGTTTTTTTTTTTTTTTACGTGCTTCAAAAACGTCCCAGATTAGGGTTTTCCAATTTAGGGTTTCGATTTTAATCACTTTTTTTTTACTGTTTTATGCACTCCTTTTCTTTTTCATTCCATTCTTTTATATCATTAATCTTGATCATTCTGTACGAAAATTTTGAAAAACATCGACCGTTACTTATGTTTTTTTAGCACGTTCTTCAAACATCCCAAATTAGGGTTTTCAATTTAGGGTTTCGATTTTAATCACATTTTTACTATTTTATGCACTCCTTTTCTTCGACCTTCCATTCTATATCATTAATCTTGATCATTCTGTACGAAAATTTTGAAAAACATCGACCGTTACTTAAGTTTTTTTTTTTTTTAGCACGTGATTCAAACGTCTCGGATAAGAGTTACCAATTTAGGGTTTCGATTTTAATCACTTTTTTACTGTTGTATGCAGTCCTTTTTTCAGCGTTCCATTATATATCATTAATCTTGATCATTCCGTATGAAAATTTCGAAAAAAATTGACCGTTACTTAGTTCTTTTAGCACGTCCTTCAAACGTCCCACATTAGGGTTTCTAATTTGGGGTTTCGATTTTAATCACTTTTTTTCTACTTTTTTTTTATGCACTCCTTTTTTCTCGACATTCCATTCTAAATCATCATCTATCATCTTGATCATTCCGTTTACGAAAATTTTTTGAAAAAAATCGACCGTTACTCAGTTTTTTTTTTAGCACGTGCTTCAAACGTCCCAGATTAGGGTTTCCAATTTAGGGGGTTCGATTTTAATTACTTTTTTACTATTTATGCACTTCTTTTCTTCGACCATTCCATTCTATATCATTAATCTTGATCATTACGTACGAAAATTTTGAAAAACACGACCGTTACTTAGTTTTTTTTAGCACGTGCTTCAAACGTCCCGGATTAGGGTTTCCAAATTAGGGTTTTCGATTTTAAGCAATTTTTTACTGTATTATGCACTCCTTTTCTTTTTCGACATTCCATTCTATATCATTAATCTTGATCATTCCGTACGAAAATTTTTTAAAAAAAAACAACGACGTTTTACTCAGTTTTTTTAGCACGTGCTTCAAAAACGTCCCCAGATTAGGGTTTCCAATTTAGGGTTTCGATTTTAATTACTTTTTTACTATTTTTATGCACTCCTTTTCTTCGACCTTCCATTCTATATCATTAATCTTGATCATTCCGTACGAAAATTTTTAAAAACATCGACCGTTACTCAGGTTTTTTTAGCACGTGCTTCAAACGTCCCGGATTAGGGTTACCAATTTAGGGTTTCGATTTTAATCACTTTTTTACTGTTTTATGCACTCCTTCTTTTCTTCGACATTCCATTCTATATCATTAATCTTGATCATTCCGTACGAAAATTTTGAAAAAACATCGACCGTTACTCAGTTTTTTTTTTTTTTTTTTACGTGCTTCAAAAAAACGTCCCAGATTAGGGTTTCCAATTTAGGGTTTCGATTTTAATCACTTTTTTACTTTTTTATGCACTTTTTTTCTTCGACATTCCATTCTATATCATTAATCTTCTCATTCCGTACGAAAATTTTTTAAAAACATCGACCGTTACTCTCAGTTTTTTTTTTTTTACGTGCTTCAAACGTCCCCAGATTAGGGTTTTCCAATTTTAGGGTTTCGATTTTTAATCACTTTTTTACTATTTTTTGCACACTCCTTTTCTTTCGACATTCCATTCTATATATCATCAATCTTGATCATTCCGTACGAAAATTTTTGAAAAAAATCGACCGTTTCACTCAGTTTTTTTTTTTAGCACGTGCTTCAAAACGTCCCAGATTAGGGTTTCCAATTTAGGGTTTCGATTTTAATCACTTTTTTTTTACTATTTTTATGCACTCCTTTTTCTTCGACATTCCATTCTATATCATCAATCTTGATCATTCCGTACGAAAATTTTTGAAAAAAAATCGACCGTTACTCAGTTTTTTTTTTAGCACGTGCTTCAAAACGTCCCCATTAGGGTTTTTCAAATTTAGGGTTTCGATTTTAATCACTTTTTTACTATTTTTTTTGCACTCCTTTTCTTCGACATTCCATTCTATATCATTAATCTTGATCATTCCGTACGAAAAAAATTTGAAAAAACATCGACCGTTACTCAGTTTTTTTTTTAGCACGTGCTTCAAACGTCCCGGATTAGGGTTTCCAATTTTAGGGTTTTTTTAATCAATTTTTTACTTTTTTACTATTTTTTCTCACTCCTTTTCTTCGACATTCCATTCTTCTATCATCATCTTCATGATCATTCCGTACGAAAAAAAAAAAAAAAAAATCGACCGTTACTCAGTTTTTTTTTTTAGCACGTGCTTCAAAAACGTCCCCAGATTAGGGTTTCCAATTTAGGGTTTCGATTTTAATCACTTTTTTTTTTTTTTTATGCACTCCTTTTCTTTTTTTTTCCATTCTATATCATTAATCTTGATCATTCCGTACGAAAAATTTTGAAAAAAAAAACATCGACCGTTACTACTTTTTTTTTTTTTTTTACGTGCTTCAAAACGTCCCCAGATTAGGGTTTTTCCAAATTTAGGGTTTCGATTTTAATCACTTTTTTTTTATTTTTTTTATGCACTCCTTTTCTTCGACATTCCATTCTATATCATTAATCTTGATCATTCCGTACGAAAAAAATTTGAAAAAAATCGACCGTTACTCAGTTTTTTTTTTAGCACGTGCTTCAAACGTCCCAGATTAGGGTTTCCAATTTTTAGGGTTTCGATTTTTTTTCACATTTTTACTACTTTTTATTTGCACTCCTTTTTCTTCGACATTCCATTCTATATCATTAATCTTGATCATTCCGTACGAAAATTTTTTGAAAACATCGACCGTTACTCAGTTTTTTTTTTTTTTACGTGCTTCAAACGTCCCAGATTAGGGTTTCCAATTTAGGGTTTCGATTTTTTTAATCACATTTTTTTTTTTTTTATGCACTCCTTTTTCTTCGACATTCCATTCTATATCATTAATCTTGATCATTCCGTACGAAAATTTTTGAAAAAAAATCGACCGTTACTCAGTTTTTTTTTTAGCACGTGCTTCAAAACGTCCCAGATTAGGGTTTCCAATTTAGGGTTTCGATTTTAATTACATTTTTACTTTTTTTTTTTTTTTTTTTTTTCTTTTCTTTCGACATTCCATTCTATATCATTAATCTTGATCATTCCGTACGAAAAAATGAAAAACATCGACCGTTACTCAGGTTTTTTTTTTTTAGCACGTTCTTCAAACGTCCCGGATTAGGGTTACCAATTATGGGTTTCGATTTTAAGCAATATTTACCATTTTATGCACTCCTTTTCTTTGACCTCCCATTCTATATTATTAATCTTGATCATTCCGCACGAAAATTTCGGAAAACATCGACCGTTACTTAGTTTTTTTTTTTTTTTTTTTGCTTCAAAACGTCCCCAGATTAGGGTTTCCAATTTAGGGTTTCGATTTTAATCACATTTTTTTATTTTTATGCACTCCTTTTTTTCTTCGACATTCCATTCTATATCATTAATCATGATCATTCCGTACGAAAAATTTGAAAAACATTGAACGTTACTTAGTTTTTATAGCACGTGCTTCAAACGTCCCGGATTAGGGTTTCTAATTTTGGGTTTCGATTTTAATTACTTTTTTACTATTTATGCACTCCTTTTCTTCGACATTCCATTCCATATCATTCATCTTGATCATTCCGTACGAAAATTTTAAAAAACATCGACCGTTACTCAGGTTTTTTTAGCACGTGCTTCAAACGTCCCCAGATTAGGGTTTTTTCCAATTTAGGGTTTCGATTTTAATTTTTTTTTTTTACTATTTTATGCACTCCTTTTCTTCGACATTCCATTTTATATCATTAATCTTGATCATTTCCGTACGAAAATTTTGAAAAATATCGACCGTTACTCAGTTTTTTTTTTAGCACGTGCTTCAAAAGTCCCAGATTAGGGTTTCCAATTTAGGGTTTCGATTTTTTTCACTTTTTTACTTTTTTTTTATGCACTTTTTTTCTTCGACATTCCATTCTATATCATTAATCTTGATCATTCCGTACGAAAATTTTGAAAAAAATCGACCGTTACTCACGAAAAACTTTTTAGCACACGTGCTTCAAACGTCCCCAGATTTAGGGTTTTTCCATTTAGGGTTTCGATTTTAATTACTTTTTTACTATTTATGCACTCCTTTTCTTCGACATTCCATTCCATATCATTCATCTTGATCATTCCGTACGAAAATTTTTGAAAAAATCGACCGTTACGACCGTTACTCAGTTTTTTTTTTTTTTAGCACGTGCTTCAAACGTCCCGATTAGGGTTTTTCCAATTTAGGGTTTCGATTTTAATCACTTTTTTTTTTTTATTTTTATGCACTCCTTTTCTTTTCATTCCATTCTATATCATTAATCTTGATCATGATCATTCCGTACGAAAAATTTTGAAAAAACATCGACCGTTACTCAGTTTTTTTTTTTTTTTGCTTCAAACGTCCCCAGATTAGGGTTTCCAATTTAGGGTTTTTCGATTTTAATCACATTTTTTACTATTTTATGCACTCCTTTTTTCTTCGACATTCCATTCTATATCATTAATCTTGATCATTCCGTACGAAAATTTTGAAAAAACATCGACCGTTACTCAGTTTTTTTTTTTTAGCACGTGCTTCAAAACGTCCCAGATTAGGGTTTCCAATTTAGGGGTTTCGATTTTAATCACTTTTTTTTTTTTTTATGCACTCCTTTTTTCTTCGACCTCCATTCTATATCATTATCTTTTGATCATTCCGTACGAAAATTTTGAAAAAAAATCGACCGTTACTCAGTTTTTTTTTTTTTTTAGCACGTGCTTCAAACGTCCCAGATTAGGGTTTCCAATTTTAGGGTTTTTCGATTTTAATCACTTTTTTTTTTTTTTTTTTTACACTCCTTTTTTTTTCTTTCATTCCATTCTATATCATTAATCTTGATCATTCCGTACGAAAAAATTTTGAAAAACATCGACCGTTACTCAGTTTTTTTTTTTTTAGCACGTGCTTCAAACGTCCCAGATTAGGGTTTCCAATTTAGGGTTTCGATTTTAATTACACTTTTTTTACTTTTTTTTATGCACTTTTTTTCTTCGACATTCCATTCTATATCATTAATCTTGATCATTCCGTTCGAAAAAAAATTTGAAAAAATCGACCGTTACTCAGTTTTTTTTTTTTTTAGCACGTGCTTCAAACGTCCCATTAGGGTTTTCCAATTTAGGGTTTCGATTTTAATCACTTTTTTACTATTTTTATGCACTCCTTTTTTTCTTCGACATTCCATTCTATATCATTAATCTTGATCATTCCGTACGAAAATTTTTGAAAAAACATCGACCGTTACTCAGTTTTTTTTTTTTAGCACGTGCTTCAAACGTCCCGATTAGGGTTAGGGTTTTTTTTTTAGGGTTTCGATTTTTTTTCTCAGGTTTTCGATTTTAATTACTTTTTTTACTTTTTTATGCACTCCTTTTTTTCTTCGATGCACTCCATTCTATTCATTCATATCATCTAATCTTGATCATTCCGTACGAAAATTTGGAAAAACAGAGACCGTTACTTAGTTTTTTTAGCACTTGCTTAAAACGTCTCGGATTCGGATTTTCAATTTAGGGTTTCGATTTTAATCAATTTTTTACTTTTTATGCACTCCTTTTTTTCTTCGACATTCCATTCTATATCATTAATCTTGATCATTTCGTACGAAAAAATTTTGAAAAAACATCGACCGTTACTCAGTTTTTTTTTTTTTCACGTGCTTCAAACGTCCCCCAGATTAGGGTTTCCAATTTAGGGTTTTTTTTTTCGATTTTTTTATTTTAATCACATTTTTTATTTTTTATGCACTCCTTTTCTTCGACATTCCATTCTATATCATTAATCTTGATCATTCCGTACGAAAAAAATTTGAAAAAAATCGACCGTTACTCAGTTTTTTTTTTTTTTTACGTGCTTCAAACGTCCCAGATTAGGGTTTCCAATTTAGGGTTTCGATTTTAATCACATTTTTTTTTTTTTTATGCACTTTTTTTTTTTATGCACTTTTTCTTCGACATTCCATTCTATATCATTAATCTTGATCATTCATTCCCGTACGAAAATTTTTGAAAAAAATCGACCGTTACTCAGTTTTTTTTTTTAGCACGTGCTTCAAACGTCGTCCCAGATTATTAGGGTTCCACCAATTTAGGGTTTCGATTTTAATCAATTTTTTACTATTTTATGCACTCCTTTTTTCGACATTCCATTCTATATCATCATTAATCTTGATCATTCCGTACGAAAAAATTTTGAAAAAAATCGACCGTTACTCAGTTTTTTTTTTTTTGCTTCAAACGTCCCAGATTAGGGTTTCCAATTTAGGGTTTCGATTTTAATCACATTTTTTTACTATTTTATGCACTCCTTTTTCTTCGACATTCCATTCTATATCATTAATCTTGATCATTCCGTACGAAAATTTTGAAAAAAAAAACATCGACCGTTACTCAGTTTTTTTTTTTTAGCACGTGCTTCAAAAACGTCCCAGATTAGGGTTTCCAATTTAGGGTTTCGATTTTAATCACTTTTTTTTTATTTTATGCACTCCTTTTCTTCGACATTCCATTCATTATATATCATTATCTTGATCATTCCGTACGAAAATTTTGAAAAAACATCGACCGTTACTCAGTTTTTTTTTTTAGCACGTGCTTCAAACGTCCCAGATTAGGGTTTTCAATTTAGGGTTTCGATTTTAATTACTTTTTTTTTTTTTTTTTTTGCACTCACTTTTTTCTTCGACATTCCATTCTATATCATTAATCTTGATCATTCCGTACGAAAAAAAAAAAACATCGACCGTTACTCAGTTTTTTTTTTTTTCACGTGCTTCAAACGTCCCAGATTAGGGTTTTTTTCAATTTAGGGTTTCGATTTTAATTTTTTTTTACTATTTTTTGCACTCCTTTTTTTTCGACATTCCATTCTATATCATTAATCTTGATCATTCCGTACGAAAATTTTTGAAAAAAATCGACCGTTACTCAGTTTTTTTTTTTTACGTTTTCAAACGTCCCAGATTAGGGTTTCCAATTTAGGGTTTCGATTTTAAATTTATTTTTTTTACTATTTTTTACTTTTTTTTTTTTCGACATTTCATTCTATATCATTAATCTTGATCATTCCGTACGAAAAAATTTTGAAAAAAATCGACCGTTACTCAGTTTTTTTTCAGCACGTTTTTTTCAAAAACGTCCCAGATTAGGGTTTTTCCAATTTAGGGTTTCGATTTTAATCACATTTTTTTTTTTACTATTTTTATGCACTCCTTTTTTCTTCGACATTCCATTCTATATCATTAATCTTGATCATTCCGTACGAAAATTTTTTGAAAAACATCGACCGTTACTCAGTTTTTTTTTTTTTGCTTCAAACGTCCCAGATTAGGGTTTCCAATTTAGGGTTTCGATTTTAATCACTTTTTTTTTTTTTTTTTTACTCCTTTTCTTTTTTTTCATTCCATTCTCTTCATCATCATCTTGATCATTCATTTCACGAAAATTTTGAAAAAACATTTTTTACTCAGTTTTTTTTTTTAGCACGTGCTTCAAACGTCCCAGATTAGGGTTTTACAATTTAGGGTTTCGATTTTTTATCACATTTTTTACTATTTTTTGCACTCCTTTTCTTCGACATTCCATCGATTTCCATATATCATCAATCTTGATCATTCCGTACGAAAATTTTGAAAAAAAAAAACATCGACCGTTACTCAGTTTTTTTTTTTAGCACGTGCTTCAAAAACGTCCGATTAGGGTTTCCAATTTAGGGTTTCGATTTTTAATCACTTTTTTTACTTTTTTATGCACTCCTTTTCTTCGACATTCCATTCTATATTAATCATTATTCTTGATCATTCCGTACGAAAAAAAAAAAAAACATCGACCGTTTCTCAGTTTTTTTTAGCACGTGCTTCAAACGTCCCAGATTAGGGTTTCCAATTTAGGGTTTCGATTTTAATCACATTTTTTTTTACTATTTTATGCACTCCTTTTTTCTTCGACATTCCATTCTATATCATTAATCTTGATCATTCCGTACGAAAATTTTGAAAAATTTTTCGAAAAAAAAATCGACCGTTACTCAGTTTTTTTTTTTTTAGCACGTGCTTCAAAACGTCCCATTAGGGTTTCCAATTTAGGGTTTCGATTTTTAATCACTTTTTTACTATTTTTTGCACTCCTTTTTTTCTTCGACATTCCATTCTATATCATCAATCTTCTCTGATCATTCCGTACGAAAATTTTGAAAAACAGCGACCGTTACTTAGTTTTTTTAGCACTTGCTTAAAACGTCTCGGATTCGGATTTTCAATTTAGGGTTTCGATTTTAATTTTTTACTTTTTTACTTTTTTTTGCACACTTTTTTTTTTCGACACATTCCATTTTATATCATTAATCTTGATCATTTCCGTACGAAAATTTTGAAAAAACATCGACATCGACCGTTACTCAGTTTTTTTTTAGCACGTGCTGCTTCAAAAACGTCCCAGATTAGGGTTTTCCAATTTAGGGTTTTTTTTCGATTTTAATCACTTTTTTTACTATTTTATGCACTCCTTTTCTTCGACATTCCATTCTATATCATTAATCTTGATCATTCCGTACGAAAAAATTTTTGAAAAATCGACCGTTACTCAGTTTTTTTTTTTTTTTTTAGTGCTTTCAAAACGTCCCGATTAGGGTTTCCAATTTAGGGTTTCGATTTTAATCACTTTTTTTTACTTTTTTTTATGCACTCCTTTTCTTCGACACATCCCATTCTATATCATTAATCAATCTTGATCATTCCGTACGAAAAAATTTGAAAAAACATCGACCGTTACTCAGTTTTTTTTTTAGCACGTGCTTCAAAAACGTCCCCAGATTAGGGTTTCCAATTTAGGGTTTCGATTTTAATTACTTTTTTTTTTTTTTGCACTCCTTTTTTCTTCGACATTCCATTCTTCTATATCATTAATCTTGATCATTCCGTACGAAAAAAATTTGAAAAAAAATCGACCGTTACTCAGTTTTTTTTTTTTTAGCACGTGCTTCAAACGTCCCAGATTAGGGTTTCCAATTTAGGGTTTCGATTTTAATCACTTTTTTTACTATTTTTATGCACTCCTTTTCTTCGACATTCCATTCTATATCATTAATCTTGATCATTCCGTACGAAAATTTTTTTGAAAAAAAATCGACCGTTACTCAGTTTTTTTTTAGCACGTGCTTCAAAACGTCCCAGATTAGGGTTTCCAATTTAGGGTTTCGATTTTAATCACTTTTTTTTTACTGTTTTATGCACTTTTTTTCTTCGACATTCCATTCTATATATCATTAATCTTGATCATTCCGTACGAAAAAAAACATCGAAAAAAAATCGACCGTTACTCAGTTTTTTTTTAGCACGTGCTTCAAACGTCCCAGATTAGGGTTTCCAATTTAGGGTTTTTCATTTTAAATCACTTTTTTTTACTTTTTTATTTTTTTTTTTTATGCACTCCTTTTCTTCGACATTCCATTCTATATCATTAATCTTGATCATTCCGTACGAAAATTTTGAAAAAACATCGACCGTTACTCAGTTTTTTTTTAGCACGTGCTTCAAAAGTCCCAGATTAGGGTTTTCCAATTTAGGGTTTCGATTTTAATTCACTTTTTTTTTTTACTATTTTATGCACTCCTTTTCTTCGACATTCCATTCTATATCATTATTCTTGATCATTCCGTACGAAAATTTTGAAAAAAAAATCGACCGTTACTCAGTTTTTTTTTTTTTCACGTGCTTCAAACGTCCCAGATTAGGGTTTCCAATTTAGGGTTTCCAATTTAGGGTTTCGATTTTTAATCACTTTTTTTACTATTTTATGCACTCCTTTTCTTCGACATTCCATTCTATATCATCATCTTGATCATTCCGTACGAAAAAAATTTTGAAAAACATCGACCGTTACTCAGTTTTTTTTTAGCACGTGCTTCAAACGTCCCAGATTAGGGTTTCCAATTTAGGGTTTCGATTTTAATCACTTTTTTACTATTTTATGCACTCCTTTTTTTCTTCACATTCCATTCTATATCATTAATCTTGATCATTCCGTACGAAAATTTTTGAAAAAAAAACACCGTTTTCGACCGTTACTCAGTTTTTTTTTTTTTACGTGCTTCAAAAACGTCCCAGATTAGGGTTTCCAATTTAGGGTTTCGATTTTAATTTTTTTTTTTTTTTACTATTTTATGCACTCCTTTTTTTCGACATTCCATTCTATATCATCAATTCTATCTCATCTATCATTCATTCCGTACGAAAATTTTTGAAAAAAATCGACCGTTACTCAGTTTTTTTTTTTTTTAGCACGTGCTTCAAACGTCCCGGATTAGGGTTTCCAATTTAGGGTTTCGATTTTAATCACTTTTTTACTATTTTATGCACTCCTTTTCTTCGACATTCCCATTCTTTTATTCATATCATATTATCTTGATCATTCCGTACGAAAATTTTTTTTTTCAAATCGACCGTTACTCAGTTTTTTTTTTAGCACGTGCTTCAAAAACCCGGATTAGGGTTTCCAATTTAGGGTTTCGATTTTTATCACTTTTTTACTATTTTATGCACTCCTTTTCTTCGACATTCCATTCTATATCATTAATCTTGATCATTCCGTACGAAAATTTTTTTTTTCATCGACCGTTACTCAGTTTTTTTTTTTACACGTGCTTCAAACGTCCCAGATTAGGGTTTCCATTTAGGGTTTTTCAATTTAGGGTTTTTTTTCACTTTTTTTTTTTACTATTTTATGCACTCCTTTTTTTCGACATTCCATTCTATATCATTAATCTTGATCATTCATTCCCCGTACGAAAATTTTTTGAAAAACATCGACCGTTACTCAGTTTTTTTTTTTTTTAGCACGTGCTTCAAAAGTCCCCGGATTAGGGTTTTTCCAATTTAGGGTTTCGATTTTAATTAATTTTTTTTTTTTTTTATGCACTCCTTTTTTTTTTCATTCCCATTATTTCATCAATCTTGATCATTCATTCTCCATCAATTTTTTGAAAAAAAATCATCGACCGTTACTCAGTTTTTTTTTTTTTTTTGCTTCAAAAACGTCCCAGATTAGGGTTTCCAAATTTAGGGTTTCGATTTTAATCACTTTTTTACTTTTTTTATGCACTCCTTTTTTTCGACATTTTCCATTCCATTCTCATTAATCTTGATCATTCCGATTATCGATCATTCCGTACGAAAAAAAAAAAAACATCGAACGTTTCTCAGTTTTTTTTAGCACGTGCTTCAAACGTCCCAGATTAGGGTTTCCAATTTAGGGTTTCGATTTTTATCATTTTTTACTATTTTATGCACTCCTTTTCTTCGACATTCCATCCTATATCATTAATCTTGATCATTCCGTACGAAAATTTTTCGAAAAAAAAAACATCGACCGTTACTCAGTTTTTTTTAGCACGTGCTTCAAACGTCCCCAGATTAGGGTTTTCCAATTTTTAGATTTTAATTACTTTTTTACTTTTTTTTTATGCACTTTTTTTCTTCGACATTCCATTCTATATCATTAATCTTGATCATTCCGTACGAAAATTTTAAAAAACATCGACCGTTACTTAGTTTTTTAGTTTTTTTAGCACTTGCTTCAAACGTCCTAGATTAGGGCTTCCAATTTAGGATTTCGATTTTAATCACTTTATTACTATTTTATGCACTCCTTTCCTTCGACATTCCATTCTATATCATCAATCTTGATCATTCCGTACGAAAATTTCGAAAAACATCGACCATTACTTAGTTTTTTTAGCACGTGCTTCAAACGTACCGGATTAGGGTTTCCAATTTATGGTTTCGATTTTAAGCAATTTTTTACCGTTTTATGCAGTCCTTTTCGTCGACATTCCATAATAAATCATCGATCTTGATCATTCTATAAGAAAATTTTGAAAAACATCGACCATTACTCAGTTTTTTTTTTTTTTTACGTGCTTCAAAAGTCCCGATTAGGGTTTTTCAATTTAGGGTTTCGATTTTAATTACTTTTTTTTTACTATTTTATGCACTCCTTTTTTTTCGACATTCCATTTCTATATCGTTAATCTTGATCATTCTGTACGAAAATTTCGAATAACATCAACCGTTACTCAGTGTTTTTAGCACGTGCTTCAAAACGTCCCCATTAGGGTTTCCAATTTAGGGTTTTCGATTTTAATTTTTTTTTTTTTTACTTTTTATGCACTCCTTTTCTTCGACATTCCATTCTATATCATTAATCTTGATCATTCCGTACGAAAATTTTGAAAAATTTTGAAAAACATCGACCGTTACTCAGTTTTTTTTTTTTTTACGTGCTTCAAACGTCCCAGATTAGGGTTTTTCCAATTTAGGGTTTTCGATTTTAATCACACTTTTTACTATTTTTATGCACTCCTTTTTCTCGACATTCCATTCTATATCATTAATCTTGATCATTCCGTACGAAAATTTTGAAAAACATCGACCGTTACTCAGTTTTTTTTAGCACGTGCTTCAAACGTCCCGGATTAGGGTTTCCAATTTAGGGTTTCGATTTTAATCACTTTTTTTTTTACTGTTTTATGCACTCCTTTTTTCTTCGACATTCCATTCTATATCATTATCTCATCTTGATCATTCCGTACGAAAATTTTGAAAAAAATCGACCGTTACTCAGTTTTTTTTTTTTTTTTAGCACGTGCTTCAAACGTCCCGATTAGGGTTTTCCAATTTAGGGTTTCGATTTTAATTTAACTTTTTTTTACTATTTTATGCACTCCTTTTTTTTTTTTCGACATTCCATTCTATATCATTTCTAATCTTGATCATTCCGTACGAAAAAAAAAAAACATCGACCGTTACTCAGTTTTTTTTTTTTTTTTTTGTGCTTCAAACGTCCCGGATTTAGGGTTTCCAATTTAGGGTTTCGATTTTATTACTTTTTTTTTGTTTTATGCACTCCTTTTCTTCGACATTCCATTCTATATCATTAATCTTGATCATTCCGTACGAAAATTTTGAAAAAAATCGACCGTTACTCAGTTTTTTTTTTTTTACGTGCTTCAAACGTCCCAAATTAGGGTTTTCCAATTTAGGGTTTCGATTTTAATTACTTTTTTACTTTTTATGCACTTTTTTTTTTTCTTCATTCCATTCTATTCTATTATCTTTGATCATTCATACGTACGAAAATTTTGAAAAAACATCGACCGTTACTCAGTTTTTTTTTTTTTACGTGCTTTTAAAAACGTCGTCCCGATTTTAGGGTTTCCAATTTAGGGTTTCGATTTTAATCACTTTTTTTTTTTTTTTTTGCACTTTTTTCTTCGACATTCCATTCTATTCTTCATTAATCTTGATCATTCCCATTCACGAAAATCTTTCATTCCCAAAAAAAAAATTTGAAAAAACGTCGACGTTACTTTTTTTTTTAGCACGTGCTTCAAAAGTCCCGGATTAGGGTTTCCAATTTAGGGTTTCGATTTTAATCACTTTTTTTTTTTTATTTTATGCACTCCTTTTTCTTCGACATTCCATTCTATATCATTATCTTGATCATTTTGTACGAAAAATTTGAAAAAAAAAATCGACCGTTACTCAGTTTTTTTTTTTTTCACGTGCTTCAAAAACGTCCCAGATTAGGGTTTCCAATTTAGGGTTTCGATTTTAATCACTTTTTTTTACTTTTTTTGCACTCCTTTTCTTCGACATTCCATTCTATATCATTAATCTTGATCATTCCGTACGAAAATTTTGAAAAAAAAAAAAACCGATCGACCGTTACTCAGTTTTTTTTTTAGCACGTGCTTCAAACGTCCCCAGATTAGGGTTTCCAATTTTAGGGTTTCGATTTTTTAATTTTTTTTTTTACTTTTTTTTGCACTCCTTTTCTTCGACATTCCATTCTATATCATTAATCTTGATCATTCCGTCATTCGACGAAAAATTTTGAAAAACATCGACCGTTACTCAGTTTTTTTTTTAGCGTGCTTCAAAAGTCCCAGATTAGGGTTTCCAATTTAGGGTTTTCGATTTTAATCACTTTTTTACTTTTTTTGCACTCCTTTTTTTCTTCACATTCCATTCTATATCATTAATCTTGATCATTCCGTACGAAAATTTTTGAAAAACATCGACCGTTACTCAGTTTTTTTTTTTTTAGCACGTGCTTCAAAAGTCCCAGATTAGGGTTTCCAATTTAGGGTTTTTTCGATTTTAATCACTTTTTTTTTTTATTTTATGCACTCCTTTTCTTCGACATTCCATTCTATTATCATCAATCTTGATCATTTCCGTACGAAAATTTTTGAAAAAAATCGACCGTTACTCAGTTTTTTTTTTTTTAGCACGTGCTTTTCAAAAACGTCCCGGATTAGGGTTTTTTTGCAATTTAGGGTTTCGATTTTAATAGGGTTTCGATTTTTTTTTTTACTTTTTTATGCACTCCCTTTTCTTCGACATTCCATTCTATATCATATAATCTTGATCATTCCCGCTACGAAAATTTTGAAAAAAACATCGACCGTTACTCAGTTTTTTTAGCACGTGCTTCAAAAAGTCCCGGATTAGGGTTTCCAATTTAGGGTTTTTCGATTTTAATTTTTTTTTTTTTTTTTATTTTATTTTTTTTTTTCTTCGACATTCCATTCTTCTATCATCATCATCTTCTCATTCCGTACGAAAATTTTGAAAAAAATCGACCGTTACTCAGTTTTTTTTTTTCACGTGCTTCAAAAACCCGGATTAGGGTTTTTTCCAATTTAGGGTTTCGATTTTAATTTTTTTTTTTTTACTTTTTTTTATGCACTCCTTTTCTTCGACATTCCATTCTATTCATTTTTTATGCATCTTGATCATTCCGTACACGAAAATTTTTCAAAAAAAATCGAAAAATTTCAAAAAAAACTCAGTTTTTTTAGCACGTGCTTGCTTCAAACGTCCCAGATTAGGGTTTCCAATTTAGGGTTTTTCGATTTTAATTTCGATTTTTACTTTTTTTTTGCACTCCTTTTCTTCTTCATTCCATTCCATTGTATATCATTAATCTTGATCTTGATCATTCCGTACGAAAAAAAAAAAAACGACCGTTTTTTTTTTTTTTTTTTTTTTTTTTTCGCACGTGCTTCAAAAACGTCCCAATTAGGGTTTCCAATTTAGGGTTTCGATTTTTTTTCACTTTTTTTTTTATTTTATGCACTTCTTTTTTCGACATTCCATTCTAAATCATTAATCTTGATCATTCCGCACGAAAAAATTTTTTAAAAAAATCGACCGTTACTCAGTTTTTTTAGCACGTGCTTCAAAAGTCCTTGATTAGGGTTTCCAATTTAGGGTTTTCGATTTTTTCACTTTTTTTTACTTTTTTTTTTTTACTCCTTTTCTTCGACATTACATTCTAAATCATCATGCTTGATCATTCCCAACGAAAATTTTTCAAAAAATCGACCGTTTACTTAGTTTTTTTTTTTTTAGCACGTGCTTCAAAACGTCCCGGATTAGGGTTTTTCCAATTTAGGGTTTCGATTTTAATCATTTTTTTTTTTTATTTTTATGCACTCCTTTTCTTCGACATTCCATTCTAATCATCATCAACCTTGATCATTCTACACGAATATTTCAAAAAACATCGACCGTTACTCAGTTCTTTTAGCACGTGCTTCAAACGTCCCAGATTAGGGTTTCCAATTTAGGGTTTCGACTTTAATCACTTTTTTACTGTTTTATGCACTCCTTTTCTTCGACATTCCATTGTATAGCATTAAACTTGATCATTCCGTACGAAAATTTTGAAAAACATCGACCGTTACTCAGTTTTTTACGACAGTTTTTTTTTTTTTTTTGCTTCAGAAGTCCTGGATTTGGGTTTCAAATTTAGTGTTTCGATTTTTTTTACTTTTTTTACTATTTTTATTTACACTTTTTTTTTCGACATTTCCATTCTATATCATCATGCTTGATCATTCCCAACGAAAATTTCGAAAAACATCGACCGTTACTTAGTTTTTTTATCACGTGCTACAAAAGTCGCGGATTAGGGTTTCCAATTTAGGGTTTCGATTTTATTCACTTTTTTACTGTTTTATGCACTCCTTTTCTTCGACATTCCATGATAAATCATCAATCTCGATCATTTCGTACGTACATTACAAAAAACATCGACGTTACTCAGTTTTTTTAGCACGTCCTTCAAACGTCCTAGATTAGAATTTCCAATTTAGGGTTTCAACTTTAATCACTTTTTTACTATTTTATGCACTCCTTTTCTTCGACATTCCATTGTATATCATTAATCTTGATCATTTCGTACGAAAATTTTGAAAAACATCGACCGTTACTTAGTTTTTTTTTTTTTGCTTCAAAAAAAGCCCAATTAGGATTAGGGTTTCCAATTTAGGGTTTCGATTTTATTTACTTTTTTACTGTTTTATGCACTCCTTTTCTTCAACATTCCATTCTAAATCATTAATCTTGATCATTCCGCACGAAAATTTTGAAAAACATCGACCGTCACTCAGTTTTCTAGCACGTGCTTCAAAAGTCTCGGATTAGGGTTTCGATTTTAATCACTTTTTTACTATTTTATACACCCCTTTTCTTCGACATTACATTCTAAATCATCATGCTTGATCATTCCCAACGAAAATTTCGAAAAACATCGACCGTTACTTAGTTTTTTTATCACGTGCTACAAAAGTCGCGGATTAGGGTTTCCTATTTTGGGTTTCGATTTTAATCATGTTTTTACTGTTTTATGCACTCCTTTTCTTCGACATTCCATGATAAATCATCAACCTTGATCATTCTACACGAATATTTCAAAAAAAATCAAAAAAAATTTACTCAGTTTTTTTTTTTAGCACGTGCTTCAAACGTCCAATTATTAGGGTTTCCAATTTTAGGTTTCGATTTTAATTTATTTTTTTTACTTTTTTTTTTGCACTTTTTTTCTTCAACATTCCATTCCATTGTATATCATTAATCTTGATCATTTCGTACGAAAATTTTGAAAAACATCGACCGTTACTCAGTTTTTTTTTTTTTTTTTTTTTTTAGCACGTGCTCCAAACGTCCCAAATTAGGGTTTCCAATTTAGGGTTTCGATTTTAATCACTTTTACTGATTTATGCACGCCTTTTCTTCGACATTCCATTCTAAATCATTAATCTTGATCATTCCGCACGAAAATTTCGAAAAACATCGACCGTCACTCAGTTTTCTAGCACGTGCTTCAAAAGTCTCGGATTAGGGTTTCGATTTTAATCACTTTTTTACTATTTTATACACTCCTTTTCTTCGACATTACATTCTAAATCATCATGCTTGATCATTCCCAACGAAAATTTCGAAAAACATCGACCGTTACTTAGTTTTTTTATCACGTGCTACAAAAGTCGCGGATTAGGGTTTCCTATTTTGGGTTTCGATTTTAATCATTTTTTTGCTGCTTTATGCACTCCTTTTCTTCGACATTCCATTATAATCATCAAACCTTGATCATTTTGCACGAAAATTTCAAAAAACATCGACCGTTACTCAGTTCTTTTAGCACGTGCTTCAAACGTCCCAGATTAGGGTTTCCAATTTAGGGTTTCGACTTTAATCACTTTTTTACTGTTTTATGCACTCCTTTTCTTCGACATTCCATTGTATAGCATTAAACTTGATCATTCCGTACGAAAATTTTGAAAAACATCGACCGTTACTCAGTTTTTTTAGCACGTGCTTCAGAAGTCCTGGATTAGGGTTTCCAATTTAGTGTTTCGATTTTTTTTACTTGTTTACTATTTTATGCACTTCTTTTCTTCCACATTCCATTGTATATCATTAATCTTGATCATTCCGTACGGGTATTTGGAAAAACATCGACCGTTACTCAGTTTTTTTAGCACGTGCTTCAAAAGTCCTGGATTAGGGTTTCCAATTTAGAGTTTTCGATTTTATTCACTTTTTTACTGTTTTATGCACTCCTTTTCTTCGACATTCCATGATAAATCATCAATCTCGATCATTTCGTACGTACATTACAAAAAACATCGACGTTACTCAGTTTTTTTAGCACGTCCTTCAAACGTCCTAGATTAGAATTTCCAATTTAGGGTTTCAACTTTAATCACTTTTTTACTATTTTATGCACTCCTTTTCTTCGACATTCCATTGTATATCATTAATCTTGATCTTTCCGTACGAAAATTTTGAAAAACATCGACCGTTACTTAGTTTTTTTTGCATGTGCTTCAAAAGTAACGGATTAGGGTTTCCAATTTAGTGTTTCGATTTTATTTACTTTTTTACTGTTTTATGCACTCCTTTTCTTCAACATTCCATTCTAAATCATTAATCTTGATCATTCCGCACGAAAATTTTGAAAAACATCGACCGTCACTCAGTTTTCTAGCACGTGCTTCAAAAGTCTCGGATTAGGGTTTGCAATTTAGGGTTTTGATTTTAATCACTTTTTTACTATTTTATACACCCCCCTTTTCTTCGACATTCCATTCTAAACCATCATGCTTTATCATTCCCCACGAAAATTTCATAAAACATCGATCGTTACTCAGTTTTTTTAACACGTGCTTCAAATTCCCGGATTAGGGTTTCCAATTTAGGGTTTCGATTTTATTCACTTTTTTACTGTTTTATGCACTCCTTTTCTTCGACATTCCATGATAAATCATCAACCTTGATCATTCTACACGAATATTTCAAAAAACATCGACCGTTACTCAGTTCTTTTAGCACGTGCTTCAAACGTCCAATATTAGGGTTTCCAATTTAGGGTTTCGACTTTAATTATTTTTTTACTATTTTATGCACTTCTTTTCTTCAACATTCCATTGTATATCATTAATCTTGATCATTTCGTACGAAAATTTTGAAAAACATCGACCGTTACTCAGGTTTTTTAGCACGTGCTCCAAACGTCCCAAATTAGGGTTTCCAATTTAGGGTTTCGATTTTAATCACTTTTACAGATTTATGCACGCCTTTTCTTCAACATTCCATTCTAAATCATTAATCTTGATCATTCCGCACGAAAATTTCAAAAAACATTGACCGTCACTCAGTTTTCTAGCACGTGCGTCAAAAGTCTCGGATTACGGTTTCGATTTTTTTTACTATTTTATACACTCCTTTTCTTCGACATTACATTCTAAATCATCATGCTTGATCATTCCCAACGAAAATTTCGAAAAACATCGACCGTTACTTAGTTTTTTTATCACGTGCTACAAAAGTCGCGGATTAGGGTTTCCTATTTTGGGTTTCGATTTTAATCATTTTTTTGCTGCTTTATGCACTCCTTTTCTTCGACATTCCATGATAAATCATCAACCTTGATCATTTTGCACGAAAATTTCAAAAAACATCGACCGTTACTCAGTTCTTTTAGCACGTGCTTCAAACGTCCCAGATTAGGGTTTCCAATTTAGGGTTTCGACTTTAATCACTTTTTTACTGTTTTATGCACTCCTTTTCTTCGACATTCCATTGTATAGCATTAAACTTGATCATTCCGTACGAAAATTTTGAAAAACATCGACCGTTACTCAGTTTTTTTAGCACGTGCTTCAGAAGTCCTGGATTTGGGTTTCCAATTTAGTGTTTCGATTTTTTTTACTTGTTTACTATTTTTGCACTTCTTTTCTTCCACATTCCATTGTATATCATTAATCTTGATCATTCCGTACGGGTATTTGGAAAAACATCGACCGTTACTCAGTTTTTTTAGCACGTGCTTCAAAAGTCCTGGATTAGGGTTTCCAATTTTAGTTTTTCGATTTTATTCACTTTTTTACTGTTTTATGCACTCCTTTTCTTCGACATTCCATGATAAATCATCAATCTCGATCATTTCGTACGTACATTCGTAAAAAACAAACATCGACGTTACTCAGTTTTTTTAGCACGTGCTTCAAAAGTCCTAGATTAGGGTTTCCAATTTAGGGTTTCGATTTTAATCACTTTTTTACTATTTTATGCACTCCTTTTCTTCGACATTCCATTGTATATCATTAATCTTGATCATTCCGTACGAAAATTTTGAAAAACATCGACCGTTACTTAGTTTTTTTTGCACGTGCTTCAAACGTCCCGGATTAGGGTTTCCAAATTAGGGTTTCGATTTTAATCACTTTTTTTTACTGTTTTATGCACTCCTTTTCTTCGACATTCCATTCTAAATCATTAATCTTGATCATTCCGCACGAAAATTTTGAAAAACATCGACCGTTACTCAGTTTTTTAGCACGTGCTTCAAAAGTCTCGGATTAGGGTTTGCAATTTAGGGTTTGGATTTGAATCACTTTTTTACTATTTTATAGACACCCCTTTTTCTTCGACATTCCATTCTAAATCATCAATCTTGATCATTCCCCACGAAAATTTTTTCAAAAACATCGATCGACGTTACTCAGTTTTTTTAGCACGTGCTTCAAAAGTCCCGGATTAGGGTTTCCAATTTAGGTTTCGATTTTAATCACTTTTTTTTACTGTTTTTTATGCACTCCTTTTCTTCGACATTCCATTCTAAATCATCATCAATCTTGATCATTCTCCGTACGAAAATTTTGAAAAACATCGACCGTTACTCAGTTTTTTTTAGCACGTGCTTCAAACGTCCCAATTTAGGGTTTCCAATTTAGGGTTTCGATTTTAATTATTTTTTTTTACTGTTTTATGCACTCCTTTTCTTCGACATTTCCATTGTATATATCATTAATCTGATCATTCCGTACGAAAATTTTGAAAAAAACATCGACCGTTACTCAGTTTTTTTTAGCACGTGCTCCAAACGTCCCAAATTAGGGTTTCCAATTTTAGGGTTTCGATTTTAATCACTTTTTTACTGTTTTATGCACTCCTTTTCTTCGACATTCCATTCTAAATCATTAATCTTGATCATCCTGCACGAAAATTTCGAAAAACATCGACCGTTACTCAGTTTTCTAGCACGTGCTTCAAAAGTCCGGGATTAGGGTTTCCAATTTATTTCGATTTTTTTTTCACTTTTTTTACTTTTTTATGCACTCCTTTTCTTCGACATTCCATTCTAAATCATCATCTTGATCATTCCGCACGAAAATTTCGAAAAATTAACCGGTTAATGTAACCTTCAAACAAATAAGAAGTCATAAAATACAATTATCATTCATAAAAAATTTGTAACCATCGAATAATAAATGAAGTTTGATTCTTCCTTAATGTGGCATGAATTGTTACTTGATAATTTGAACAACATTTTCTTCATATCTTCCTTGAAGTTTATCTTGCATGATTGATGACTTGGATCATATCACTAGAGTTACTAATTATTCTTGGTACCAGTCTAATCTAGTCTAATATGCTTCTCAAGGTCGAATTCAACCTCATATCCATCATTTTGATAATATCAATTAAAAAAATGACGGTAAAAGATCAGCCACCTTGTAATTAAAGAAATATCTTGACATATCTATTTTATCTCTTTTTTCTTCCCAAATCAAGTCTATCATTTCGTATTTAAAATTCTTGAAATTGAAAATTATGTGTAGTTGGTTTTGTATAATTTTGATTATTTCCAACATTAATAGGTTCATATTTATAATTAGCCTAAATAATTCATTTAGACTTTAAACAATATGTTCCTAAATTTTGTTAAGTATTTAACAAATTTCTAATCTTTGAATTTGAATTTAGATTTAATGTTCTTGAAATATAAACATGTTTAAGGAATAGAATGTATATAAACATATCATTTATGATTTATGAGATACTATGATTTCATAATATATTTGATAATTATAATTAAAAGATAAAACTATTTTTTTCAAATTTACTTAGTCCACTCTATTTCTACAATTCTCATCTACATTTATAAGTATTTCTCCATATTCACATCAAGCCCTACTACTATACAACCACATTACCTTAAATTATATTTATTAAACTGGGATAAACACGTAGATAATTTTCTTAGTTTCTAATCCAAAACACAACCTAAAACTTATAGAAAATTCTTAGTAATTTAATTTTTTTCTCAAATCTAAATAAATTAATACGATAATAAAAAAATACGTAAGATTTGGACTTGGTTTTTATTTGGTGACATAAGTTTGGAGATTTGAGAGGAAATTTCGTTGATTATATATAGTATTTGTTATAAATGAATGGCATACAATTTTTGTTCTATTAGCCAACCAAATATATCGCCCAAAATAACTCTATTGATCCAAATTTAGGTTTGGTAGAAGCTTATAAAAGAGTTTCTCATGTTTTGAAACATTCATCCACTCCCAAAAGGAAGCATTGTAAAGCCACAAGAAAAAACATAAAAAAAATGGGAAAGAAGATGATTGCAGTGTTGCTGGTGTGCCTTGTCGCGGTGGCTGCATTGCAGCTTTCCACTGCCAATGAAAGCGTGAAGGAGGCCAAATACGAGGCCAAATTTGAGGCCGAGTACAGGTCATGCTACGAAAAGTGCGAGAAGGAATGCCTTGAAAAGGGCAATGGCCAAAGCTTCTGTGAGGTTAAGTGCGATGAAGATTGTGACGCGAAAGAAGTGGCTGGTATGCTCTCTTTTCTCTCCCTTTTTTTTATTCATATAAATCATTTATTCTCATAATAATTAATTAATTATTGTATGCTTGTTTCACAGATAAGCTACACATCAAAGTGAAGAACTGAATCATGGAAAGCAAAAGAAAGAGGGCTCTTCAGAAGGGTCTGAGTAATAATTGTATTGAAGTTTTGTAAGATGGAGTTTGATAACCCTTCTTTCTCTTGCTAATAAAGCATGCATGGTTATATTGAGTTTAGAGGAGAGCTCTAGAACTATGATGATTTTATATTGACTTGGGTTAGAACATTTCCAATCCCAGAATTGTAGTTGACTATTATAGGTGTAGACGGTAATGCTCCCCAGAACCATAATAGGCCAAGAAATTAGCCGAGATAGTCTTGAGGATGAGTCCAAAACTTGAACGACTTAGATGCCCAAAAATCCTAGCTACTTCCATAACATCTAGGGATGAACAAGAAGCTTAATAGGTCTACTAGCAATGTAAATGGTATGGTTAGAGTTAAATTACTTCCTATTTCCTCTGGTACCACATTAACACTATTGGGTGACCAAGGGTAGACCTAGTAATGTCATTGTTAGGTATTTGAATCGTTGAGCTTGACCAATTTTAAGATAGGATAGCACATTGAAGCTAAACCCATCTTGAGAGGGAACGATGGACTACACAGATAATTTAGCTCAAAGGGTCGCGACGCCAAATAGTCTGTGCGGTCACAAAGAGTCTAGCTAATTTGTTACATTTTTTTAATTTGTATTTTATTTCTTGATCCATGGTTTAAAACGTATCTCACGGGTTTAAAACGTATCTCACGGGTTTAAAACGTATCTCACGGGTTTAAAACGTATCTCACGGGTTTAAAACGTACCTCACGGGTTTAAAACGTACCTCACGGGTTTAAAACGTACCTCACGGGTTTAAAACGTACCTCACGGGTTTAAAACGTACCTCACGGGTTTAAAACGTACCTCACGGGTTTAAAACGTATCTCACGGATTTAGTTTTATACGTTTTATTCTCTTTTCAAATCCTATCCTTTTTATTCTCTTTGACTCATCATGATCATGCGAGATAAAGAAAATTATTTATTAAATCATCAACTAATGATCAATCATCAACTAATGATCCATCAACCAGATAGTTCTTTTTTGAGGGACAAACGGGAGAATTGAAATATAACACATTATTTTAGCTATACTAATATATTATAACTAAAATCTAAATATCATCCCTCTTTTTTTTGTTCGACAGTCCTTACGAGATCAAACTATGAAGATAATTGGAAACTTATTAATTTAGCTAAATATTAACTAATAAAATTATTTAGTTAAAAGTTTTTAAAACAACAGATATATTAAAAGTATTTTAATTTTAAATTTTAGAGGAAAAAACATAAATTAGATATCAAATATATTTTATACAAAAGAAAAAAAAACAAACAAATCACCTAACTTCTCTTTATTCAACTTCAAATATTGGTGTATTATTTCATTTGTTCATGAATAATTCAAGAACATGAATTAATAATAAAGGTTTTTTATCTAGTAAAAATCTATTTATGAACCAATTCATCCGTGTTAGTTGGATTGTTTCTCAAGTAAATTTTATCATCTTTAACTTTCCCAATACAAGTTAGTACATTTTGATATTGGCATATATCATGAAGCCATGTGTGGTCCTTCTCAGGCTAAGAGCATTTGAAAGAGGATTGTTCTCCAAAAGTTAACCTAAAGCCAAAATGGTAATCATCTCCATGAATAGGCAAATTATGAATTCCCAAATCATTGTCCTTCGACTGGCAGTGCACCATCATACCGAGGATGCTTAGATTGTTAACCAAATGAATGTAATACATGGAAATTGGTGGTTGTATATTGATCTTCTCATACGCAACCTCGAGCTGAGCCCCGACCAAACCCATCGTCACGAGCAACAAATCAGTCACATTCCTCACATTCATCATCATATACTAGTATACGGCATCATATGACGCAGCTCATACAACATCATCACTCACACATCATCATAGCTCATACATCATCATATACTAGTATACGACATCGTACAATACTGTTCAGACATCATCATAGCTCATGCATCATCAATTGTAACACATAAAATTACTTGGTTGGCTTTAGCCAAAGTACTCCCTAATTTAATTAACGTAAGCTCCCGTTCCTTGAGAGCTACTCCAAAGGTTGTCGGAGTTCGTTTTCTATCGCACCGTTTGTCACCTTTCGTTAGTATTTCAAATTTTAATTAATAATCCAACTAAAACTCTAAAACGGCCTCAATTACCTTAACCGGGGCCGAAAACAAGTTTGGAAGGGTCAGAATAGTAGAAACCAGGCTAAAAATGGCAAGTCAAGGAGCTGTCAGAACAGTCACCGAAAAATCCGCTGGAAAGCAGTCGGGAAGCCGCTGCCTGCCGCCCACCACCGCAAGCCTCCGCGCCGTCCAAGCCAGTCAAGCCGAAGGGTTGCTTGCGTCGCGGCTTGACATGTGGGAACATCTGAGTGGGCCAGGACAACACAGACGTCTCGAGTCGAGGAGCGGGACAAAGTTTGGTTCGAGTCGTGGTTCATGGGTCACGGGCTATTGGGCCGATATGAGTTTTGGGCCTCGGTTTAGTAGTCTGGACCGCAGGTTGGTTATTGGGCCGCTGTAGTGGATCGGGCTTAAGAAACTTGGGTCGCGGGTATCTAATTCGTGTACCGTTCCAGGTCCGAACCAGACCCATCGTATCCTTTCTTATTCACCTGAATTTTTGTGCGATTTTCTGATTCATTTTCTCTCTCCTTCCCGCAACGATTTCCAACGTTCTTCTTTTTCGTTCTCCTCAATCTTTCTGTTAGGCCTTCAACTCCTCTTCCACGAAGTTTTGTGACCGATGGACGTCAGGGGAGGTGGATCTCGTTTTCTCAAAATACGTTTTTCTGAATTTCTTCCTCGACGGTGTCGATGACAGCAATACATAATCACAAGGACACAAAACTTACCCTAAAATGATATGCAGTCATCGAGGATCCTCCTCGTGGTGTTAACAAAGCTTTTCGACGTCAATTATGGGAGTTTTGGACCATGGGTTTCGTTCCGGACTCTCGCCGGAAAACTTCGACAACTTCTCTCTCTCTCCCTCTTTCCTCTCTATTTTTTTTATACGCGGGTGCTTTGGGAGCGTGTCGAGGTCGGAGATGACGTTTGGCTGGAGATTTGGGTGAGTTGTGGGGGTCACTGGAAAACTAGCAGATTTTCGGACATCTGATTTTTTTTTTTTTAATTATAATTTGTTGCATTATCTAACCAATTTTGTCGTATGCAAGATAATTTCATGGTAATAATCTATCAATTACGTGCCTAGGATGGAAAAATATAAAAAAAATATCGTTAGTTTGAAGACTAAAAATAAATTACATATGGTAAAAAGGTCTTAAAAAAATTAATATCTTCCTAATTTTGTACGAGATAGTTTTATCATAAGATTTATTAACTTCTCAATAACTAAATTCATCTAATAGAAAATATTTTATTTGGTCTAGACACTAAAAATATTTTATTAACTTTTAAAACCACTCACAAATATCAATATTTTAAAATAAAAAATAGAAAATATAGAAAACTATTAACATATAATCTTCTATATAATATCTTTCTCACTATGACTCGAATATATGAATTTGACTCGGGACAAACAAGCCTCTTGAAAGACGATTATCAAATATGGGAAAAGAAAAAGCCGAGAGAAAAAAAAAAGTGAGATTAAATATCTTATTTACCTAGACTTAAAAGAAATATTTATTTAATTTAAAATAATATATTTTAGCATTTAATATATTAATGTGTGGACGGTTTAAATTTTAAACACTTAAAATTAAATATATATTAACTTTACATTTAATATATGAAATATTAATTTGAACATACCCTTCTATATATTTCTATTTTATTATTTTGAGAAACTTAAGTTGAAAAATCCTATTTTGTAATTTTTTAGTTTTAATTTAAAATCGATATTATAATTTAAAATTTTGTATTCTCCTAGACATTTCACTTTTTTTTTCTTTAATTTAAAATTTTCGAGATAAATAAATACATTACATATAAAAAAAACAATCCATTAAGGATTATCCAACAAAATTTTACTTTCTTTATTCAACTTTATAAAAAAAACAATCCATTAAGGATTATCCAACAAAATTTTACTTTCTTTATTCAACTTTAAATGTATGGTTATTTTTTATTGTTGTTGATGGATAATTCAACAACGAAATGAATTGATAAATGTTCCATCTAGTTAAACAAGTAAATTCCATCTTTAGCCATCTAAATACAAGTTCTTTATGCTCCATTTCTGCACCTTTCACGGAGCCCTCTATTCTTGTCTCAGGCCAAAAGCTATCAAAAGAGATATAGGCACCTGACTTCTCAAATTTGCACCAAAAGAGGGTCGTTCCCCAAATTTTCTTAAAGTTCCATTTGTATTCATCTCCATGATTATCCAAATTGTGAATTACCAAATCATCGTCTTTGGACTGGCAATGTCCAACCAACCGAGGTTGCTTAACCCATTAATAACATGAACGTTATACGTTGCAGGTACCGGGGGAGGCAACGTAATTATTGTAACAACTTGAGCCCTAGCAAAAGCCACACCATGATATGCAACAAAACAAGCACATTCCTAATCATTTTCTTCAACATTTTTTTTTGTCGTTTATGTGAATATAAACATACATCACAAACTAAAAATTAAAGAAACACATGGAATGGTTTTAATAAAATTAATCAACTATCTAATTTTGCATTATGAAGGATAATATTGCATTAATTAGGTATAGATTTATTATTTGATTCATATTAACATAATAGGCCTAGGAATAGAAAATATTTCATTAATTTTCAATATAACTTACCAAAGTTTGCAACAAAAATATCAATATTTGGAAATAAAAAATAAAAAATACAGGCATTAATAGAATATATACGTAAAAACAAGTACTCAAACTAAATTTTATCAAAATATAATTATTTAAATCATAATTAAATAATTAAATAAATTTACATAATGAAAAAGAAATGATATCACTAAGTTATTAGGATAATTATAATCTTATAAATGACTAATTAACTTTATTATAATATAAAATTAAAGCTATAAATACTATATTATAGATCTCAAAAAAAAATATAATACATTATTTTAGCTATATTAATATATTATATCTTAATTTTTTAAAATTTAAATATCAAATTTTTTTTTCATAGTCCTAATGGTGCGAGATTGAACTACAAATATGATAATGAATAACATATTAATTTAGCTAAACATTAACTAATAAAAGAATATAGAATATATAATATAGTTAAAGTAAAAGTTTAGTTGGTAATATTGAGTTGAGGGAGGCTTCGGGTCGAGGGAGCGTCTGTGCCGTTGGGTGCCACGTGGCAGCAGCAGAACACGCCATGTCGTGTAGGAGGCGTCGAGTCGAGGCGATTCGGGTCACGGGTTAGGGTCACTCGTGCATCGTTGGCTGCAAGTGGGCTGCTGGCTTCAATTCGTGGGCTTGGCAACAGGTAAATTTGGGTCTCAGGCCGATTCAGCTGGACCGTGGACTATTGGGCCGAAAGGTTGGGTCGAGCCAAAATTTAGGCCTCGGGTTTGCGACTGGATTGTTTGCAGGCTGGGTTACGGGTCGCTTTTGCGGGCGGTAACGGTGTGGGCTGAGGTTCTGGGTCATTGCGCGTTGGTTAAACCGTTGGACTGGGTTCTCGGGTTTTGAGGGTCGGGTTGACTCGAATCTGATGGATCCTTCTTCCTTACCGACTCTTTGTGATTTTTTCGATAGATTTTCTCTCTCCTCTACGTGGTGGTTTTTTACGCTATTTTCCGTCCATTTTCTTCCTCTTTCTCTCTGTTTGCCTTTCCTCTTTCCTTCCTCGAAATTTTGTGGTCTAATAACACCTAAAACCATAGATCCATGAACATTTAGGAAACCCAATTTTTTGACCTCGTTTACCGACGACTATGCTTATGAAAAGGGCACGAAACTTACCCTAGATTGTTGTGCGGTCATCGGGGATCTTTATCGCGGCGTTGATCTAACGTTTTGACGTCGATTATGGTTGTTTAGAACTTGTCGAAAATATTCAGAATCTCGTCGGCGTTTCTCGATAACTATCTCTCTCCCTTGTATTTTCTTTCTTTTCTCTATTTGTAGGTGTAATGGGAGTTGAGGGCTGTCGGTTGGCGTTTGGAGAGGAACGTGGAGCGTTGCTTTGTGTGGGATCCGAAAAAATTGACGGTCGCTGGAAAACGTGCAAGTTTTCCGGCGATTGAGAGTTTTTTTATTTATTTATTTATAAAATTCAGTTTCGTTACATTGTTGATCAAATATCTCTAGGCAAGAACACTTGTTTGAGATTCGAATCACTCCACAAGTAAGATCGAGCATGTCTAACTTGAATGATTCTAAACATTCAATCTAAACTATATAGAATTCCAAAGAAACTTAGTGATTGGTCAAGGGAAACAAAAATGTTTTTTTACTATATTTTTCAAGTCTAATTTACCAAGATAACATACATGGTTTTATATAGTCTCAACCTTCCGTGAGACATTCTAAGAGTTGTAAGTTCCATATCTTAGGACCATAATTAGTCACTAAGTAAACCTAACCTTAAACCAAATAAAAAGTCATAAAATACATTATTGAAATACCATAACTCTAAATTATCATTTTTAATATGACATGAATTGCTACATCTTGTAATAATTTGAAAAACATTTTCTTCATATATTCCTTGAAATTTATCTTGCATGATTGATGACTTGGATCATATCACCAAAGTTACTAATTATTCTTGATACCAATCTAATTTGCTTCTCAAGGTCCAATTCAACCTCATATCTATCATCTTGATAATATCAATTAAAAAATGTGAAATACTAACGAAAGTTGACGAACAGTGCGATAGGAAGCGAACCCCGACAACCTTTAGAGTAGCTCTCGAGGAATGAGAGCTTACGTTAATTAAACTAGAGAGTGCTTCGGCTAAGGCCAACCAAGTAAGTGGCCTTACTCTAGGATATGCTAGAAATTGTATGAGTTATGATGATGTATGAACAGTATCGTTTGATGTTGTATTCTAGTATATGATGATGAATGAGTTATGAAGGTGTATGAGTTATGATACTTGAGTTATGATGCATGATGATGTGCGTAATATATATATATATATTACGATGCATGGCGTACATATTATGTTTGATGCATGTGATGGCTTTATGATGAGTATGATGTTTGTATGACGTTTTGCTTATGATGATGAACCATATTGAGCATGCTATATGATGATGAGTGTTATATTGCATCATGTCGTTAGATCGACCTAGGACACAACCCTAAGAGTATGAAAATGATATTAATATAAATATCCACGAGCATGTGTTACTTAATGTAACAAAGAGAAGAGACTAGAGGGTTGTGTCAGAAGAGACATTATGATGAGATTTAGAGCGACCTCATGTATGTTGTATGTTCATAAGCATAGGGCTACTTTCCCTACGGATAATAGTGCAGACACACACAGTATGATGATGAGGGTGTTCATGAGGCGCATGACACCAGCGGTTCCGCTGACCACCTGGGGACTCACACTCGCACATATGGGTCATATGTAGGGAAGTACTACACATTCATTTTGTCCGAGACTGAAGGCCACCCCTAGATGAGAATAGAGATAGGTCCCAAGAGCATGATTGCATGCATTTGCATTTGTATGACCCTCAATAGTGGGGTCACTTACGAAGTATTTTTCAAAATACTCAAGCCGTGTGACATATCATTTTTCAGGTAAAGACAATGTGCACATGTACAGAGGACGACGACAAGCCGTGTGACATATCATTTTTCAGGTAAAGACAATGTGCACATGTACGGAGAACGACAACATCGCAAGTAGAGACTGTGGCACGTGGGTAGACTCATGTTTAGATTCCTAGTCTTAGGTTAGAATAGGTTGTTTTGCATTTCATTATTTTAAATTATTCGCATTTTAGCCTAGCATGAGACATTAGTAACGACCCTAAGAAAATTTAGGGTGGTTACAAATAGTTAATTTTCTTAAACTCATTTCTTAAAAAAATATGTATATTTACAAAGTGGCGTTTACTAAAATTTAAAAGTAATTTTTAAAAATAAACATTTACTTTTAATATGGTAGAACACCTCCGTGTAGGTCGTTACAAAGAGAATCTCGAAAATAGGATAGAGCGTCAGCGAAGGTCAACCAAGTAAGTAATCTTACTATCGGTGACATTGCAACTTGAGAGCATGACACATGCATAGATATAAAATAGAAGGTTATGTTTTAAGGTAGTGTTTTAAGTAATTTAAAGTTCATTACGAAACATGGATCAAGAAATGAAATGCAATTTAAAAACGGTAACAAACTCCAAAATACACAAAAGATTGATACCTCAGGACAACCTCCTTTATGACCGCACAGACTATTTAGCACGACCCTTTGAGCTAAATTACCTGTGTAGTACAAAATGGGTTTATGAAGTCGCACCCCAGCCCCTTGAGACATTTCTTTAAACGATAGTAACTCCTTTAAGTAGTCACAATGGTTCTGGGGAGCATTACCTCTACATCTATAATAGTCCCCTACAATTCTAGAATTGGAAATTTTCTAACCCAAGTCAATATAAAATCATTCATGCTCTTAACTCAATATAACCATGCATGCTTTATTAATATAACCCTGTATACTTTATTAGGAAGAGAACTAGGAAGAGAACGCTATGAAACATTCATTACATATATCAAATTCTCAAAAATTGAGGAGAAAGAAGGTTTATCAAACTCCATCTTACAAAACTTCAATACAATTATTACTCAGATCCTTCTGAAGAGCCCTCTTTCTTTTGCTTTCCATGATTCAGTTCTTCACTTTGATGTGTAGCTTATCTGTGAAACAAGCATACAATAATTAATTAATTATTATGAGAATAAATAATTTATATGAATAAAAAAAAGGGAGAGAAAAGAGAGCATACCAGCCACTTCTTTCGCGTCACAATCTTCATCGCACTTAACCTCACAGAAGCTTTGGCCATTGCCCTTTTCAAGGCATTCCTTCTCGCACTTTTCGTAGCATGACCTGTACTCGGCCTCAAATTTGGCCTCGTATTTGGCCTCCTTCACGCTTTCATTGGCAGTGGAAAGCTGCAATGCAGCCACCGCGACAAGGCACACCAGCAACACTGCAATCATCTTCTTTCCCATTTTTTTTATGTTTTTTCTTGTGGCTTTACAATGCTTCCTTTTGGGAGTGGATGAATGTTTCAAAACATGAGAAACTCTTTTATAAGCTTCTACCAAACCTAAATTTGGATCAATAGAGTTATTTTGGGCGATATATTTGGTTGGCTAATAGAACAAAAATTGTATGCCATTCATTTATAACAAATACTATATATAATCAACGAAATTTCCTCTCAAATCTCCAAACTTATGTCACCAAATAAAAACCAAGTCCAAATCTTACGTATTTTTCTATTATCGTATTAATTTATTTAGATTTGAGAAAAAAATTAAATTACAAGAATTTTCTATTAACCAACCAACTAAATCGCCCAAAATATAATTTTTGTTCTATTAGCCAACCAAATATATCGCCCAAAATAACTCTATTGATCCAAATTTAGGTTTGGTAGAAGCTTATAAAAGAGTTTCTCATGTTTTGAAACATTCATCCACTCCCAAAAGGAAGCATTGTAAAGCCACAAGAAAAAACATAAAAAAAATGGGAAAGAAGATGATTGCAGTGTTGCTGGTGTGCCTTGTCGCGGTGGCTGCATTGCAGCTTTCCACTGCCAATGAAAGCGTGAAGGAGGCCAAATACGAGGCCAAATTTGAGGCCGAGTACAGGTCATGCTACGAAAAGTGCGAGAAGGAATGCCTTGAAAAGGGCAATGGCCAAAGCTTCTGTGAGGTTAAGTGCGATGAAGATTGTGACGCGAAAGAAGTGGCTGGTATGCTCTCTTTTCTCTCCCTTTTTTTTATTCATATAAATCATTTATTCTCATAATAATTAATTAATTATTGTATGCTTGTTTCACAGATAAGCTACACATCAAAGTGAAGAACTGAATCATGGAAAGCAAAAGAAAGAGGGCTCTTCAGAAGGGTCTGAGTAATAATTGTATTCAAATTTAAGTTTGTGAGATGGAGGTTCATAAACCTTCTTTCTCCTCAATTTTTATGATGTGGTTTGATATTTTCAATTAATAAAGTTCTCTTTCATTTATAATTGATCATTTTTTTTTAAAATAATGTAATAATTTTTTTTAAAAAACAATACTGTAGTTTTAAAAAATTTCTGTAAATTGTGCATCCGCACATTTTCGCCAAATTGTGTATTATATATGAGTTTTTTTTTTTTTAATGAACGTGGTGCAACACCAAATGAGTACAAGATATTTTTTTATCCATCGAATCAAATTAGCCAAAGGTGTGCGTTCGTGATCCCCTGCTATAGTTTCAATCAATTCTTGCCAATATCTGTGCTGGAAACTTAAGAACATAAATCCGTAGCTCAAACGTTCTCAAGCGTTTAAATCATAGATAATCTTGTCAAAATATCACAAGAAGTCTCTGAGCCCTGTTGTTAAGAATAGTGAATTACTATTCTCATTAATAGCGTTTCGACCCACATTAAACGTCGAGCTGCTTGTTAAGATAAAATTCTTTCTATTTTTGAAAAATACCATATGTTGTTTAATATTCTTACAATTAAAAACTAAAGCAAATAGTTATATTATATAAATATACTTGGTAAATGAATTGAAAATGAAAATTGACACAAATTCCAAAAATGAAAACAAGAAGAAGAAATATAAGGTTTGCTCGTGACTTGTTGACAGCTTAATAATAAATAAAATTGTAAGAGCTTCACTTGCAATTGGAACTACTATAATATGTTGTAGCTTCACGTGCTCTCTATGATCAATTAATTTAATTTGCTCATTTCCAAAATGCAAATTTCAAACTCTTTATCATCACTTCTCTATTATTTTGACCGCTATACATTGCTAACATTAGAAAATGGAATAATCGGGAATCTCTCGCTAAAGTAGCTAAAGTGGTGATAAACCCGTTAGTAAAATGGGTCGATTCCCAATCTCTGGTCAAAATCCAAAAAAGGATCCATTTATAATCGTTTGGATTAATGGATCATCTAATTCGAAATGATAACAAAATGCATAGGTTGTTAGAAGGAGAGTACACATATGCATATCCCAATATTGAAAAAACTACAATTGTTGTTAACCAAAGAAAATAATTCGTAGTAAAAACAAGTTACACTTGACTAAAAAAACTCATGTTCTAAAATGAAAAAATATATATATATGTGTGTATATTTATTTTCGTAATTAGCAAATTCAAAGAAAAACATAGTAGACTTAATCAAAAAGTTGTCGAATTGACCTCACTAATTTCTAACTTCTAACGTGATCACTTAACCCATCTAAATTCTTAGGCTTAAAAACTTACTCATTATCAATTTCAAATTTTGTTTGGTTAGTGGAAACTAAATTGAAACACTTTAAATCAAGTTTGAAGGGTTTAACACATACATTTACCTACTAAATTTTTCCTTACCAATCATAATTTCCTCTTCCTTTCCTTTGGGTTTCACATAATCTTTAAAGGGTAGTTCATTACATATCTCACCATTAGCATCCTTTTTTTTTCTATTCAATGTTGGATCCAGCTAGATTTAAATATGATACTCGTTTTACTGATTGGGCAATGGTAAAATTCAATGTTGTCTAATAGAGAGATAGAATATAGATGTAGACTTCCATTCAATCAATAGTCTAAGTGAGCAATCAATTATAAATAATATGAACAAAAAAACATTCCTTAATTGGTTAATTGTACCCACTAACATTTATTGGGAAAGGCAAGTTCAAAGATTTTGGACCAAAAGTAGTTTGTAGTGACTATTGAATAAGTTTTTTTTAGCTTGAGTTAGACTAAAAACATGAAATGTGAGATCCCACGTCGTTGGAGAGGAGAACGAAACATTCTTTATAAGGGTGTGAAAACCTCTCTTTAGCAGACGTGTTTTAAAAACTTTGAGGGAGAAGCCCGAGAGGGAAATTCCAAAGAGGACAATATCTGCTAGCGGTGGATCTGGGTCGTTACAAATGGTATCAGAGCCAGACACCGGACGATGTGCTAGCCTTCTCGCTCTTCCCCGAAGGGGGTAGACATGAGGCGGTGGTAGGAGGAGAACAAAACACCCTTTATAAAGGTGTGGAAATCGAAAGCCCAAAAAAGACAATATCTGCTAGCGGTAGATCTGGGTCGTTACAAGTTCCTTGAAACCTTTTGTGATGATTTCAGAGAATGGAACTACAATACCAAATAACTCGTACAATTTCGTATCAATAGCACGTCTGATGCAATCTCAAATCCTATAATCCCACGGTCGATTTAAAATCACAGCAATGTCTCCTTGTTTTCCAGTCAATTGAACATTAGGTGTTCAATAAACGCAATTCCGTAGTAAAATCGAAACCATACCTTTGATCAAACGTTTAGAGTTTCATCGGAACTACGAAATGCTGATATTTTCTTCTCTTCTACTTTCTTCCTTGGATGATGGTGCAAGCGCAGCAGGAATTGGAGAAGTATCGACAATAGTGCTACTGTGAAAAGTGACTGGTAGCAGAAGAAAGTAAGGAGAGCAAAAAAATGGAGAACGAAGTTGTATAACAGATAGTGATAGGATTGGCGGAAAAAGGAGTAACTATAACTACTGCCTTGCGGGTGCAAAAATGCTTGTGTAAAGGAAATCAATGAAACGCTGCGTTTCGTGTGCGATACCAGAAGCCACACAAAACTTCCTCAAAAAGGGATCGTAGAAATTGTTTGTATTGTTACCAGAGATGTTTAATATTTATTAATATTAGAGTAATATATTTAGTTAAAAATTTAAAATCAAATGTTATATAAAGTTAATTTTAGTGTATATTTTCAACCTCACCAATTATATATACTCTAATTTTTTAGTAAATAGTAAAAGACAAACCAATTTTGGTCTCGGAGTAACTCTCTCCTCATGGACCTTAAGATCACCAATGACCTCCTAACTTACATGTTCTTGAGGTCGCCGAACTATTCGATGGAGGTAACAATTTGCATGAATCTTAGGAGAACAGCTCGAAGAAACTTCTTGATAACGGAGATCTCCTCCACCATGTCGTCTAATGAACGGATACCGCTGACGATCGTCGTCAACTTCATGGCAAAGTTATCTATTGACTCACCATCCTTCATGCGGATAGCCTCGAACTCACTCTTCAAGGTCTGCACCTTTGCTTCCTTGACACGTTCTACACCCACATGCATTGTTTGCAGCATCTCCCACGCTGCCTTTGCCGAGTCCTTCTTTGCCAACATGAAAAAAAACATCCTCCAAGACTACTTGGTAGATGGTGGCAAGAGCCATCTTGTCTTTATGCTCCTCAACATCACCATGCTCGATAGTGTCCCACACGCCTTGTGCATGTAAGTTGACACGCATCTTGATCGATCATACTGTGTAGTTACTCTTCATGAGTAACGTGTACTGGAGCGTTATACTCCCCTTCGCAGTCCAAAGAGAGGGTTTCATTGGCTTTCTCTCTCTCTCTCTGCTCTGTTTACTCTCAAATGGCAAGAATAACTTGGGTGCAGTTTAAAAGGGAAGACCGAGTGGGCTGGGTCGTGATGTCGTGGTTGCCCTCACCATAAATAGCGAGATTTCCAGCGAGGAATGACTAATTTTATTTTTTTATTTTTTTATTTTTTATTTTGATCTATTACATATTAAATAATTGAAAATATAATTTAATGCATATGCGTATCTACCAACCGTCAATGTTCATTATCACGGTATAATTCAGCGTGGACTTAATCAACTTGGTGTTTGGTTAGTGATACCAATTAATAGTCCATTGCCGATAGCTTCCTTCCTTAACCAAAACCATCCATTTCCCTTTCTTCTTCTCTCCCTCCAAGATAGATGCCTATGGCGGTGCCGTCGACCCTGCATCTGGTTGTTCTCTTCTTGGTGATTTTTCCGGCGGCCAAATCCCTACGGAATCCGGCGATGCGGCTGAGATTTGGCAAAAAAGGAGAGTTTAAGATACTGCAAGTGGCGGATATGCATTACGGTGATGGGAAAGCCACCCCATGTGAGGATGTTCTTCCCAGTCAGTTAGCTTCCTGCTCTGACCTCAATACCACCGCCTTCGTTCGCCGGATGATTCTGGCGGAGAAGCCTGATTTCATCGTTTTCACCGGTAAATCTCTTCTCCGATTTGGGTTTTAGATTAAATTCAACATCTATTATGTTGATTACAAAATGGGTTTCGATTGATTCAATTTCAGGGGATAATATCTTCGGATTTGACGCAACGGATGCGCCAAAATCTTTAGAAGCGGCATTTGGTCCAGCCATTTCGTCGAACATTCCATGGGCTGCTGTTTTGGGGAACCATGACCAAGAATCAACTCTTTCAAGGGAAGGAGTAATGAAGCATATTGTGGGTTTGAAAAATACTCTCTCAAGGGTTAATCCTTCAGAAGTAAACCCGATTGATGGATTTGGGAACTACAATCTGGAGGTTGGTGGCGTTGAGGGCTCTGCTTTTCAGAACAAATCTGTTCTCAATCTCTATTTCCTTGACAGTGGTGATTACTCCACTGTTCCTGGGATCTTTGGGTATGGCTGGATTAAAGCTTCTCAACAATATTGGTTTCAGCTTACTTCTGCCAAGCTCAAGGTACATTATTTCTGCTTTTCTACATCTTAATATGTTCTGTTTTGCTTTACTTGATAAGTGCTACAATCACTCGATTTGTAAGCATGTTTTGACCCAAAGAAGGGTTTGAATTCGTCTTGGTAAGGTTTCAAATCGATGAAGATGTGTGGCGATTGCTTGTTGTTGAGAACCAAGAAGACGGAAGTAAGACATCAACTTTAGAAGACCTTTGTGAGATCCCACATTGGTTGGGAGGAGAATGAAACACCATAAGGGTGTGAAAACCATTCCCTAGCAGACGCGTTTTAAAAACCTTTAATGGAAGTTTGAGAGGGAAAGTCCAAAAAAGATAATATATGCTAGCGGTAAGTTTGGGCCGTTACAACCTTGGCTTAGTGTAGAGGTAAGGTTGAGCCATAGAGCTTGACCTAGAGTAGGGATAAGCAAACTAGAATCACGAATGAGTGAAAATGCGTGTCTAGGTGTCATGAATTGTTGAGAAGTTGATTTTGCACGCATAATGAAGTTCGATTGAGAATGAAAGAACCTCATCTAAGGTTTGATAGAACCTAAAGAGTCATAAAAGAACATTGGGGCTAGAGTTTTCCTTAAGGTTGACTATGATTGAACTAATGATATGGTGCCATACAAGTGAAAGGCATATGACCATGACACGAGGCATGTACCTAGGCCCTAGCGAGTGGCTAGCACTCTACAAACATGCAAGCACCAAGTTGGCATGTCAATTGAGCTTGTTTGTGAGCATGCGTATATAGGTGGGTGCACACCCATGTAGGGCAAGATTGCTTGTAGGTTGGTGTCCACATGCATGTGAAGGATAGTCTTAGCATACGAAAAAACTCGTGATTCCTAACATGTTTTACTATTCCCAAATTTGAGGATTAATTTGCATTTCTATTTTTGGGTGCAGAGGGCATACATGAGCAAGCCATTACCCCAAAAGAGTGCAGCACCTGGGCTAGCATACTTCCACATACCATTGCCTGAGTTTTCTCGTTTTGATGCATCAAATTACACTGGTGTGAGACAAGAAGGGATTAGCTCTCCTACTGTGAACTCTGGTTTCTTTACCTCCATGGTGGAATCAGGAGATGTGAAAGCAGTGTTTACAGGTCATGACCACCTCAACGATTTTTGTGGGGCGCTTAATGGGATTAACCTTTGCTATGCTGGAGGATTTGGGTACCATGCTTATGGCAAGGCTGGGTGGCCGAGGAGAGCTCGAGTGGTGGTGGCTAACTTGGAAACAACAAGCAATGGAAATTGGGGAACTGTGAAGTCCATCCGAACGTGGAAGCGCCTTGATGACGAACATCTCACGGCCATTGACGCTCAAGTTCTTTGGAGCAAAACCTCTGTTGGTAACCTTCTTACTCCTCCCTTTTTTTCTTGCTAAGCTCTGCATTTATCTTCACCATAACTTGTTTATCTTTGTGAGCATGGTTTTGTTAAAATCACTCCATTTTAAAAGTAGGGATGTTTGGCAATGCTCTAAAACCATTGTGGAAAGGTTCCATACCACTTTTAAAGTGATTTTCACTCGATAACTTTGAGTGTTTGACATAGAATCACTTACCAAAATTACAATAGATTATTGGCAACCGATTACTTGTTAGAGTAATAACAGACGCCACAACAATGACTTTGATAACATATAACCCGGATAGGAAGAATTGACAACTAGTCACATTCCCTGTGGACACAACAAGAAAGAGTAAAGGTCTATCTAACATGAAAGCAAGTAAAATGGGTTTGGAACGGACATGCGGCCATGGACAACACGTCTTGGACAAGCATGATTGGAACATCTAACATGCGGTCACAAGCAACATGTCTTAGACAAACATGACTGTGACGCACAACCCACACGCGAGTACGCACACTTTAAAAGGAGTAGGCGCACCCGCTATGTGTCACAATCCATAGTGCGATTGTGTCAGAAAGCCATTGAGGACGATGATTAGTTTTAGTGGGGGAGAATGTCATAACCATATTAAGAAAAGAGTAGATTGTAACCTTTACATATAGATAGACAAGGCGTGCCACCCTCAAGTGGCACCCATATGGCCATGTGAGGGCCAAGACAAACAAGTACCATGATGCGACCAAGGGGGACAGTGCATCATCCAACACACCATAGAAAATGTGCATTCAAGCCAAGTTGAGACATAAGAAAGAAAGAGGCAACAATGTCGACATGAATGTCAAAGATAGGCTTAATAAGGTTTCGGGTAGGGACTCGAGCACATGATGGACTCTAGAGTTGGGTTCGTTTATATGAATGTTTGCCAAATTTGGTGTCAATCAGACACACGATGGATGATCCACGAGATTGTATGACCATTTTTCAAAATCATGTCTATTCCCAAACAAAATATCCGTTAAAATGTACTATAGGGGAAAGTATGTTGTCAGCTCTCCACCACCCCTAGGCTCTGTGGCTCAAGTAAGCTACATGTGGCACATACGTGTATTATAGTGTGGGGGTGTGTTGTGAGACGAGCGTCTCAGACGACTTCTTTTGAAATCGATTATTTGAGGACAGTGTCGAACGACATGGATATGCAGACATTGGGCCCTAGTCCATGTGCTGGAAGTTGGTATATGCATCTGCTATTCAGTACACAATCCGTAGTTTTGCATGGACACATGAGGGTTCATGCCTCGATAAAATTTGGATGGATGAATGTTTAGGATGCCTCGACGATATGGTTGACACATGAGACCAATTTTCGATAGACATGTCCGAACAAGCTATGATGACCAAAGTTGTCCTGGTTCTTGGGATGACATCACGATGCGTGGGTCATGTTGTTGTAAATCAAGATGATGACCTAGATGCGATGTTGCATATGAGAGAATCAGGCCTTAGAATAGAAGCAGGATCGAGCCGGATGATTTGACCTAGTGTAGAGGCAAGTCAGCTAGAGTTGCAGATAATTGATCATGCAAGCATGGGCGACGTGTGTGGTCAAACAAGCTTAGATTCTGCATGAGTTATGTTCGGTAGACGAAATCCTAAGGTCCGACGAAGCTACTAATCCGAACAAAAAATGTAAATGGGGTTTGAGTTTTCCATAAAGCTTGTCATGAGCGTTGTCAAGATAATGACACCGGACAGTTGAAAATGTATGACCGTGACACAATGCAATACGTGACACTTTCAAGCCTCTGTTCCCGTGTTTGATCCGCGTGGGCGTAAGAAATTTTTGTTTATTTATTGGCGAATAGCGATGCAACGCGTGGTCTTGATGCGTGTCCCTTGTGTCCTTTTGAATTCCATGCCTCATTTTTTTTTTCTTCATAATTTGTTGTTTTTCCAGTTTTCTTTCATTTTTTATATTTTTTCTACGTAACTCAATTCAACTTAGTTGCTTCACCAAAATTGAAGAGTTTTAATCCATCTTTCCAAGAAAATTAATCTCAATTAGTTTCGTAAACTACATAAAAAAATCAATGTGTCAAAAGTTGGTCCAAAACTAGAGAATTCATCGTTCTTGAAGATCGTCAGAACTACGTCTTTCTGTGAGTTTTGCCTCTAGATTCCTTATTGAAAGTTGAGTGAAATCACTTCCTAAATCATTAATGACTAATTTAAGAACCTAAATAATCAAGAATCTCACGAAAAATTGAGATTAAAAACTCAAAACCCTTACCTTTCGATATTCCTTGTTTCTTGACGAATATGGACAATTCAATTGTCCCGACCTAATCTCCACAACGTTTTGTTAGTTTCTCGATTTTTGTAAGCATTTTTACCTTTTACCTCGTCTTGAAATTTAGTTTCTTCTCTAATATCATCCTACCGATTGGAATTTGAAAAGAAAAATTGGATAATTAATTTTTATTAGTGTTGGGTGTTACAAAACTACTTTTGCATCAATTTGCATCAAATAATACAAATTATTCTTACAACCATAAGTATTGATGTATCAACTATATTCTTAATGTGTTGTACATAAATGTTGGATATGTATATGAAAATATGGAAGAGTAAAAATGTTGTACATAAGCTTTGGCTTAGGCCATCATAAGCTGGTCGTGAGTTAAGCAGAAATATTAAACACTTTACATGATTAGAGTCTTAGAATGTTTATATATGTTTATTATAATATTATTTTCATACAAACAATTTAAAACATAAAACAGTTTAACCATTTTCAGATTTTTCTTTTTTTTTAAAAGATTTTGTTAGTACTTTTGGCCCATTTTAATTGATTTTTTCTTTTTCTTTTCCCTAAAAAATGGCTAATCGTCCTCACTTAACTCACTATAATGTTAAATTATTTTTTGTATTTAATTTCTAACTAAATTCTAAATAATTGCAAACAAATTAGAATAAAAGAAAAGGAGATCTAACTCATGCCGACAAACTAGACGTCCTTCCTCAGGCCTAATATTTTTTGTATATATAATATTTACGTTTGTTACACCATGTATATTTTTTCATATAGTTTATGATCTAATATTGTAAAATATTGCATAGTATGATACATTTTTTTATGTTGGAGCGGTTTTTGATAGGTGATGATAAATTTTAGGTTCATTAGTTATTTGTAATTATTGTTAATTATTATTATTATTTTGTAGGTGGCCATGATATAAATCTTTGAAAAGTGAGAATGATAGCACGTGTGCATTTCAATCGGAAGGAGATTTATGTTAACGGTCGATTTCATGGAAATGGTACGCATGCACTTTTTTTAGAATTACTAATTTAAAAAGATATGGTGTTATATAGATTTATACCTTCCTTCGGTTTCTAATACTACGTTGTAATACTACAATTTAAATTAATTTTTAGAAGTTATGTGGAATATTTTTTTTTTTTTATTGAATGTTTTCATTTTTTTAAAAATAAAAATTATATTGAAAAATGGAAATTAATTCATTAAAATATTCTTGAGAAGGAACATTGTTTAAGAAAATAAATAGAGAAATTCCACTCGATTTGGAATTGAAATAGGAGGTAGGATGGAGAAGACATCTCTGTCGTTGCTTTGCCCCTTGGACATTTCTAACTCTAGTTGATAACGATTTCGTTCTTGAAATTTATGTCATGTTTACTCACTATTCTTTTAGTTGTTTTCACGTTTTCAAATACGTTACGAATTCTTAACCTGCCCTATCATTGTGCAAGCCCAAGCCCGTGTTTGATGTAGTGTGCAAGCCCAAACCCGTGTTTGTAGTGTGCAAGCCTACCCCTACCGTTGCCAGCCTATTGGCAACCATAAGTATTCCTTCACTATTAGAACTATTCTAGACACATGTTGAATATATGAATAGTTGATCGTTTGTGCATGTATATAATAAAATGATATAAAATTCACAAGAATAAGTGCAAGCATACACTATCACAAGTAGCAAGTAATAAGTCAATTATCAATTTCATAGAGAACCTATCTTTTCGAAATTAAGTGAGTTTTTGGGTAACATTCAAATGGGTGTTGATTATGTTAACTAATTAAGTAAAACTAAAGCAGAGTGCCACTACTGTCGAGAAACAGAAAATGATGAGAAAATCAACTATAATGAGGAAGGTTCGGCTAAGAGAGATTAAATAGATAAGTTGTTGATTTTTGTGGTAGATTTTAGTTTCTTCTAATAGATTCTCAAACCCATTTTCGAGGGTCATGCATAGCGATTACTTCCTTTAATTTCTATTAACAAGGGTGTAGGAGAAAATTATTCCTCATCCTTCTTCAAGTTTCCTTACAATGGAACTAGAGTATTAAAGAGGATTTCATTGCTCCCTCTTTCTCCCAAATAAGAGAACAAGCATGTATGTAAAATAACTAATTAAATACACATGTAAATCATTAACAACAACTTTTTAATAAACTAAAATCATACCGTAACATACTTAAACTATATAAAACTCTCTCGCCTCCCCTATAAAGTTTAGCTCTGCATACAAACTGAATTAAACAGAGGAACCTACATCTCAATCATGTAAAATTGATAAAATAAGAAAATAGAATAAGGAAATAGAGAGTGATACCGCTTTGTTGTTGTTCTTAAATGGAAGTTCCCTTCCCTTGAGCTCTCACGTCCACCTCTTTGTCCTAATCTATCTTTCTTGGTCTTCTTTTCCTTCCGCCGTCAACAACAGCTGGATTAGGGTTTTTATTCTTCTTCTTTGGTTCCACAGTAGTTCACAGCAGTAGCGGAGGTTCTTATGTCTAATCTGATTTTCTCCCCAAAATGTGGCTCTCTCCATTTTTTAGGTATCATTTTCCTTTTATAATGGTTGTTTCTTCTCATTTAGGGCCGAGAAAGGATAAAATCATCCACCTAGGATGTTTCTAATTTGGTAGTCAATAACTGATTAAAATTTTCATGTCATTCCTGAAAAGTTTGCGTTCCGAATTGCTTCAGCATCAGAATCAACAATTTATTTCTAGATGCAAGTAGTGTTGTTTCTAGATTTGACAATTAAGCTCGATTTATGCAAATTGAACTTCTTTTCATATTAAATTACAATTGACTATTTCATGTATACTAATTAGAATAAATGGAGCAATTAATGAGAAAAGAGTGAGTATGAGTGCAAAATTAACTATAAAAAAACATATAACTCTACTTTTGGAGAGTCATCAATAGTTGACATACATTAATCACTAAGTACATTGACGAAACGACTCTAAATTTTCTACTTTAACCTAAGGTCGCTACCGTACACATATCATGAATATTTAATGCGGAATTAACTTTTAAACTTCTTCATAAAACATAAACTTTATCTTAAAACACTGTCATGGACATACGTGTTCAAAAATATTTTTAAAACGACACGATAAAGACTGAATTAAATAAATAAACGTTTAGATTAAAAAATATCATATTCTAGCCTAAGTCTAAGAAAATAAATGTGACTACCCTATGCATGTGTCATGGTCTCGAATTGCGATGTCATCGTCAGCCGTATAGGGATGCCTTACCTTTACCTGAAATAGAAGTAGCACGTGGCTTGAGTATTTAAGTAAGTAACCTCACTATTGGGGTTAAATGCTAACACATACAATTTTATGAATGAGACCTATCATAACAGTCTATCGGCGTCTATCCTAATAGGCAACTTGGATGTGTAATCATTTTCCCTACACACGGTCCACATGTGCGAGTATAGACCCACTAGTCAGTTCGCACACCTCTTGGACCCCTTTCTAATCGGGCGAGCATTCTCCGGGAGCTTTTAATGCTGGACACCCGTAAGGAATAGCGACCGTCACTACAGTATTATGATAAACATAATGAGCGTTTCCCTGCCTAGTAGTGTACGCATTCGTACTATCATGAAGAAATAGGGTATCCCCCAATGCATAAACACACAATAATGCATGAGGTTCCAATATTTTTCCATTTTCGTCATTATTTAATACAAGTCCGCTAGCATTTTATTCATATCATATCATTTTTCATATCGCTTATCATATCGTTTATCATATCTTTCATGCATACGTTGGGGTTGTATTTCATGCTAATTCGTCGTTTTGCATGTCAATCACATAATATCATTTAGATTACACACACACACACATATATATATCATATCATAACGTTTCATGCTTCCAAACATAACAACTTTCATCATATACATATCATACCATAATATATTATATCACAATATATCATATATATCATATCATAGACATGTCAATTTATCAAAATAATAATAGATAATTGGTAAAACAACCGATTACTTGTTAGAGAAATAACTAAAACATTATCACGCCATAACAACGACTTTGATAACATATAACCCGGATAGGAAGAATTGACAACTAGTCACATCTCCCTATTGACACAACAAGAAATAGCAAAGGCCTATCCAACATGAAAGCAAGAAAAAGGAGTTTGGAACGAGCATGCAACCATGGACAACACGTCTTGGACAAGCATGACTATGACATTTGATATACGGCCACAAGCAACATGTCTTAGATAAGCATGATCGTGACGTACAACCCACACGTAAGTACGCACATACTTCAGAAGGAGTAGGCGCACCCGCTATGTGTCACAATTCATAGTGCGATTGTGCTACTAGAGAGTCATTGAGGATGATGACTAGTTTAAGTGAGGGAGAATATCACGATCATATTAAGAAAAAAGTAGATTGTGACCTTTACATGTAGATAGACAAAGCACGCCACCCTCAAGTGGCGCTCATATGGTCACGTAATAGGCAAGACAAACAAATATCATGATGTGACCGAGGAGGATGGTGGATCATCCAACACATCATAGAAAATGTGATAAGGCAACCTTAATCCTCAGCATAACGATCCAAGCTTTTGTTGAAACAAGAACCCTTGAATCAAAGAAATTAACACCTCCTTATACAAAATTCGGATCAACCAAGAGATAAGGTTATAATTAGATTACCTCTTATGATCAAAGATCTAGAAGCAAGATTTGGAACTTTGTTCTAAGTTGAGTCACTCCACAATCGAACTTGATCAAGGCTTGATTGAATGGCTCGAATGCAATCTACCACAAAAATTGCTTGAAACTTACAAATGACAAAGATGATTCTCAGATTTCTAAGGGCAGAAGTCTCCATTTGAAATCTCAATTTCATTCATTCAATTTTTACCTAATAATTTGTGGGTATTTATAGTCTCCCCACAAAAGAAGTTAGTGGCCGTGATTTAATCCGGATCCCCTCAAATCTCCACAAAAGACGAAGTCAATTTGACCATTACAAAATTTATGAAATTAAAAATAATAAATAAATTTTTCTAAAAACTCATGAAATGATACTTGCAACTTCATTAGCTACTTCAACCGTTCAAATATTCACTTCTGAAGCTCCAAATGGTCCTTCCTCAATCGAATCAACTTGTAACACATGAAATGATGGTTGAACCGAGCCTATCCAATTTTGTAGATGAAGAAGAATGCTTGTTGAATCTTCTTGGTCTTAGATCGTGTAATAGGTCTAGTTCGAACATTTGGAACATGTGATTCTTATCATCTTCCCCTCTTCAAAAGGATTCGTCCTCGAATCAGAAAAATATCATCTATATCAAAAGGACTCAAGTCAGCAACATTGAAAGTAGAATGTACTAAAAATTCTCTGGGAAAATCAATTTTATATGCATTGTTATTAATTCTCTCAAGCACTTGATAAGGGTCATCCCCTCTTCGATGTAACTTTGTCTTCCTTTGAGATGAGAATTGCTCCTTGCGAAAATGTATCCAAACCCAGTCACCGAGTTGAAAAAGGATTTCCTTCCGTCCTTTGTTAATTCTTGAAGCAACTTTGAAATTTTATTTTTCAATTCTCTCCTTCACCTCTTTGTGTAATGTTTTGATCAAATCTGCCTTACTTGTGACTATTTCACTCACAAGAATATTAGAAGGAATAAGAAGCAAATCAAGAGGAGTAAGTAGATTAAACTCATAAACAACTTCAAAAGGAGAACAATGAGTGGTAATATGAATTGCTCTATTGTATGCAAATTCTATAAATGGACAACATTCGTCCCAACGTTAATATTATTATAAATAATAGCCTTAAGCAATGCTCATAAGGTTCTAACCACCTCAGTTAATATTATTATAAATAATAGCCTTAAGCAATGCTCATAATGTTCTAACCACCTCAGTTAATATTATTATAAATAATAGCGGTAAGCAATGCTCATAATGTTCTAACAACCTAAGTTTGCTCATCAGAGGATAACATGGAGTTGAAAACAACAATTTGGTACCCAATTTACCCCATAATACTTTCCAAAAGTGACTTAAAAATTTAGCATTCCTATCCCTAACAATTATTTTAGGGATTCCATGTAATTTTACTACTTCCCTAAAGAATAAGTCAATAACATGTTTTGCATCATCCGTCTTATTGCATGCAATAAAATGAGTCATTTTACTAAATTTGTCTACCACAACAAAAATACTATCCTTACATTTTTTAGTGTGAGGCAATCCAAGAATCAAATCCATAGAAATATTAGTCCAAGGTTCGTTAGGTACATTCAAAGAAGTATACAATCCATTTGGATGTGATCTAGATTTAGCTTCTTTGCATTTAAAACATTGGTTACAAAACTTATAAACATCGTGCTTCATCTTTGGCTAAAAGAAGTGTTCATGCAACATATTATAAGTTTTATTAATCCTAGAATGTCCCATTAAGACACCACAATGGGCTTCTCTCAAAAGCAAATCTCTGATAGAGCATTTAAACATTGAAAGCATACTTTTCTTAAATAAAAATTCATGAAACACATAATAATCATCCCCAACTTTTTTCGCAAGACAAGATACATAAATAGTAAGTCTTAGTCATCTCTATATAATTTTTTAATATGCTTAAATCCAAGAATTTTTGCACTAAGAGAAGTGAAGAGATTGTACCTTCTAGATAATTCATCAGCTACCACATTATCCTTACCTGGCTTATATTTGATGACATTAGGAAATGTTTCAATAAACTTCATCCACTTTGCATGCCTACGGTTCAGTTTGCTTCGACCCTTAAGATACTTCAAGCTTTCATGATCAGAGTGGATCACAAATTCTCTAGGCCATAAGTAGTGTTGCCACACTTGTAATGTGCGACCTAAAGCTAACAGTTCTTTATCAAAAGTAGGATAGTTCAACGTTGCCTCATTTAGTTTTTCACTAAAATACATTAAGGGCTTTCCATCTTGAATTAAGACAGCACCTATGCCCAAACCACTTACATCACATTCAATTTCAGAAGTTTTATCATAGTCACGCAAAACAAGTAATTGTACATCAAGTTAGGCAAAACACGTAATGGTACATCGCTTAATTTTTTCTCAAGCAAATTGGATGCATTCTCTTGCATTTCCCCCATTTAAAAACAACATTCTTTTTCACTAAATCATTCAATAGTGCAGCTATAGTTCTAAAATATTTTATAAGTCTCTTGTAGAAGCTAGCTAATCCAGGGAAAACTCCAAACTTCACTTGCACTTTTTGGTGTTGGCAAATCCCTAATGACTTTAACTTTCTCTTTATCTACTTCTACTACATTTTTACCCACTATGAACCCATGAAAGTAAACTCTTTCCATGTAAAAACTACACTTATTAAAATTAGAATGAAATTCATCTTTTCTATGTGTAATCAAAATTGACTTAAGATGCTTCACATGCTCAAGCAAAGTCTTCAAATAAATTAAAATATCATCAATATACATGACAACATGCTTTTCCAAATATTTTCTCAAAACATTATATATTAAGCGCATTAATGTACTAGGAACATTAGTTAACCCAAAAGGCATAACAAGTCATTCATACAATCAAACTTAATTTTGAATGTTGTTTTCCATTCATCAACTACATGCATTCTAATTTGATGATATCCAGATTTCAAAAAAATCTTTATAAATAGACATGAATCATGCAATTCATCAAGCATATCGTCTAACCTAGGAATAGAGTGTCGATACTTTACAATGATTTTGTTGATGTCCCTACTATCCACTGACATGCGCCAAGTTTCATCTTTCTTTGGCACCAATAAGACGTATAGAACATGGACTCAAACTTTCTCGTAAATAGCCCTTCTCCAGTCTCAATTGGATTGACTCTATAAGCTGGCTTATTAGGAATGACAACCCCTGGAATGAAATCTATTTTATGTTCAATACTTCTAATGGGAGATAGTCCTTTGGGTACTCCATCTTGAAACATGTCCTCAAATTCATGTAAAAGAGATTAAAACACACCGGACAAAGCCAAGTTGTTACAGTTTGTTTTTATTTTTATTTTGTGAAAACATTGCCCTTCCCAACTCTCAAACTTTTGCCAAACAACTCATTTCCTTTCTTTTTTCAATTTCATCTCTTTTTTCATTCTTTTTTTTTCTTTGATTTTTCTCTATTTTTTCACTCAATTCTTGTTTTTCTTTCCACTCTTTTTCCTCAAACTTCTTTTTTCCTCCAACTTTAATTGGTCAGCAAATACATTTGTAGAACTCAAAGTAAAAGAGTGGTTTTTCTACCTCTTTTACAAAAGAATACTTATTCAAATAACCATTATACATGACCCTCCTGTCAAATTGTCATGGTCCGCCAAACAATATGTCTCCAGCATGCATTGGAAACACATCACAAAGAACTTATTTTTATATTTTCTCAAAGTAAAAGATATTAAAGCTTGGGCTTCATTGTTCCACTATCATTGAGCCATTGAAGCTTGTAAGGTTTAGATGGTGTTGGGTTGGCATTTGCAACCTTTATATCAACATGGTACTTAATACATTTGTGCAACTTCCACTATCAATGACAAGACTACAAGGAGTCCCTTTGACTAAACATTGCGTGTGAAACAAGTTGTCTCTTTGATCATCAACATCATTCTCCGTAACTTGAGTTTTAAAAAGTCTTCTTGTAATAAGTGTCAAATGACTCCCATCTTCCAATTCCTCTTCTTTCTTCTGGACTTCTTCAACTAGCTCATTGATCTTCCCTCCATTTCCTTCGTCTTGGTTCATGATTATACAGTGGTTAATATGCTTAGGACCTCACACACTCAACTCACTGATTTTACACTCAGGAACACTCGTGTTTAACACACAAAGGTAGGCTATTTGGGAAACTTACTCAATTATGATCAAGGTAGGCTAATATATGGACAATTCATATAGTAGGGAGCTATTCAAGGCAATCAAGATAAGTTAATTATGAAATAACAACAAAATAAAACAAAGAAATGATCTAATAAATAAGGGACACAAAGGAATTTTTTTGGTAGAATTGTGATAACTCTCTCAAAGTAGAGTCATATCAAGTCTTTTTGTATTTAATATTGCACTCTTATTCACCATTTTCTCATTTATTACCCCATTTATTCTACTTAATGAGCATAAAATCGGTTTATTGCAGTCCAACATGAAGAAAAAAAATGATTTGGCATAAATCGATCTTAATTGTACATTTAATTGAATTATGTGGTAAAATTTTAGACATTTATGCTGAACCATGAGAGAGTAGCAAATCTGGAAATAAATGGGGGATGACATAAAAAATTTTAATCCACATCAGCAGTCCAAGTGGGTCATTGACTACCCAATGAGGAACATCCCATGTGGACAACTTATTCCTTTTCAGCCCTAAAAGGGAACCCATGCTCTATATAAAAGGAAAAAGAAGACCAAGAGGAGAGCCACACTTTGGGAGAAAAATCGAATTATACAGCAGCAGCCTCTGCTGCAGTGAACTGTTGTGAAACTAGAGAAGAAGAAGAAAACCCTAATCCAGCAGTTGTTGATAGCAGAAGAAAAAGGAGACCAACAAGGATTGATTAGGACAAAGAGGTGGACGTGAGAGCTCAAGAGAAGGAAACTTCCATTGACGAACGACAACAAACTTGGATAACTCTCTATTTCCTTATTCTCTTTTCTTATTCCATCAATTTTACATGATGGAGATGCGAATTCCTCTGTTTAATTCAGTTTGTATGGAGAGCTTAACTTTATAGGGGAGGCGAGAGAGTTTTATATAGTTTAAGTATGTTGACGGTATGATTTTAGTTTATTAAAGAGTTGTTAATGATTTACATGTGTGTTTAATTAGCTACTTTACATACATAGTTGTTCTCTTATTCGGGAGAAGAGAGGGAGCAATAAAATCTTCTTTAATACTCTAGTTACATAGCAAGGAGACTTCAAGGGTAATAGAAGTGTTGGGAATAATTCTTCTCCTAGAGCCTTGTTAATAGAAATTACAACGATTATGGAAATAATCATCATTCATGACCCTTGGAAGTGGGCTTGAGAATCTATTAAAAGGAACTAAAATCTATCACAAAACTCAACAACTTATCTATTTAATCTCTCTTAGCCGAACCTTCCTCATTATAGTTGATTTTCTCATCATTTTCTATTTTTCGACAGTAGTGGCACTCTGTTTTAGTTTTGTTTAAGCAGTTAAAATCACCAACACCCATTTGAATGTTACCCAAAAACTCACTTAATTTCCAACGATAAAATTAGCCAAATATTATTCTCTTGTAGTGCATGTTGCCACAAAATTGTCTTGTTCATTTTCATTTGCATGTGGTTTTATTTCATTTTAATGTTGTTCCCTTTCTCATCCACTACATACCAAGGCACCACCACCAAATAATTTTTTTAGGAACATCCTAAAGATTTTCTAACCCCCCAAGGAAAGAAATTTGTATGGAAAAGAGGAATAGACAGAAAATAATCCTTGTACATTCTCGGGTAAGCTTAAAATGTTAAGAAAGGGGCTGTTAGACATCATAGTTCACATGCAACAGCAGACATACAGCAGTAGCACCAACAGCTGAACTGATAGTAGATTTACAGCAGCAGTATTTCCAAGTTTCTGGAGAAAATTTTAAAAGAATGGAGCCACAAAGAATCTTCACGATGCCTAAAGATAAGGATCTCTGAACACACCCTTTACAATCTTATTATCTTATTTTGAAGCATGCATCCATATTTTGTTGTTTGTTTTTGTTGTGTTGACTGCATATAATTTTGAATCATGCACATGCATGCACACTATAAGCATGAAATTTTTTTTTAGGATGAAGTTTTAGGAAGTGTAATAAATCATGCATTGTTTCATATGCAGTCATGATGTTTTGTGCAAAAACTAGGGATGTATTGTCAAATGCTTCAATAGGATAAATAAAATAGTAAAGTGAGTGGTGTGTTTAGAACCAAAGGGTTAAGGAAATTACAACTCAAATGGAATGGAGTATTCATCAAAGTTGAGGATCCAATCTATCATAATCCACCTTAATCACAAAGAGTTCCCATAATTCACCCAACCTTTAGACCATTTTTCCAACAAAAACAATAACCAAGAGCTTCTACACCTCAATCTACTTTCAAGAATGATTCCACACCTACACTAATTCTCATTGAGGACAATGACTAGTTTAAGTTTGGGGGTCTAAAGCAATTCCATCACCCAAAAAAAACAAAAAAAACTTTTACCCGAGACCACTCCTTAACCTAAAGCTTGAACTCTCAATGCTAAAAAAAGTGGAAAGCAAATAAATTATCTCAATTGCTCTTTGTCAGGCAATCTGCATCACCAATGGAGGTGTATGAATCGAAGGTAATTGGGATGTAAATAAAAAAATAAAAAATAAAAAAGAGAAAAGCTATCCTTACTGTTTAGGTGAGTTGCATCACAAATGTGGCCACACTGAAAACTACAGGATGCTAGCAAGAGAGTCGAGGTAAGGGAGAATGAGTGTTAGCCTATATAGTCATCCCTTGAAGACTTAGGTGATTTGCACCACAAGTGGAGACACCTAGAGAATAGGGGGATGACTTGAAGGATTCTTGGGAGAAAAAAAAATGTTGTGATAAGAGAAAGTAATGAAATAAATTATGAAGCCAAGTCACAACACCAAAGGTAAAATGAATGGTAATCATTTTAGAAGTGTCGGTGGAAGTGAGGAATGTGCTATTAATCTGGTAAAATTTGGTTATAAGTGTAGGGTGAAATGTGGGGAAAAACTGAATTGAGGAAGGAATATAAGGAATGTGATCGAAATCATGCCTTTGATGAATACTCTACCAACATAAATTTAAATAGAAGAAAAATTTTGTTAATGAAAAAAAAAAAAAAGAAGAGTGGAGAGAATGATTACTAAGAATGAGCAATCTCTTAAGTTTGGGGGTTTGATAACTCTCTAAAAGTAGAGTCATATCCAAGTCTTTTTGTATTTAATATTGCACTCTTATTTACCATTTTCTCATTTATTACCCCATTTATTCTACTTAGTGAGCATGAAATCGTTTATTGCCGTCCAACATGAAAAAAATATGATTTGACATAAATCGATCTTAATGGTACATTTAATTGAATTATGTGGTAAAATTTCAGACAATTATGTTGAACCATGAGGGAGTAGCAAATCTGTAAATAAATGGGGGATGACATGGAAATTTTAAATCCACATTAGCGTGGGTCATTGACTACCCAATGAGGAACATCCCATGTGGACAACTTATTCCTTTTTAGCCCTAAAAGGGAACCCATGCTCTATATAAAAGGAAAAAGAAGACCAAGAGGAGAGCCACACTTTGGAAGAAAAATCGAATTACACAGCAGCAGCCTCTGCTGTAGTGAACTGCTGTGAAACTAGAGAAGAAGAAGAAAACCCTAATCCAGCAGCTGTTGATAGAAGAAGAAAAAGGAGACCAACAAGGATTGATTAGGACAAACAGGTGGACGTGAGAGCTCAAGAGAAGGAAACTTTCATTGACGAACGGCAACAAAAAGGGATAACTCTCTATTTCCTTATTCTCTTTTCTTATTCCATCAATTTTACATGATGGAGATGCGGATTCCTCTGTTTAATTCAGTTTGTATGGAGAGCTGAACTTTATAGGGGAGGCGAGAGAGTTTTATATAGTTCAAGTATGTTGACGGTATGATTTTAATTTATTAAAAAGTTGTTGTTAATGATTTACATGTGTGTTTAATTAGCTACTTTACATACATAGTTGTTCTCTTATTCGGGAGAAGAGAGGGAGCAATAAAATCCTCTCTAATACTCTAGTTCCATAGCAAGAAGACTTGAAGGGTAATAAAAGGGTTAGAAATAATTTTCTCCTAGAGCCTTGTTAATAGAAATTACAACGATTATGGAAATAATAACCATTCATGACCCTCGAAAGTAGGCTTGGGAATAAATGAACTAAAATCTACCACAAAACTCAACAACTTATCTATTTAATCTCTCTTTTAGCCTAACCGTCCTCATTATGGTTGATTTTTTATCATTTTCTGTTTTTCGACCATAGTGGCATGCTGTTTTAGTTTTGTTTAAGTAGTTAAAATCACAAACATCCATTTGTATGACAGTAGTGGCATGCTGTTTTAGTTTTGTTTAAGTAGTTAAAATCACAAACACCCATTTGTATGTTACCCAAAAACTCACTTAATTTCCAACGATAAAATTAACCAAAAAGATAATTTACTTATTACTTGCTACTTGTGATAGTGTATACTTGCATTTATTCTTATGAATTTTACATCATTTTATTATATACATCCACAAGCGATCAAATTGCACACTAAAAATGAATTTGAAAGGAAAGCGGTTAAGTTTTTGACAAAATTCCCTTCTTAATTGTAAAATATAAGAGAATGATCTAACTTTCCTTTTTAGGGAATACGGGCAAATTCAGAAGTTATCTTCGAGTTTAAATTATGAAAGAACAATATCAAACACAATGGTTCCAGATTTAAATAGTTTAGGAAAAATGTGAATTCGAGTTTATTTGATCTTCAAATAAACATGCAAATTGTCTCCTTTTGTCTCCTGATAAGGATTTATAACCACAATATTAAGAATAAATATGAAAAGGAGGATGATCTTTAAAAACAAATCTAAATATGATTTTTAAGAAGAAAATGAGAAAAAAGTAAAAATATGATGAAAAATGGTGGAAATGTTGGATTTGACCCACAATTATGTGGAAACAAGTACAAGAGACAAAGGAAAAACGTGAGGAGAAAGAGTTTTATGGAATAAAGGAACATTTAGCTTTTTTATTCTCTTTTTTTTATGTTGGTGTGAAGAAAGCATAAGTATTTATAGTGGAGAAAGCACTCATTTGTTTCCTAAACTTTCTCATCAAGCTAAAAACTACTAACTATCTTCCTAATTAAAACATAAAACTTGGTCCACAATTTCACTAAATCTACTAATAATTCTCCTAAAGTTACTCAATAAGTGAGTGACTTATTCTACTTGAATAAGCTCACAGGAAATGACGACCATAAAATAATTGGACAAATTTGAAAAAAAGGTGAGCAATAGCATAAATGAAAGATAAAATCAACATACAACCTTGGTCTGATACTAAATTGATAAGGCAACCTTAATCCTCAGCCCAACCATTTGTGTTAAAACAAGAACCCTTGAATCAAAGAAATTAACACCTTTTTATAAAAATTTCAGATCAACCAAGAGATAGGCTAGAATTAGATTATCTCTTACCATCAAAGATCTAGAAACAAGATTTGGAACCTTGTTCTAAATTGATTCACTCCACAATCGAACTTGATCAAGGCTTGATTGAAGGGTTCGGATGCAATCTACCACAAGAATTGCTTAAAACTTAGAAATGACAAAGATGATGCTCAAATTTGTAAGGGTGAAAGTTTCAATTTAAGATCAAAATTTCATTCATTCACAAATCTGATTTTTACATAATAATTTGTGGGTATTTATAGTCTCCCCACAAAAGAAGTTAGTGGCCGTGTGTATACCTCATCTCATCTCCACAAAAGACGAAGTCAATTTGACCATTACAAACTTTATGAAATTAAAAATAATAAATAAAGTTTTCTAACAACTAATGAAATTATACTTGCAACTTCATTCGCTATTTCAACAGTGCAAATATTCACTTCTGAAGCTCCAAATGGTCATTCCTCAATCGAATCAGCTTGTAACACATGAAATGATGGTTGAACTGAGCGTATCCAATTTTTAGATGAAGAATAAATGCTTGTTGAATCTTCATGGCCTTGGATCGTGTAATACATCCAGTTGGAACATTTGGAACACTGTGATTCTTATCAAAATGAACATTGAAGTCAAACTGAGGCATAAGCAAGATAGAGGCAACGATGTCGACATGAGTGTCAAAGACAAGTTTGATAAGGTTCGGGTAGGGCCTCAAGCCTTAACCTTAGAAGTAAAGGTTTCAGTATGAGTTTGAGAATGCTACTCTGAAGTTAAGTCAGTATATATGAATACTCGCCAAATTTGGTGTCGAACGAACACCTTATGGACGATCCACGAGATCATATGACCATTAGACAAAATCATATCTATTTCCAGACTAAATGTGCCTTAAAATGCACAATAAGGAGAAGACATGGTGTCAGCTCTCTACCACCTCTGGACTCTAAGACCCAAGTGAGCTACATGTGGCACATACGTGTATTACAGTGTGGGGGAGCGTTGTGAGACGAGTATCTTAGGCGACTTACTTTGAAATAAATTTTTCGAGGACAATGTCGGACGACATGGATATGTCGACATTGCGCCCCAATCTGTGTCAAAAGTTGGTATGTGCACCTGCTATTCGGTAAATAATCCGTAAATGACTTTGCATAGACATGAGAAGGCTTATGCCTCGATAGAATCTGCATGGATAGATGTTCAGGATACCTCGACGATATGATTGACACATGGGTCAACTCGACAAACATGTCTGAACAAGCTATGATGGCCAAAGTTGTCCCAAGACTTGGGATGACATCACGATGCGTTTATTGGGAATCAAGATGATGACCGAGATGTGACGTTACATATGAGAGACTTGAGCCTAGAGTAGAGGCAAGGTCGAACCGAATGACTTGACCTAGTGTTGAGGCAAGTCAGCAAGAGTCGTAGACGAAACGATCAGGCACGTATGGGTGGCGTGTGTCGCCGAACAAGCTTAGATTTCGCATGAGCTATATTTAGTGGATGAAATCCTAAGGTTCGACAGAGCTACAAAATCGGAAGAAAAATGTGAATTAGGTTTGAGTTTTCCTTGAGTCTTGCCATGAGCGTGCCAACATCATGATGCGGGACGAATGAAAATGTTTGAGTTTTTCATTAATAATTTATCTTTTAATAGTGGTATAAAATATTATTAATTTCTATTTAGTTTATCAATTATCTACAATTAAATTATTAAAATATATTTATTTGCTATTAAATACAATTTAATAATATTTTATGCCAATTGTTATTTTACTATTATGATAATAAATGAGTTTTTAGGGGATGATTTTAATTTAATTAGTTAAAATTGGTGTAGTAAAAATATAATGGTTGATTTAAAATTTTGATTCCTATTGATTTATAGGATTTTTAAAGCTATAAGCATAGATTAATTATAACTTTTAAATTATGGATTAAGTTCTAACTACCTCCAAATAAACTAATAATCATGGTGGTTATAAAATGTAAGCATATATATTTTTTCATATAGTTTAAGACCTAATATTGTTTTTTTTTTATTTTTTATGTTGGAGTTGTTTTTTTATGGGTGATTATAAATTTTAGGTTCATTAATTATATGCAATATAGGTATTTATTGTTAATTATTGTTACTTTTTTTAGGTGGCGTGTAATAACGCAAACAAATAAATAAACAAAATTATAAAAAAAAATTACTTTTTAAAAAAACTTTCTCCAACCACTCATCCTTATCCCAATTATCTCTCATCAATTTATGAAGGTATATATTAAATCTTTATGAAGGTATAGATTTACGAGATCTCGTCAGTTTATGAAGGTATATATTAAATCTTTCTTTAATGAAATCACAGCCAAATATATGTTAGATCTTCTCTGAATAGTTGCAATTGATTAATAGTTACCAGTGGTTAGCTTTGAGTTAGGAATTAAATGTCAATAATTTTAAATGAATCAATTAAAAATTAGAAAGAATATTTGTGAACAAAATTAAACTATTAATGGCAAGAAAAGAAATACACATATAAGAAAAAGGAAAATACAAAAATAAGAAAAAGACAAGAAAAAAAAGAAAATACACATAAAAAAAATGAAAGATTTGAAAAGATAATACAGTTATAGATTTGAAAAGATAATACTTATGCCAGAAAAAGGAAAGATTTGGAAAGGTAAGAATAGAAAGTAGGAATGGATTAACAAAATTTGCCGAGAACAAAATTGACCCATAATGAGTAGGAAGATTTGTTGAACATAATTAAAAACAGAAAATTTGGTGAACAGAATTAAAAGATAAGAGACGAAATATGAGTGGGCAATACTAAATATAGAGATGAAGAGAAATATGAGAAGGCAAAAGTAAATACAGAAAGAGAAATATAAGAGGGCAAGAATAAATAAGTAATAAAGAGGGAGTAAATATAGAGGTGAAGAGAAATATGAGAGGGCAAAAGTAAATACAGAGATGAAGAGAAATATAGGAGGGTAAGAGTAAATATTCATCAGTAAATACCATGACGAAAAGGGAGTAAATATAGAGATGAAGAGAAATATAAGAGGACAAGACTAAATACAAAAGAGGGAAGATTTGGTAAACAAAATTAAAAGTTAAAACAGTGAATATCAAGAGGAATAAATTCCAACAAATTTCTTCCCGTAACAATATCTTTCGTGTAATAACAAAAAATGAGATCTTAATATATATATATATATATATAAACGTTCCAAGACTCTACCTATGCAAAGTCTTTAACGCTCGCATGAAGTCTAATACATGGACCATTGTAAAATTTAGAGCATTGAACGTGAAATTGATGGCATGGGTTCATAGAGGTTAACTTAGATACGAAAGACAAAAATTGAACTTTCTTTTAGGATAAATTGGTGAGACCCGTCTAAGTTAATCAGGTAGGTGGCCTTACTATAGGATGGGCTAGAAATTGTATGAGTTACAATTTATGATGTATGAGTTGTATCGTATGATGTCGTATACTAGTATATAATGATGTATGAGTATATGATGATGTATGAGTTTGATATATGACGTACTTGATATGCTTGATGCACTTTATGGCGATATGATGAGTATGATGATTGCATGACGTTTGTCTTAATATGTTGATGTTTTCCATATTAAGCATGTTATGTGATGATGAGTGTCATATTGCATTATGTCGATAGACCGACACAAGACACAATCCTAAGAGCATGAAAATAATATTAATATAAATATCCAACGAGCACGTGTTACTTAATATAACAAAGAGATAAGACTAAAGGGTTGTGTCAGAAGAGATGATAAGATGGAATTTAGAGGGACCTCATGCATGTTGTACGTTCATAAGCATAGGGATACTTCCCTAGAGACGATGAGTGCGGACGCGCACAGTATGATGATGAGGGTTTTCATGAGGTGCATGACACCAGGGGTTCCGCTGACCTCCGGACGTCGCTACAAATTAGTGACCAGAGAGGATCTAGGGGGTGTGTGAGCACACTTGGGATTCGCATGTGTGGGTCGTGTGTAGAGAAGTACTACACATCCATCCATAGTTGTCCGAGACTGGAGGCCATCCCTAAATGAGATAGAGATAGGCCCCAAGCGCATGATTGCATGTGTTTGCATTTGCATTGCCCCTATAGTGGGGCCACTTATTGAGTATTCTTCGAAATACTCAAGCTGTGTACCACATCATTTTTCTGATAAAGGCAAGGTGCACATGTACGGAGGACGGCGGCATCGCAAGTAGAGACTGTGGCACATGCATAGTGTAGACACATTTAAATTCCTAGTCTTATGTTAGAATAGGTTGTTTTGCATTTCATTATTTTAAATTATTTTGTTTTTTTTTTCCTCTAAATTTTCGTATTTTGTATTTAAACACGTAAGACCATGACTGTGTTTTTCAGAGAAGAGAAGAGGATGTTTTAAATGTTTTCGACATTTATAGTATAAATATATTTTCTTTTAAGAATTATATTTCTGCATTAGAGATGATCATGAGATGTTAGTAGCGACTCTGAGTATGTAGAAATTTAGAGTCGTTATAGTTTTATCGGATGTTCCCGAGCATGAGACGTTAATAATGACTCTGAGTATGTAGAAATTTAAAGTCGTTACAGGCGTTGATAAAAAAATTTGAAAAGTAAGAATGATGGCACGTGTGCATTTCAATCAACAAGAAGATTTATGTTATATAGTCGATTTCATGGAAATGGTACACAAACACATTTTTTTAGAATACTAGTTTGAAATATATGGGATTATAACTTCCTTTGGTTTCTCACATAGACGTATGTCATTTGAGTCGTACAAATTGAAATGAAAAGAAACTAACACAAATTGAAATAAAAAGAAACATAATATAAAATAAAATGCCTTATACTAACCTATATAATGGAAATGAAATTAACCTATACTAACCTACCGTCTACTAATATTTAAATATAAAACTACCCTAAGAATGTGTGAGAGTCTCGTAGTTGAAATGCCATCATCAGTCGTACAGGAGAGCCTTACCTTTACCCGAAAAGTAGAGTAGCATTACTTGAGTATTTTATGAAACTCAGTAAGCGACCCTCTATCGGGGTTAAATGCAAACACACACAGTTACATGCATGGGACCTATCATAACAGTCTATTTTCCTACTGCAGCTATCCTAATGGGTAACTTGGATGTATACTTAATTTTCCTATACATGGTTCACACGTGCGAGTATGGACGCACCAGTTGGTTCACAAACCTCCTTGACCCCTTTCTGGTCGAGCGAGCATTCTCTGGTAGCTGTTGATGCCGAACACCCATTAGTAGTAGCGACCGTCACGAAAGCATTATGACAAACATAATGAACGTTTCCCTGCCTAGTAGTGTACGTGTCCGTACTATCGGGAATGAATATGGGTATCCCCTGATGCATGAGCGCACAATAATGCATGAGGTCCCAACATTTTTCTATTTTAATTATCATTAATATAACCCCGCTAGCGTCTTCATCTTATCATATCATTTCACATAACGTTTAATATCATTTATCATTTCTTTCATGCAAATGTCGGGGTTGTATTTCATGCTAGTTTGTCTTTTTACATGTCAATCATAGCAATCATTCATATCACATATCAGACATATCATAACATTTTCGTGCTTTCAAACATAACAGTTCATATCATGCACATATCATATCATACATCATAACAATCACGTAATAATTCTGAGCATATTGTCAACATATCATATCATATCATATCATAACATAACATATCATATCATAAAGCATATCAATTCATCAAATACAGTATAGCAGTCGCATCGCATAACATTTATATATTATTTCATAACAGTGTTCATGTATGGCATATGACACGTGCAAAACCACGGGCACGTGTCATCATACAGCACACAATTTTAACCAACAAAGGTAGGACCACTTACTTAGTTGGCCTTAGCCGGCGTTCTTTCTAATTCGAGTACATTAGCTCCCATTCCTCCAAAGTGCTCTAAACTATCACCGATTGTCGTTTCCTATTAGATCGTTCATCGCCTTTCGTTAGTATTCTACAATTCTAATATAAATTCAACTTAAATTTGTGAAATAGGACATTGTAATAACCTCAATTACCTTATTTAGGGTCCAAATCAAGTTCAAGAGGGTCGAAACGGTGGAAACTAAGTCTAAATCTGTTAACCGAGTCGAATAGATGTGATTCAGAGCTGCGGAGCTGATCCAAGCTGATAAGGCAACCCTAATCCTTCAGCCCAACGATCCAAGCTTTTGTTGAAGCAAGAACCTTTGAATCAAAGTAATTAACTTCTCCTTATACGAAATTTGGATCAACCAAGAGATAAGGCTAGAATTAGATTACCTCTTACGATCGAAGATCTAGAAGCAAGATTTGGAAACCTTGTTCTAAATTGAGTCACTCCACAATCGAACTTGATCAAGGCTTGATTGAATGGCTCAGATGCAATTCTACCACAAGAATGGCTTGAAACTTAGAAATGGCAAAATTGATGCTCGGATGTCTAAGGAAAACGTCTCAATTTGAGATCTGAATTATATTCATTAATCAATCTGATTTTTACATAACATATTAGTCTCCCGACAAAAGACATTTGTGGCCGGAATTTATTCCCGATCCCCTTTAATCTCCTCAAAAGACAGTCAAATTGACCATTTGACTTTTACATAATTTATCAAATTAAAAATAATTCTTTCTATCCGATGTTGATGTGCTTGAGTGTCTAAAGAGACCGACTTCAAATCAATTAAGCTTTGATCTTCTTGACATTTTTTAATCTTCTTGACATTTTTTAATCTTCTTGACATTTTTCTAATCTTCTTGGCAATAGGTCCATTTGGAACACCGTGATTCTTATCACAAGCTGTCTAAGTCGACTAAGCCGAATGGGTGTCGTGCTACAGGCGTGTCTAAGTCGACTGAGCCAAATGGATGTCGTGCTACAGGCGTGCCACAGAGGAATCACAAGCAGTCTAAGTCGACTGAGCCGAATTGGTGTCGTGCTACTAGCGTGCCACGGGGCACAATCAGGGGCCGATGTGTGTGCAGGTAGCTTCGGGTCAAGGTGCGGGTACACGAGGTGCGGGGTTCAGGTCACGGCTGCTGCAGACGTGAGGTTGGACCGGCTGCGTGGACTGAGCCGAGACGAGCGGTGAAGGTTAGCAGGCGTGCGTGTGCAGGCTTGGGGCGAGGACAATGGATTGGGCTGCAGGCGCGGTAGAGTTGGGCCGAGGCGTGCGGTTGGAGGCGTGCGGTTGGATATTCGATTCGAATCTGACCTGGATCCACGGGTTGTGTCTTCCCTACTTGAATTCTTCACAATTCTGCGTCCATTTTTCTCTCTCCTCCTGACGCCGTTCCGTTGGGTTTTTCGTCGTCGTTTTCCTCTGGATTTGAGTCGTCTCATCTTCTGGCTAATCCCTCTAGACGTGTTGAATCTTTGTCGAGTCCACGCTCGAAGTTTAACCCTTCTCACAATGTTAACAGAGTTTTCTAGATCTCGTCGGCGTCAATGAACGTTTCGTCTACCCTCGCTATTCTCTCTCTTATTTCTCTTTATTTTCTTGCAGGTTGCTCCTGGGAGTGGGTGCGAGAATTCTGGCGCCTCGCTGAAATTTTCGCACGTTTTCTAGCGACCGCTTAATTTTTTTTTCACTACCGTTACACGAAATATATGTGTGGATCAATATTCGATGAGTTTAATGGAAATAAGTTTCAATTTTGTAGAAATGTTGATGGAAGTTCTAGAAAATTAATAAAAATCATGAAAATAGATGGAAATTGTTTGAATTAGATAACGAAAATTTAATTGTGGTTTAGGTATAATGAACCGAATCGAAAACAATGATTTGTCTAGATATGTCCTTAGAGCTACATTGCAAGTGTTGCAACCGTCACCAACGTCATAACCTGCCTTGTCATCATGCATGCCCAAACCCGTGCTTGATGTAGTGCGCGCACCTACCCTTATTGTTGCTAGCCTATCGACAACATAGATTTTCTTCCTGATTAGAATTAATATAGTTCCATATTGTATACATGAATAGTTGAGATACATGAATAATTAAATACATGAACAATTAGAATGCAGGAATAGTTTGATACATTAATCACCAAGTACATTGATGTACAGTCATATATTGGTGACTAGTCACATATATTGATATTTAATATTATTGTATTTTTTGATGTATTTTCCTACTAGTATAAATATGTGTAGAATTTATCATTTATAAATATGTATTGGTGACACGTCACATAGCTTTATGAGTTCTCTTCAATCGTACAAGCTTTTAGACTAAATCAACATGATGTTACTCTTCGTGGAAAAACTTTCCAAATGCAAACTTTATTTAGAGTCAGCTTTCGTGGAAGACGCGACAGTCGTGATGGACGGAAGGTAGAATAAACTATGATAATAGAAATGGTGTGAATTATAAAAATAGAAAAGAAAACTATTTTTCATCTCGAGAAAAGGAGGTGGAAGAGTGGAAGAGGAAGATGTGTTGGTACAGACCAATGAAGTAGTATTGGTAATTACTTTTTGCCATCACTAACATGCATATCAGGAAAAACTTTAGGATGTCACTCAACATAAAACTGCTCAAAGTAAAGCACGCTCAACAAAAAAGTTCTTATGATTGAGCCACCGAAAAAAGAAGGTGCACATTGTTGGTATATGTAGTAACTTTCATTTTTTTTAAAAACATTCCATAGTTATGCTATCCAAAGGATCACTCTCATTCATATGTGGTCTCGATCCATTCATGTACTTCTTCTCTACTCGAGTTTCACATACCCACTAGCTTGTCATAAAAGTAAAACTAGTAAAAAACTAAGCCTATAATAGATTGATTTATAGTTAATAAATGAAAATTGATTAATTAAAAAATTCAGCGGAGGATATCATTTATATTTCACAAAATAAAATGGAGGTGAGAAAGAGAAGAGATAATACAATGTAAATATATGTTAAAAAAATTGAAAATATAATTTAATACATATGCATGCGTATCTACCAACCGTCAACGGTCATTATTACGTGTTCCACACTGCCAGCTTGACTCTGAAGCCAGTCAACCGTCAACGGTACAAAGACCACTCTATAATTCTGCGTGGACTTAAACCATCCATTTAATTCTCCATTGCCCATAACTTTCTTCCTTAACCAAAACCATCCATTTCCCTTTCTTCTTCTCTCCCTCCAAGATGCCTATGGCGGTGCTGCAGTCGACCCTGTATCTGGTCGTTCTCTTGTCGGTGATTTTTCCGGCGGCCAAATCCCAACGGAATCAGCCGATGCGGCTGAGATTTGGCAAAAACGGGGAGTTTAAGATACTGCAAGTGGCGGATATGCATTATGGTGATGGGAAAGCTACCCCATGTTTGAATGTTCTTCCCAGTCAGTTAGCTTCCTGCTCTGACCTCAATACCACCGCCTTCCTTCGCCGGATGATTCTTGCGGAGAAGCCTGATTTCATCGTTTTTACAGGTATTCTTTTGATCTAATTGTGTTTTTGTTTTGCTGTTTGTGTTTGTTCTACCTGGATTTTACGAAGTCTCATGTGTTATTCTTCTCTGATTTCGCTTTGAGATTAAGTTCAACGCCCATTAAAAAATGGGTTTAAGGAGTTTCAATTTGGTAGAGTGAAAAGGGATACATAATTGTTGGGTTTGACCCACTATTGAAATATGTCGAAACAAATACGAAAGATATGAAAAACTTGAGAGGAGACGGCTTTTGAAACAATGTAATCTTAAGCACTGACTTGCTTTCTAAACTTTCTTTCTCAAGTTAAGAACCACCGCTAACAATCTTTCTAATTAAAACAAAACTTAAAATTTGGTCTATAATTTGTCAACTATCAATTCTCCTATAATTGCTCCATAAATGTAACTTATTCTACTAAATCTACTAACCATTCTCTTAATTTACTCTCAATTTATTCTACTAAATCTACTAACAATTCTCTTAATTTACTCTCAATTTATTCTACTAAATCTACTAACAATTCTCTTAATTTACTCTCATATCTTAATTTACTCCCTTGCTGAGTAACTTGTTCTCCTCACTCTGTTAACAATTTTATATAGGTGAGTAACTTGTTCTATTAGCTCAAGTTTATTAACTCACAATCTCCTCTCCATCCCTGCAAACTTAACCCTTACTAGGGTTTTTTATCCTTAGTTTTTCAAATCTTTGTTGTTGTGTTGTTATGGAAAAAGCATGGTTGTAATGAGTATTTACGGTGGAGAAAACATTAAGTTGCTTCCTAAACTTTCTCCTCCAATTAAGAACCACTACTAACAATCTTTCTAATTAAAGCACAAATCTCTGTCCACAACCACAAATTTTGTCTACAGTTGGGTAACTACTTCCGATTCTACTCGTTCTAATAATTTATTTTATTAAGTCTATTAACAACTTATTTTATTAAGTCTATTAACAATTCTGTAAGGTTACTCCATAAGTTCGCAACTTGTTCTACTAACTCTACTAACAATTGTCCTAAAGTTACTATATAAGTTCGCAACTTGTTCTACTAACTCTACTAACAATTATCCTAAAGTTTACATATAAGTTAGTAACTTGTTCAACTAGCTCAAGTTTATTAGCTCACCGTAGTTTATGTCTGAAACGTCAGGAGATAATATTTTCGGACATGATGCAACGGATGCGGCAAAATCTTTAGAAGCGGCATTTGGTCCGGCAATTGCGTCGAACATTCCATGGGCAGCTGTTTTGGGGAACCATGACCAACAATCTACTCTTTCAAGGGAAGGAGTAATGAATCATATTGTGGGCTTGAAAAACACTCTCTCAAGGGTTAACCCTTCAGAAGTAAACCCGATCGATGGCTTTGGGAACTACAATCTGGAGGTTGGTGGCATTGAGGGCTCTGCTTTTCAGAACAAATCTGTTCTCAATCTCTATTTCCTCGACAGTGGTGATTACTCCAAAGTTCCTGGGATCCCTGGCTATGGCTGGATTAAAGCTTCTCAACAGTCTTGGTTTCAGCTTACTTCTGCCAACCTCAAGGTACAATATTAATATGTTCTGTTTTGGTTTGTCGTGAGTGAGTCTCACATTGGCTAATTTAAGGAATGATCAAAAGTTTATAAGTAAAGAAATACATCTTCATTAGTACGAGGCCTTTGGAGAATCTCAAAACAAAACCACGAGAGCTTATGCTCAAAATGGACAGTATCATACCATTGTGGAGATTTGTGATTCTTAATATGCTTTACTATTCTCAAATTTGAGGATTAATTTGCATTTCTATTATTGGGTGCAGAGGGCATACATGAGCGAGCCATTACCCCAGAAGAGTGCAGCGCCTGGGCTAGCATACTTCCACATACCATTGCCTGAGTTTTCCCGTTTTGATGCATCAAACTACACTGGCGTGAGACAAGAAGGGATTAGCTCTGCTAAAGTGAACTCTGGTTTCTTTACCACCATGGTCAAAGCAGGCGATGTGAAAGCAGTGTTTACAGGTCATGACCACCTCAATGATTTTTGTGGGGAGCTTAATGGGATTAACCTTTGCTATGCTGGAGGATTTGGGTACCATGCTTATGGCAAGGCTGGGTGGCCGAGGAGAGCTCGAGTGGTGGTGGCTAACTTGGAAACAACAAGCAATGGAAATTGTGGAACTGTGAAGTCCATCCGAACGTGGAAGCGCCTTGATGACGAACATCTCACGGCCATTGACGCTCAAGTTCTTTGGAGCAAAACCTCTGTTGGTAACCTTCTTACTCCTCCCTTTTTTTCTTGCTAAGCTCTGCATTTATCTTCACCATAACTTGTTTATCTTTGTGAGCATGGTTTTGTTAAAATCAATCCATTTTAAAAGTAGGGATGTTTGGCAATGCTCTAAAACCATTGTGGAAATGGTCAAAATTAGCCTAACTTATTTATTGTACAGGCCACCACTTATTTGTTTAGCTTTACGCTCACCAAACTTTGATTCTTTCCTTTGAAATTCAAGTCAACTTAGGTGAGCAAATGACATCAATTTTAAATTTGGACCAAAATTATTTCTCTAAATTTTAGAATAATTCATATGTTAGACTTCATGGAGTCACTTTGTCAGAGTCTTTGAATGTTTATATAAGTTTATTATAATATTATTTTCATACAAACAATTTAAAAGAGTTTAACTACTTCTAAATCTTTTTTTTTTCTTTTATCTGTCTTTCCTTCTCTATTTAATTTTGTTCCGGTTGGTTTTAATTGATTTTTTTTTTAATCTCCTTCTAAATCTTATATATTATTTCATATAGTTAATTATTTGTAATTAATATTAATTATTATTACTTTTTTTAGGTGGCGTAAATATAAATATTTGAAAAGTGAGAATGATAGCACATGTGCATTTCGATCGGAATAAGATTTATATTATACGGTCGATTTCATGGAAATGGAAGGCAAGCACTTTTTTAGAATACTAATTTAAAAGATATGGCATTATATACATTTATACCTTCCTTTGGTTTCTAATACTATGTTGTAATACTACAATACTACCATTGGAATTTATGTGGAATATTATGTTATATTTTTAATGGTGGAATGTTTTCATTTTTTTTAAATAAAAATTATTTTGAAAAATGGAAATTAATTCATTAGGACATTCTTGGGAAGGAATATTATTTAAGAAAAATTATTTTTTAAAAAATTCCATGCAAAGTCATGTGGATTGAGAATCGCTATTTAAATTCTTACAAAAATAAATGAGAAATTTTGTTTGGATTGAAATTGAAATAGGAGGCAAGACGGGAAAAGCATCTATGTCGTTGCGTTGCGTGTGAGATTCCACATCGGTTGGGAAGGAGAACGAAACATACTTTATAAGGGCGTGAAAGTCTCTTTTTAGGAGACGTGTTTTAAAAACCTTTGAGGAAAGTCCAAAGAGGACAATATTTGCTAGCGGTGGGTTTAGGCTCTTATAAATGGTATAAGAACCAGACACCGGGCAATGTGCCAGCAAGGAGGCTAAGCTCCAAAGGGGGTGGACACGAAGCAGTGTTCTAGTAAGGACGTTGGGCCCCGAAGGGGGTGAATTAGGCGGGGGTCCTATATCGATTGGAAAATGGAATGAGTACTAGTGATGATATTGGACTCCAAAATGAGTGGATTGTGAGATCTCATATTGGTCGGGAGGAGAACGAAGCATTCTTATAGAGTGTTTTGAGGGGTAGTTTTGTACTTTTTCTCTTGGTTCACATTCTAAAGTTGTCGTAGTCCCCTTAAAGTTTTGCATACTTACCCTTAATATCATAAATGAGTCTCATATCATTTTCTATAGTATTTTGAATCTTCTAGGATCTTGAAAACATCTTAGAATTTTCATGAGGACATTTTGGTCATTTATCATCTAAAATCTTGGTTTAAATCCTCAACATATTCGAATGGCCGGATAACTTTGTATAATCCCTTTAAACCATGACATTTTGGTCATAAGCCAGCAGTACATAATTATAGGGGCAATTTTGTCATTTTACATCTACCTTAGTTTAGCCTCTCCTCATAATCTAATGGTAACCAAACCTCATACATAACATTATCAATATTCATGAGCAACATAATTCATTTAGTAGGTTTGCGGTTCAGGCGTTTCATTGAAATCAATATTCATGTAGACACTAACGTTGGAAAACTTTAAATACTTAACTTAACATTAATTTCAACTTTCTCACCTTCTGACAGACTTGCTTCCTTTCACCAACTAAATCAATATTTAATCAATTTTTTGTAATACATTGTCCTCTTAGTAATTTTTTTTTTTCGAATCCTTACATGTCAAGAAATTAATCCTCTCTCCACAAGCTAGAAATTGAAGAATTAATCTCTCTAATTAAGAACAAATTTACTAACGATAGACTAAAAGATTAGGTCGAAGAAAAAACATAATTACTCGCGATATAAGCAAGATGTTTGATCTAAACATGAAATTAAAGAATTTTTTGTTTGAAGCAACTCAGGTAGCACTCCGAAAACAAATGGAGGTATACTCGTTCTCCATGATTAGTGGGAAATTCAAAGCAAAAATAAACTATTTGGGTGCTACATAAACAACATATCATATCTGTTTTACTCAAAACTAATATACTCCAACGTTGATGAAGTTATTTTGAGTGGTGCTCATCCATTTCTCAAGAACAAAACTCAATATTCTCTTTCCTTTTCAGTATTAAAACTGAAAGCAACCACCCAATCACTAAAGCTTTGTTTAATGTTTGGTTTTAGGAAAAAAAAAAACATTTTATTCCCACTTTTCAACAATAATACGAGCTGATGAATAAACTAGAATCACATCTGAATGAAAGCGATCTCAAGAATAAAATGATTAAATTGAAGTTACTACATATACCAATAATATGCACTTTTCTTTTTGGTGACTCAATTATATAAACTCTAAAGTTAAGCGTGCTTTGCTTAAACCAATTCTATGTTAGGTGACGTTATAAGAATTTTCTCAAGAACTATGTAAGTGAGGATAAAATATGTTGAAATGACTTATATTGATTTGTGGGGCAGTTTTTACTCATATAAGTAACGTGATCATGTTGTTGGATATGCAGGAAAAATGTCGGTATCATCCAAGATCAAATCTAAATTAAATGAAATGGTGACTTCAATGAAAATATGAAGACTAGAATATCCATCAAAAGTGGCTCTCTGTAGCACTCAAACCCACTGCTAGTAGATATTGTCTTCTTTAAACTTTTCCTTTCGAGCTTCCCCTCAAAGCTTTAAAACGCGTCTACTACAAGAAGGTTTTCACATCCTTATAAAGGGTGTTTCGTTTTCCTCTCCAACTAACGTGGGACTCTCACACTCCCATGGTAAGAGGGTAAGAGCATAAGGGAATCGGAGTATCTAATTTAGAAATTGAGCAATGTAATTGCCTCGTTTTGACCAATTAGAAATTTGCATTTTCTTTTGATAAAATATTGTACTTTTTTTTTGTAATTTAAAATATTTTTTACTTTCCGACAATAGGATTTGGTCGGCAAATGTGTGAATGAGGAAAATTTATGATAATATTGACCAAAACAAAAAACAAAAAAAAAAAAAAAAAGAAGGAAAATTTATGATTTAATAAATTTGAGTGTTCGAATTCTGTGGTAAATAAAACAATTAGAATCTGCGGCCGCCCCATTGCGTTGGTTTAATTAATCAACAAATATTATCCTTTTCTATTAACGTTTGAGGGAGAAAATACTTTATTATTTTTTTTTTTAGAAAACCTCCAAATTTGGAGAAATAAAAATTGATTTTACTTCCGGGTATTCAAAAAATTCGATAATTCGAAAAATTCAATCAACTCATCTGAATTTGTACCGTTTGAATTGGGTTATGAACTTATTTGGGTTGGATTAGATTCAAATAAATGAAAACTTTAAGAGTTTCATTAGTTCAAATAAATTAAGACTATACTCGTGCGCACGTCCAATATCACAGTCATGCTAGTTCAGGACGTGTTGTCCATTGCCGCATGCACGTTGCATGCCTAACCCATCATGTTGTACTAGTTTATCCCTTTTGTTTACCATTTTCATGATGTATTATTTTTTTAAAAGTATGACATTTCGAAAAAATCATGTCTGCGCTTGTTAGACTTGAAATGCCTCAAAATGCGACTAGTCGTAAATTCTTCCTACCAAAAGTTGTGTGTTATCTAAGTCGTTGTTATGTGTTTCTTGCTTACTAGCCAACAACATTGCTTCCAATTCTCTCTTTCAAAAATCTCTCTACCCCATTTTCTAGAAAAAAAATTCTCAAAGTGAGGCCAGAGGCTTAGGTATATGTCATCCGTGCTAATGGCAACACGAATTTGAGTTGGCTGACCCACTCAGTTGTGAGAGTGAGTCCCGAATATCACTTGCAAACGTCCCAAGAAATTATGATTGTTATAGTTGGTATCAGAGCCGAGTCTACTTTAGGAATTTGATTAAGTAAACATGTCTACGATAAAGCAACTAAACAAATCCCACATTGACCGACTAGTCGACATCGAAGATCACATGCAATATCTGCAAGAAGTCCCTAATAGCATACGGTACTTGGGCGATCGCGTAAGAGATCGTCACCAAGACCGATATGATTAATGTAGTTGCAGGCCACTTGGATGGGATGCCCATCCAAGAACTGATGTATAGGATCGATAACTTAGAAGAGAAAGTTACCAGAGCTGGTGGCTTCGAGCAAGGGGATAGCTCGTCGAGCTCTATCGCCCAAATAGAGGAGCGTGTCGATGGTTTGGAGAACTCCCAAAAGATGATTGTTCAGATCGTCACTGAACTCTCTCAAGACGCGAAAGCGGCCCTCAACATGATCAAGGTAGAAATGGCAGACATAAGCGCTAGACTAAACCTGTAACGACCTGGGAAAAAGAAAAAAAAAAAAACTCAGTCGCCGAAAAACTCGCAGACCCCGAGTATTCCGGCGACCACCGAGTTTTGCGGACCCCATGCGAAACGACAGCCACACCTCGCTCAGCCTTCAGCCCACGACTCCCAGAATCGATCAGAATACCTGCAAACAGAGAAAAGAATGAAAATACGAGAGAGAGAGACATTTCGGATAACATCGGCGAGTTTCTAATTCCTCCGATGAGTCCCAAACCACCCGAAAACCGATGTCAAACGCTCAGTTACCACCACGAGAAGGATCCCTAACGAAAGCCCAATAACTCAAGGTATGTTTTGTGCCTTTTCGTAAGCGCCGTCGTCGGTAACCGAGGTCGAAAAATTGGGTTTTCCTAAAGGTTCTTAGATTTGTGATTTTAGGAACTTTTAGGCCACTAAACTTCGAGGAAGGAAAGAAGGACGACAAACAGAGAGGAAAAGGAAGAAAGATGACCGAAATCGACAACGGAAACGCCGCGGGAAGGAGAGAGAAAACGCGCCGGAAAATCGGTCGAAGTCGGGTAAGGAAGACGAGATCCACGGATCCAGATCAACCCGAACCCAAAACTCAAGAGTGCAGCCCGACTTCTTTCCCCTCAGCCTCTGCCTTCGGCCCGGCCCAACTACAGCGGCCTAAACCTTAATCCAGCCCAGAAGCCACGGTTCAACTGAACCGACCTGAGACCAGACCCACGGTCCAATCGAACCGGCCTGCAACCTAAATACTTGCGGCCCAATCCAGTAAACTAAGGCCCAACAACCAGCCTGGCCCAGTAGCCTTCTGCAGCAGTCGAACCAAACTGAAGTGCGACCCGCACCTTGACCCGACGCACACTGCACGACGTGGCGCGCTCTGATTCTGCCACGTGGCACACAGCGCGCGCAGGCGGTCCCTCGGCTCGGCTCGGCGGTGGCTCCCAGCGGCTATTCGGCTCGGCTCCCCTATTTTTGGCCCGATTTCCACTGTTTCGACCCTCTCGGACCTGTTTTTGGCTCCGATTAAGGTATCTGAGGCCGTTTTAGAGCCGTAATTCACATTTATTGAATTATTGGTAAATTAATTGTGAAATACTAATGGAAGGTGGCGAACGGTGTGATAGGAAACAAACCCCAGCAACGTAGGAAGCAGCTCTCACGGAACGGGAGCTTACGTTTAGCTAATTAGGGAGTACTTCGGCCAAGGCCAACCAAGTGGCCTTACTATAGGATAGGCTAAAGATTGTTTGATTTATGATGATGTATGAGTATGACGTTGTGTTGTGATGTATGTTAAATGTACGTTATTTATGTTTTGATGCATGACGTACATGTTATATTTGATGCACTTAATGACTTCTATGATGAGTATGATGTATGCATGACGATGTTATTAACATGATGTTTTCCATGTTGAACATGCCTTATGATGTTGTTTTCCATATTGCATCATGTCGTTAGATCGACATAGGACACAACCCTAAGAGTATGAAAATGATATTAATGTAAATATCCACGAGCACGTGTTACATAGTGTAACCAAGAGATGAGACTAGAGGGTTGTGTCAGAAAAGACGTATAATTGGACTTAGAGGGACCTCATGCATATTGTATGTTCATAAGCATAGGGCTACTTCCCCTAGAGATGATGAGTGCGGACGCGCACCGTATGATGAGCGCGAATGCGCACAAGTGCGAATGCACACAGATGAGGGTGTTCATGAGGTGCATGACACTATGGAGTTCTGCTGACCTCCGGACGTCGCTACATATTAGCTTGACCAGAGGGTCCAAGGGGTGTGCGAGCGCCCTGGGGATTCACACTCGCACGTGTGAGTCGTGTGTAGGGAAGTACTACACATCCAATTTGTCCAAGACTAGAGGCCACCCTTAAGATGATTAGAGATAGGTCCCTAATTCATGATTGCATGTGTTTGCATTAGCATGACCCCTATAGTGGGGTCACTTACTGAGTATTTCTGTCGTGTGCCATATTATTTTTCAGGTAAAGGCAAGGCGCCCATGTACGGTTGACGGCGGCATCGTGATCAGAGACTGTGGCGCGTGCATAGGATAGTTGCATATTTGAAATTCTTAGTCTTGGTTAGGATAGAGTGCTTGAGCATTTCATTTATTTAAATTATTTAATTTGTATTATTTTTATCTTATTTTGAACTCCAGTATGATGTTTGAAACACGTAAGTCCAACAGTGTTTTCTAGTATTTGAACGTATTCTAAAGTTTTAAATTTTTCCGTTAATAAAGATGAGCATTTTTAGAGTTCTATTCTGCATTAGAGATGAGCATGAGACGTTAGTGGCGACTCTAGATATGTGGAAATTTAGGGTCGTTACAAAACTTCATCATAAGAGCAGTGTTGAATCAAACTCCTGTAGGGATGGCCCAATTCAATAAAGTCAAGGTTCCATAACCTTAACCCTTTTATGGGGTTCGAAATGTCGAGACCCTAGAAAATTTCATCTTCGACTTTGAACAATACTTATGTGACACGAACATCTTGCTAGAGGAAACAAAGGTCACATTGGTGACGATGCATCAAGCCAAAGATGCAAAATTGTGGTGAAAGCCTAAGTATATTGACATCCAAGACAGTCGGTTATTTGACCTAAGCAATGAACAATCTCAGAATGTGAGACTAAATTAGGCTTCTTCAAATGGATACAACAAGAAAAACAAGTCGAAACAAACAACTCGTGTATGAGGGCCCTAAACTTTTTGTTTGCCTTTCAAAAGGAAGTAGGGAGTCAAAGGAACCCGTCAAAAGGGGTGTGATGTACGTGGAAGCACAAATTAATCATAGAGTGATCAAGAGAACTATGGTTGACTTTAGGACCACCCACAACTTTATGGTAGAGACGGAAGTCAAATGCATGAATATCAACTAGCATCGAAACTTAGGAAAAATGAAAGTCATCAACTCAGTAGCCTTACTAATTCTAGGAAAGTCATCAACCTGGAGTGGACAAACTAACTTCGTGATCATTAAGATGAATGATTTCAATGCCATGTTAGGAATGGAGTTTCTATTAGAACAAAAAGTCATCCTCATGCCCTTGGCCAAATGCTTGGTCATTAAAGGTTCCAACACCACATTTGTCCAAACAAACATCAAGCAACCAAAAGAGGTGAAGATATCAACCCTCCAACCTATTCGAGCTTCATGGTGCCAACTACTTTTTTTTGAAACTTGACTTGAGGTCGGGACACTACAAGGTTCAAATAAAACCTTCTAACTTCAAGAAGGTGATATATCTTAAATATTAAAAATAAACCACGTCTAAATTGACTACTACACTATAATATTATTATGTTTTTTCTTATACTTTAAAAATTATTTTATTTTAATTAGTCTAATATCTAAATTTAGACTGGTATGTTAAATAAATCTTAAAGATTAGTTCATACTGATAATTTATTATAAGATTTTTTTTATATATATAAAAAAAAAGTCTCACTAAGAAGTCAAATTGTGTTTTTTTAATGAAAATTATATTACTATTATTTTCTCTTTGATAAAAATTAACTCCATACTATTAATCTAAAATTAAAGACCAAATTTAAACAATTAAAAATTTAGAAATTAAAAAAAGAATAAGATTAAAATATATTTCAACCTAATATTTATTTTAAAAAATAGAAAAATAAAAAATAAGTTGAAAAGAAAGAAAATTGTTTGTTAAATAAAATATATGTTATTTTAATTAAAAGACAACTTTAGAGATTGAAAATATGGGGGAAGAGAGAGAGAGGGAGGCATGGGTTTGGTAAAGTCTCGTGATTTGAAACGACACGTCGTGGGTTTGGATTATGTTCCATTTGCATTGCATAGGTTAATTGCTCGTACTTGTGTGTGTCGTCTTTAACATGATTCTAACCCAAAATTTGCCTGTGCCAAATCCTTGTCTTGTCTTAAATTTCATCGGTATGTCTATCTCACATCTAAAGACTTTTATGTTTCATGTCGGGCTATAAATTTTCTACGTTCAAAATACTTTTGGAGTGTACACAAGTTGAATTGAGTTAGAGAATTTTTTTTTCAACTCTAAATTTTGGATTGATTGAGTTGGTGATCCGAGTTACTTCCATAGAATTCACAACTCAACCCAACCCTCTATTTTCAAATTAGGTTGGGTTGAATTTTAAGGTTGTTTTTTTATTATTATTATTATTTAAAAAAAATTATTTATTTATTTATATTAATTATTAAAATATCATAAAACTCAAATATCAAATATTCACAAGTCATAACACATCACTAATATCAGGTACAAACGTGAAATATTTTAATATTCGTAATAATTTTAAAAGTAGGGTAGATAGGGTAGGGTTGGATTGTAATTCTATTTTCAAATCGGTGGGGTTGACCTGACCAAAAAAATATTAACTCGCAACCAACTCAAATTTTTTATTTTACAAAAATTCAACTCAACCCAAATAAAAAAAATCTGGTTTAAGTCATTTAAGATTTAAAAAAAAAATAGTGACAATAAGCTTGATAAGATTTATTTTTATTTAATGTTAGTGTCTTTCTAACCCTATTTTTTTTCGGAGAGTGACACGAGATGTGTGCTGTCATCTGTCATGAAAAAATTAGTTGTGTATATGCTAGTTGGCAATGCAATCAATTATAATTTATTTTTTGTAAATTGATTTCTGAGATTTTTATTAAACATATAAATTCCAAATTTAATTTTTTTTAATTCAATGTAAAATTAAATTTAAAAACTAAATATACAATAGAAATCTGCTCGTGACATACAAACACAATACATCAACTAAAAAACGTAGAACAATTTGCTTATAAGAACGATTTAATGATAGAAGCAACTTTTCCTGTTTTAATCATAAAAGCTTAAAAACAAAAAATGTAAAGATGACATCCTTTGTTACGAAAAGTTATGTACAAAACATAAGATGATGAGTAGAATTTAAAAAGTTACCATATTTATTTAACTTTTGTAATGTCATTCTTCTCTTCACTTTTTTCAATTATATCTAGAAAATAATATAAACCAAACTTAGGATGGGTAGAGCTTAAAAAAGTTACCAATTCGGTAATTGCAAAAAAACTCGAATGGTAATTCGATGCTAAAGATTAAGGTACAACTAAGGACTTACTGTTTCAACTTCTTAAATAGTATCAAAATAATTGAAAAAGTATCATGAAGGAATATCTTGAATTTGTTAAATAAATATAGATGGTAAAGAAAACATGTGAATTTTGATTTGGGAACTCTTAAATATGTTTGATTTGGAGACTAACTTCACTCTACTACCTTCTTCTTCTTTTGTCATTTGACCAAGGCTATAATTTGCTCTTCAAAGTGATGTAATATACCTTGGTCAATAGACGTTGATCATTATTCTTATACTGGAATAAGATAGATCCTTTGTCTTGGATCGATACAATTAATTCGTCGCAAAATTTTACGTTTCCAATGAACTTCTCATCAAGCTCCTTGAACTTTGTTCGATATCCGATCATGTGATTGCTTGCTCCATTGTCTAGATGCCACATGTTGGTCTCCTCCATCGGTAAGAAGGTTCGCCATAACCTTCTCTTTATTGAGCATCAATAAGTTTGACATTTTCTCAACCAACATCAGTGGGGGCTCTTCACCATCCGTGAATGTGAGGTTTGCCTCCTCATCACGCTCCTTGTTACGACATTCTACCACATAATGCTCGTATTTTCCACAAGCATAGCACTTAATCATACTCTTGTCCTTCCAGCTGGAACACATGAAGCCTTGGACGTAGGTTCAAACTGTGTCGCTAGGGAACGCATGAAGTTTTGGACACAAGTTGTTAGGTTTATTTCTTATCTTAGGAAACAGAACAAAAACAAGAATAAGAACCACATATAAGAACTAAGAACAAGACTAAGGATAAGGACAAGAATTAAGAACAAGAACTAAGAATCAAGGACAAGAACCTAGAGCAAGAATCGAGATTCAAATTCTCAGAACTAAGAACCCAGAACCTCATAACTAAGATTATCAGATCAAAACCAAAGATAAGAACTCAAAAATCAGGTCCAAGGTCCTTGGACTAGACCATAAAAAGAACTCAAGAACTAAGTACCTAAGTTCTCAAGACAAGAACAAGAACAAGAACCTGATAAGTAAAAAGTGTGGTACCCTAGCAACCCACTAAGGACATGATTGAGAGCCTACAAGTACACTACTTATTGACTCATTCATATTCTCTTATATTTTTTAGGTGACAAGAATGAGTTGGTCCAGGATTGGCTCAGATTTGAAAGGTGTCATGGAGAGCCACACCTTATTTTAACTATCCATATGTTTTAAGTTGTTTTCTTTACTGGGCCAATGTATTCAAACTCTTCCAACTTTATTTTTTATTTATAAATAATGTATTTATGTTTTGTTTTAACAACGGAAAATTTTACTATTTGTTTTACCAATTTTATCTTTTATGTTTTCAAGTTTGTAAGCTATGTGACTCGAGCCAAGGATTGGATCATGACATCAAGCATGCTCAGAAAGTCAAGGATATGGAGTCGTCATGGTAGTCTAGTGAAGTCAAAGATCGGGTCATGACATCAAGCATGCTCACAGTCTATGGCCCACTCTACCACCATCGGAAGTAAGGAAGGACCAGGCCTCATAATGATAGGAACTTATCGTCATTTAGGTTATTTAGATTAAGAAAATTTAAACACTGGTTCCACGCACATAACTGTGTATGAGATACTTGTGATGCGTGCTTAATTAGAGGTAGAGTCTCTAGATTATCATGGGTAAGGAACTATCTTAGTGGTGATACTGCTAGTGGGTAGCAAACAGGTCAAGGTCAGGTGGTGACGTAAAGTGTCGTAGGGAATGTAGGAGATAGTCGGAGTCGTCGAGTGTCGAATTCATATTCTAAATCCTGATTCCTAGACATAGGACCTTACACCTACTTGTAGATGAAGCATTTGAGAACTTAAAGAAAAGTTAGCCACCGAGCTTACAAAGAGTTTCTTAGAATATGAACCCAAAAGGTTGATGTGCTCGAATGTGGTAGTGATGAGATATTACTACTAGAGGAGGCTCTACTAGGTCAACCATGAGACATTACAGAAGATAGCCTAGATGAATACCAGGAGACTTGTGAAAGAATTAACTACTCCCGTATGGCCTGTACATTCAAATGAGTAATAGTACTCTAACGAGTAGCATGACAAGGCGTCATGCTATGATAAAGGCTTGAATTGGTCACATGAGGAGAGTTTTGAGATTATCTTTGGTGTGTCAAGGTCTGGTTACCTTCGATGAGAATTTGAGAGAATGACATACTAAAGATTGTTTTCAAGAGCCGTTATGAGTCTTAAAAGACTATCGTTATGTCCTTCGGTTTGACCAATGGCCTATAGAGTTTAAGGAGCTAGTGAACCAAGTGTTTACAGAACTTTCTTGATACATTATTGTCGTCATTGATGACGTACCATCGCATCCCAAGATAGAGGTGGATCTCGAAGATCGCCTAAGGAAGATCTTGATAATGCAGAGAGCATGCCAGTTGACGTCAATCTCTCGAAGTGTACCTAGAAAAACGGCAAGGTTTACTTCGCATTTTGAAAAGGACCACAAAGGGTGTTGGATACATCACACAAGTTTGGTAGAGCTTACATCTACAGATGAATGTACGTTATAGAGGTTCTCTTGGACGCAATCCAACAGGAGAATTATCGTGACGACGCAACAATCTAAGAGAGGAAAATGAACATGAGAATGTTCTACTCATGGATTCAGAAATGAGTAAATTTTCAGGATGAAATTTTATAAGGATGAGAGAATTTATAAGATTCGAGCCTCAATGAAAAATATTGTTTATCTTAGTTTTCTAAGTTAACATAAAGACGACACAAGAACTTAAAATTGTGTGCATTCCATAGATTTACTACTTATGTCATTTTTTAATATTTTTTTTAGTTCAATAAATTCACGGGGTTCAAGTTACATAGTTTATATTTTTGATTATGGATTTATAGTTATGTGATTGTAAAGAACATTGGTCCAGAGTAATTAAAAATTATTTTGACCCATTTAAATATAACTCTCTCATATTATCGTTCATTCAACATTCTACCCTAATCGTCGAAGTGTAATGATTTTGAACGTGACTATTGAAACCCATGTTTAAGAGAGTAATTAAAAGGTAATACAAAGGACCCTCTAGAAAATCACACTTAAAAAATTAGTAATATGGTGTAAATAACTCATTTGGTTGGATTGTTTTTGCAAACAATTTTAAAATTCAAACTAACATTTTTTATGAAGTAAAAAATGGAAGTGTTATATATAAGTTTAATTTAAAAATAAAAAAAAATGATTATTAAACAAGACATGAATTAGAACAATTAAGTAGCATAATAAATTATAGTAATTAAATAAAATAAGACAAAAATGAGTTTAAAACCAACATTGGATAAGGTAATGGTGCATGCCTAGGCTCGAGATTTGGAATTCAATTTCCGCACTTGTGTGTCTCGGCATTGGTCATTTTGACATACTTTATTCACTCACATGCTTCCTACAAAAATTGCCAGAAAGTCACTTAATATAAAACTGATTCAAGCAAAACACGTTTAATTTTGGAGTTTCTATGATTAAGCCAACAAGAAAAAAAATGTCGGGTTGATATAAGTGATAACTTTTAATTCTTTTGAGTATTTATTAAACATCCTACCACTTTTATTTAGATGTGGTCATCATATATCTCTCATTTACTTTAGAGTCGTAAAATGAAATATAAGATATGTTTAATAATTATTAGAAAAATAAAAACCTTAATGAATGAATTATTTATTTATTATAAAAAAAAAAGAAGCATAGTGTGTAGATGCCACCAAAACATGCTCATTGGGAGTGGTCCCCACTCTGAATCCCATATCTTAATCTCCACCTTTCAAATGGCTGCATCCATGCCTCTCTCATACTAAAAATAATAAATAAAGTAATTATTTATTTTATTATTATATTTTTCCAAAATTTATTTAAAGAAAAGGGAAGAGGCCAAAAGGGGAGGGAGGCATAAAATGACAAAATTACCATTCTGAGTCATAAATCTCAGCCCTTCCTTTCTTATCACACAACAACGCACCATTTGCTGCTGCTGTTGCATCTTCTTCTTCTTCCTTCTTCTTCCTTCTCCTCTATTGATTTGAAGCCCATAATATTATCTCTTCAGGTCCCTTTAATGGCGCTTTAATCCCTTTTATTCATTCATCCACTTCTTCTTCTTCTTCTTCTTCTTCTTCTTCTTCAATATAATCTTCTTCTCTGCCTTTGCAGCTCCACCCACAAAATGGCGCCCAGAAACACCCACGCCAAGCCCAAAGCAGAGAAGAAGAAGAAGAAGGACGATAAGGGTAATTTTGTATTTTTCTTCTTTAAATAACTATTTTTAAAATTTATTTTTTGGTTTTTGCAGTTCTTCCCGTTGTTATGGACATCTCCGTTCACCTTCCCGATGGCACCCATCTTCTCTTAAAGGTCCCAACCTTTTTTCCTTTTTTTTTATTTTTTTATTTTTAGTTTTGAATTGTTTCAAAATGAAAGAAGAGAAGAGAAGATAAAAGCATAATTTTTTAAAATAAAATGATTACCTTAAAATTGATACTACTTTTATTGTTATAATATTCAGTTTTTTTGTTTGTTAATCTTGTGAGAATTATGAAAACAATTATTGTTTTTATATAAATTTTTTAAATTTTAAATTGGAACTGGATTTTTGAAAAATAATTTACGTTACCAATAGAAAAACAGGTTAAAGTTTTCTGGGTAACTAACTTTTTGTATATTATATTTTTCTCATAATTATGAGAAAAATCATAAAAGCTTAATATATTTATATTTTCTTCATGCATTTATTATAAACTAAGGTTCTTCTCGGCTTTGTCCAGAAAATATTAATACTTGAGAATATTTGTTTACTGTTTTTTCTTAGAACACCATTATTTTCAAATGACCAAGTTCATATTTTTTTTATAAAAATAATAACAATTTTACACAATTAATAAATGCTTATTTTATTTCAAATAATGAATGGAGTAATATGAAAAAAAAATCATATAATTTTTTTTTTAGTACAATAAATGAGACTTTTTCCATTACAGTAATTTGTTTTTTTTTTATTGGTATAAAAAATGAATGTGAAAAGTAAATTTACTGTAAGACTGTGTTGTTTAAAGCAGGGGATATCTACAGACAAAATAATAGACGTTCGTCGCCTACTATCTGTCCATACTGAGACTTGCAATATTACCAATTTCTCCCTTTCTCATGAGGTAATTTCCATTTTTTTTTTCTTTTTTTTTTGATGAAAATGGCTTCCTTCTTCGCTTTTTTTTTTTTCAAAAAAAAAAAAAAAAAAAAAAAAATCTAATTATTCTAAAAATTCGATCGATCCAACCTAATTTATACCCGTTGAATTGGATTATGACCTTATTTAAATTGAATTGAGTTCAAATAAATAAAAATTATATAAGTTGAATTGGTTACGTTAAATTGGATTGAATCAAACTAGCTTTAATTTATTACTAATTTTAAAAATACATTTTCTTGCTTGGGTAGAATTACGTAGGCATATATTTATTTATTTTTATTATTTATTCTTCAATATCTTTTTAAAATAATTTTAAATTATTTAAAAAGTAAATTTCTAAAATATACCTGAATGATAAATTTAAATTAAATATTTGATAAGAATAAATAGGTATTCTACCGGTTAATATTTTACTTTTATTAAAAATAAAAAAATTAAATAAACAATTTTTAAATTAGTTCAATTCATTATTTAATAAAAATTATTTAGATTTAAAAAAATTTCATAACCCAACTCACAACCACCCTTAAAATTTAATATATCAAATTTGATACGGAAGAATTTAGTTTTATTTTAATGAAAAATATTATACTTTAATTTCAATATATTTTAAAATAAAATATCATGCCACTGTAATAACATATTTATAATTATATCAAAGATAACAGCCAAAATACTAAATTTATGTTAATTTAAAATATATCAGGGGTATTTCGGACATTGTTTAATTTCATATTTTTCTGTTCTAAAAGGTAAGAGGGCGTCGTTTAAAGGATTCGGTGGACGTGTCCGCACTGAAGCCGTGCACCCTAACATTAGTGGAAGGTATGCAACGGCGTCGTCTTAGGAAACATTTCCCGCTCCTTTCTTCTCAATGGAATGTGTTTTGTTATCTTTTATTTCTTTGATCCGACTCTTTCCGTCGCCGGACAGAGGACTACGACGAGGAGCTTGCAGCGGCGCATGTCCGGCGACTGCTCGACGTCGTCGCTTGCACCACTTGTTTTGGAACGTTACCGTCGGGGAAGGATCAGAATGGCGGTAAGCTTGACGGAAATGGCAGGAACTTGTCCGGTGCGCTGGATAAGAACGGGAAAAAGTCTTCGAACTCCGCTAAGTCGGACGGCTCTGCAGCCAAGCAAGACGATTTGGAGGCCGAGATCAGCCATTCGTGCCCTAAACTTGGAACGTTCTACGATTTTTTCTCTCTCTCCCACCTGACGCCTCCTCTCCAATGTAACTCTCTTCTCTGTGGTCTCTCTTTTGTATGGTTCAATCGTTATTAGCATTTGAAAGTGTGAAACGTTTGTGTGAAAGAGAAAGCAGTTTTTCTCCTGAGAGATTCTTGTCTCTCGTCTCTCTCTTTCTTCTGGTAGTTCGTTATTTTTTGCATTTCATAGTGTTACATATGCTGATGGTGATGCAGTTATACGGAGAGTAACGAAGAAGCAGGTCGATGGGATTTTGCCAGATGACCATCTTTTCTCGCTTGAAGTAAGTTGCTATATTCTTCTAGAATTCAAGAATAACGTCACTCTGTACGCGATGTGTGAAGACATTTCTTACGAATTCTATTGCTACACTTCTTGTATTTATACCGTATTGATGAATTTGGCTGTAATTTGTTTATTTATTTATTGAATTTGTAAGGCAAAGCTTTGCCACGGGAAGGTTGTGCGCGTGGAATCTTGCAGGAAGGGGTTCTTTCATGTTGGAAAACACCGGATTTTGAGTCACAACCTGGTTGATTTGTTACGCCAGCTTAGTAGAGTCTTCGATAACGTTAGCTTCTCTTACTCTCTCTTATCGATCAATTTTCATCCCCCCCCCCCCCCCCTTTTTTTTTAATTTGTACTTATTTGTTTATAGTTATTTTAATATTTTTTCTTAGAAGAATCTGTATTTCGGGTTGCAACCTTCTTGGATATGTGGTAACAGGGACGAAGTCTGAAATTTTCATACTAGGGAATGAGAAAATGTGAAAATCTTAACGTCTTTATATAATTTTCGTAATCTAGAATAAGCCAAGAGAGGAAATTTTTTGAATGTGGCCGCCACATTATAGCTGCTTCTTAACAAGCATTGGATATAAATTTAGAAATATGAATGCTTTAATCCTCTAGATACAAACTCAAAGTACTTTTGTAGTTTTTGTCTCCTATATCGAAAGTTGTAAAATTGCCAACCACGATGGGCCTTCTTGAATAATTTCTTCAAGAGAGGGCGCCTTCTTCACTTCACCCCTGTGCGGGAAGAAGCACGGATTATTCATTGCCGCTAAGAACTTAGGAAGCTTTGAGTGAGTTGAGTTTAAAAACTAGTGTTTTTATAAAACCAGTAAGTTGTTTTTTATAGTGAAGATATATTTTGATAACTGTTTTCTACATGGGCCGAAAATAGTGATTTACGAGATAAGTGCTTTTTGTATATTTAATTCTGGACTTCTGATAACAAATTTTATCATCTTGCTATACATTCGCTCTCATGCTATGCCAAAGAGAACGGCATGCTTTTACTGTATTGAAAAATTTATAATACCATGAAATTTATTAGTCTTTTTCTATTTAAGATCTCGAAATATTGGTTGAATTCACATTTCATGTTTCTGATGTTTCAGGCATATAGCGATCTCATCAAAGCATTCTCAGAACGCAACAAGGTTGACCATGATTTTTTCTGTTGGAAGTATGTACTTCTCATTTTTAATTTCTCGATTATAACTATTCATGAATTTCCTTGCAGTTTGGAAATCTTCCTTACGGCTTTAGAGACAACACATGGCTTGTTCCTCCTGTGTCAGCACAATCGCTTTCAGTTTTCCCTCCTCTCCCTGTGGAGGATGAAACTTGGGGAGGAAATGGAGGTGGTTTAGGAAGAGATGGTCAAAGTGACTTGATACCATGGGCCAGTGAGTTTCTATTTCTTGCATCAATGCCTTGCAAGACAGCAGAAGAAAGACAGATTCGGGATAGAAGGGTTTTTCTTCTGCACAGCCTTTTTGTTGATGTTGCCATTTTCAGAGCCATTAAAGCAATTCGACATGTTATTGAAATGTCAAAGGTCGACCATTTAGTTTCAGAGGATGACGTTCTTTTTACCGAGAGGGTAGGGGATTTAAAAGTTACGGTTGCAAAGGATGTTCCTGATGCAAGTTGCAAGGTAGGTACAAAAATTGATGGAATACAAGCCATTGGAATGGACCAAAAGAACCTGGTGGAAAAGAATTTATTGAAGGGAATCACTGCTGATGAAAATACTGCTGCCCATGTAAGATGTTTTCTGATTGAAGTTTAGTTCGTTCAACGTCTGTGAGTTTGACTAGTGTTATTATTAATTATTATCATTTTAACTTTCTATCTATTTGTTTCTGTTTCTAATTTAGTGGTTAATTTTTATGGATTTCCTTTCTTGTCATTAAATTAAATTTTTTAATGCGTATAGGATACTGCAGTCCTAGGTGTCATAAATGTGAGATATTGTGGTTATATCTCCATAGTGAAAGTTGAGGGGAAAGATAACGAGAATGTTAGTTCTCAATATCAAAGCATTGAACTTCTTGACCAGCCTGAAGGTGGCGCCAATGGCCTTAACATCAACAGGTATAAATATCTCAACCATATAAGTGCTATAGCAATTTCCTCTTAACTCTCTTCATGCAGATTATGTATACGTATTGTTGCTTGTTACTTCACTTGAACATGATCTCTAGCTTTAGTTTTTGCATTAGACTTGTAAAAGATAGTTTATCTATCTTAATAATAATTTTTAGGTTAAGTAACAGGTTCAATCTCTAAACTTTTAGTTGTGTCTTGTTCGTCCTTGAAATTTAAAAAGTATCTTATAGGTCTTTAAACTTTCAATTTTGTGTCCAATAGAATTGAACAATTTTATGCTTAAGAGGTCATTGACTTATTTAACATTTTTTATAATTCATGGACGTATTAGACACATAATTGAAAGATTAAGGTATCATAGGACATAAAATTCAACTTTACATCCATTTGATCAATTAATTTTCATATATTTTGAATATGTATATGTTAGGGTCCGGTTAGACACAAAATTGAAAATTTAAAGACTTATTAGACATTTTTTTTTAATTTTAGGACTAAATAGACAAAAGCTAGAAAATTCAAGGACTGAACTTGTAATTTAACCTAATTTTATGCGGACTTTGCTCAATGCCTTTGGTTAACAAATATACTTCAAATTTTTTCCTGAACTTTTGGATTTTCTAAAATTATTTTAAATTGGTTGAAACACTTCTATCTTTAGTAGTATTTGGCTATTGTGAAAATAATTTTTTGCAAGCTTAAAAATTGCTTAATAATTATATTAATACCCCTATTACTTCATAGAAAGTTGTTGCCTGCTATTAAAATTGTTGATGGATAAAATGTTTCATATAAAACAAGCTTGAGAAGTATTTAAAGCTGTTACAAATAATTTTTTTTAAAAAAACTAATATTTTGTGGTTTTATTCATACCCAATCGAGAAGTACTGCTCTAGTTCTTAAAGACAGGTTACTACGTCATGTTGTAAAGTGATCAGCGTTAACTATCAACAAGGAAGATATCAAAGCTTTGGTTTGATGTCAGAGCTTTGCTTGTTCCTAGTTAAACCATTTTTCATGTCACTGAGAGTCTCACATCTGTATTTTTTTCTTACAGCTTGAGATTATTACTTCACCAAACTACACCTACAGAGCGTAACAAGTCTCTCACTCATGTGCCAAATATGGACCAAGAAGAGCTTGGTGCAGCCCAAGCTTTTGTAGAGAAACTGTTAAAAGATAGTCTTGCTGAGCTTGAAAACGAGGAGATACAATCTAATCATTTTGTCAGATGGGAACTTGGAGCCTGCTGGATTCAACATTTGCAAGATCAAAGGAACACAGAAAAAGATAAGAAATCTTCCAGTGAAAAGGCCAAGAATGAAATGAAGGTGGAGGGACTTGGGACACCTCTCAAATCTCTAAAGAATAAGAAAAGGCAAGATATGAAAACTTTAAAGATGCAGTCTGGAAATGATTCCAGCAGTTCAGATGGTGAAGTCAACAATGCTACCTCATGTGAAACTGAAAACGAACAAAATTCAAAAGAAAATGAATTAGCATTAAGGAGGAAGTTGTCCAAAGAGGCCTTTGATCGGCTGAAAAATCTGGACACTGGTTTGCATTGCAAGGTAATGCTTCTTTAGATACTGTTGCATCTCTCACCATCTACCATACCTCAACTAACTTACCACTTCTGATTTCAGTCTATGCAAGAATTAATTCACTTGTCCCAGAATTATTACGTGGAAGTTGCTCTTCCAAAACTGGTAATTTTACATTTAATAGTCACATACTTGTTTCTTTTTCTTGCATGTTAATATTGTCATGGTGATTCCCTTTTCTAGCATTTATCATGCTTTACAGGTATCAGATTTTGGTTCTTTGGAGCTTTCACCAGTTGATGGTCGTACTCTAACAGATTTCATGCACACAAGAGGTCTTCAGATGCGCTCGCTGGGTCATATTGTAAGTTCATTGATGTATCCCTGCCATGCCTTCGCAATTTCGTATTGCTTTTTTTTTTTTTTTTTTTTTTTTTTTTTTGTTGTTGTTTTATTCCAACAAGCTGAAAGGGATGACAATTGAACATGCTGTGGGTTGTTTTGTTCTTACATCTTGTCAATCTTCAAACAAGCTCCCCCTTTCAGAATCTCTCTTCCATGATTTAGAGCAATTTACTATGTCTCTCCTGTTGAAATTGGACATGAATGAACAAGGTTTAAAAAACAACTTTTTCTAGCATCAAAACAATGGTGCAGCATCTCCATTATTATTCTATTTGCTTTGCTTGCCAGACTCTAATCTCATTCTTTCAACTGCAGCTGCTCTTCATATTCTGATCTGACCTGAATATTAGTTGCATATATCAGGAAAAAACGCTCAACTTGAATGTTAGAAGTATTGAATATGACTTTTTGCCCCCTCATGTCTTTTCTTAAAAATAATATAGAGAATTCTTCTTTTTTTATTTTATTTTATTTTTGTTTTCATTTATTTTTTTTTATTTTGGTGGACAAGAGAATACATCTGTTGAGAAAATGTGAAATTTCCTTCTTTGATTGATATTATATTTGAGTTCTGTACCTTATTAGGTCAAGCTATCAGAAAAGCTCTCGCATGTGCAATCGCTTTGCATACATGAGATGATAGTACGGGCTTTTAAGCATATTCTTCGGGTTGTCATTGCTGCTGTTGACATTGATAAAATGGCTGTTTCTGTTGCTGCCACATTAAATTTGCTCCTTGGGGTTCCTGAAAGTGGTGAATCACTGAGGCCTTGCAATGTCCATTCCCTTGTCTGGAGATGGCTGGAGCTATTCTTAATGAAGCGATATGAATGGGACATAAGCAGCTTTAACTACAGAGAATTAAGAAAATTTGCAATTTTGCGTGGCATGTGTCACAAGGTATTAAGGACTGCATTTCAGTTTCAAAATCCTTTTCAATGGGCTCCATTCTTCAGTGCTATATATAAATTCACCTCTTTGACATTTGATTTGACCTTTTTCTTATTAGCTCTCTTATGTATTAAGATAATTTTTGCTAATGAAAGAACATATACAAGAAAGTGTTCCAACTTGTGAGGACAAGAGACCGTGCATAGTTATAGAACTCTTTGTTCACTCCTCTCTAAGAACTCTCCATTTTTTCACAAAATAGCAAAAAAGGTTGCCCTCCGCCAGGGTCTTCCTTTGTCCTCAAATAGAGGACAGAACAACCTCCTTCAATTTCGGCAATCAACATCATTACGATCCAAGATAGGAAGAAAGAACATATCATGAGAACAACTACTACACTTCGTTCGTTTGTTTGTTTTTTTTTTTGTTTTTTGAAAGGTATACAATTCTGCTAGTGAAATATCTGTGAGTATTTGACGTTAGGGCTGGAAAAAAGGTTATAAATTGTAGTTTTGATACCCCGAGCATTAAGTCAAATGGCTGAAGGTTATTTCCTATAACAGGCTGCCTTGAGTCTAAAAGTCCTCGAGTTTGAGGGGAATGTCTTAGTTTCTTTTCTTGTATGAGACCAGACTATAATATCTGGACTGACTTTTAGGAATTCTTTAGGACACCTTCTAATGGGAGGTGGAGGCCTTGACTTTGAGAGTTCTTGGGGGGCCATGAGCTTCTTCTGATGTATTAGATAAGGAGTGTTTTTATGCCACTCTATGATACTTATAGGATTAAGGTTATCAAAAAAGCATGTGCATGTTACAATACGATAATTGACCTCCAGTTTCTAATGTTTTTCTAATTTAAATTTTAGGTGGGTATTGAGCTGGTTCCACGAGATTTTGATATGGACTCTTCATTTCCGTTCCAAAAAGCAGATGTTGTAAGCCTGGTCCCAGTACATAAGGTGATTGAATGGATACCTAACCGTAGGATATATATTTTTTTAGTAGCACTTTGAAAATAAGAACGTTTGAGTTGAATTGAATGTCATGCCAACTCTTTCAGCAAGCAGCATGTTCGTCCGCAGATGGAAGGCAGCTTTTAGAGTCTTCGAAAACAGCTTTAGATAAAGGGAAACTTGAAGATGCTGTAACCTACGGTACAAAGGTATGGCACTCACAATCGTGGTTTCATTTTTCCTTAGTGTCTTTTGGGTAAGAGGGTCTGTAACATGTGCATTTCTTGAAATCAAGTACTCTTAGAGGCCTTTATATCATAAGTTGCAAATGTGTTCAATAGCATGAATTAATTGAATTTCATGCTTGCTTCTTCCTTTCCTACCTCAGGCACTCGCAAAACTTGTTGCAGTTTGTGGTCCCTATCATCGCATGACAGCTGGAGCTTACAGCCTCCTTGCTGTAGTTTTATATCACACTGGTGATTTCAATCAGGTAGTTAATTCATTCTAAAGTATTGTTATGCATCTTATTGGACCATGCATGTCACCTTCTCTTTGTTCTATCTTATTTATCCATTTTCATAATATTTTGTGTGAAGGTATTGAGGTGAAAAACTAATTCATTGGTTTTCCATTATAGGCTACTATTTACCAGCAAAAAGCTCTGGATATCAATGAGAGAGAATTGGGACTTGACCATCCAGATACAATGAAGAGTTATGGGGATTTAGCTGTTTTCTATTACCGACTTCAGCATACAGAGTTAGCTCTTAAGTATGTCGTCCTCACTACTATAAGTTGCGAACTTTACACATTTTGTCTAGGGTAATAGAAATTTTAATTATGATTTGTTATTAATTTTTTTATCATTATAAAGCCGCATGCTAACGCTCTCTCTCTCTCTCTCCAATCAATATTTGTCATTCATGGCCACATTAAAATGACTGAATGAGTTAATAATTTGGAGCTGTTCCGGAGGAATATCCCACATTGTGATTTACATTATGTGTCCAGTTGAATTCAAATGTTAAATATATACATGTATATATTTTTTATAATACTCCATTGATTTTCCTAAAGGTTTTTGACGTATCAATGAAAGAGGTTTCTTGTTTCAAAAATTTAGGTATGTAAAACGTGCTCTCTATCTTTTACATCTCACTTGTGGTCCTTCTCATCCAAACACTGCTGCAACATACATCAATGTGGCTATGATGGAGGAAGGGCTTGGAAATGTGCATGTTGCCCTCAGATATCTCCACAAAGCTCTCAAGTGTAACCAAAGATTACTTGGCCCAGATCATATTCAGGTTTTGCTTCGACCTTATTTTAATTTGCTTCCAATTTTAAAGAAAGAAATAAATTTACTTAATACCTAAGCAATAATTATTAGGATATTTTGCTCTCACTGTAATTGGCCATGACTAAAGAAGGACCATACTTTATTCGTGGGAAATTTTTGGCACAATGGCGTAGGCTAATGTTGTGGCTTTGTAGCTCTTACTCTTTGATCATTATTTTCCGTTCTTTTCCCCTTAACCCATACTTGTACATAATAAATTTTCAAATCTGCATCATTTCGTCCTACAATAAATGATCTGACCTATAGTGGTGAACAGGTTGACAACCACATACTAGGATATTAATCCTACATGGCAACCAAATGTTGTAGGGTTAGTCAGTTTTTCTATGATATTAGTCAAGATACATGTAAGCTGATTCGGTTTTCATGGGTATCTAAAAAAAAGAAACCAAAAAATAAAGAAGAAAAATGAAAAATCACAATAATAAGCCCCCTATAAATTTGAATGTGCTAGTTTAGACTTGTTTATATTCGGCAGAAGGAATTTATGCATTTTTTTATTCTAGAGGTTATCTTTCTTTTCAGTTTGCTGCCTGATTTTATGTATCTTAGTTGTTACTCCGAAATATTTGCATGATTAATAAAAATTTTGGGAAACGAATTGTTGGCTCTTATCACACTTGCATGTTACATGCACATGCAAATATTCTAGGCACTATTTAAGCCTTATCGTGAGGTATATCGAGCTCTGATTCAGTTTTCCTAATTTCTTCAGACTGCAGCAAGTTACCATGCTATAGCCATCGCACTCTCGCTTATGGAAGCGTACCCTTTAAGTGTTCAACATGAGCAGACAACCTTGCGAATTCTGCGAGCAAAGCTGGGCCCAGATGATCTACGCACTCAAGTAAGTTCAAGATATCTGGACTCATCTAAGACGGCCATAACCTTGTTGCTTTCTGTTTATTGTTAACAGTATACATTCATAATCGTGTGAAACTATGAAAGATGGAAGCTGACCCCTATTGGCTGTGTCAAATAGTTCCTTTTTACCCTTTCTTCAAAATTATGCTATTGGTCGCTCATGGTAGATTTTAATCCTGCAGGATGCTGCTGCTTGGCTAGAATACTTTGAGTCCAAAGCTTTTGAACAACAGGAAGCTGCAAGGAATGGTACTCGGAAGCCTGATGCATCAATAGCTTGTAAAGGCCACTTAAGGTAAACGGCACAGTCTGATTTTTGACCTGCAGGTCAGGTCATTTTGACAAATAGTGAGACTGTAATGTAACTCCATACTCTATATTGGTTGATTTTACAGGTTTAATATTGTGTTGTCTTTCTTTCTATTTTCTTTTTAATTTTTTAATTTTTTTTATTGCATACATCTGTGGATTATGCATGCAAATGTATTTTGGATGGCTGAGATTGGAACAAGCTATTTTTTGTGTACTAGTGTTTGTCAATAATGGGAAGTTTTTTTTTTTTTTTTTTTTTTTTGAACATTCATTTTTCTAGGATCTTTTGCATACTTTATGGCAAGGATCTTACCACATCTAGAAGATTGATGTTGAGAGAATTAAGTTGATAGAAGCTCATGTAGTCGTGTTGTGTTATGGAAAGAAAGAATGTTTTATAGGCTTATCTTGAACTCTGATGTGCATCTTGTACTAAATGCAAATGTGGTTTGGATGCCTGAGAAAATGGATTTTGTCATCTCATGTAGCAGCATTTTCTTTGACTTTTTTCTGTTTTATTTCTTTGTGTTCATCTAAAGACACGTTCCATAAATTTCTTCAGCAATTGATAAGAATTCTATTTGTAATTTGTTTATTGGGTTCTATTTTCACCCCATCTCTCTTTTCTAGTGTGATTGAATAAGAAATGGATTTTTAAGTCCTAATTTAAGCCTAATGTGTTTCTTTTTTTTTGCTTTGTTTTAAATTTATTTAGGTTTCCTTTTCTCTACCACAGCTTCTGTAAGCATGTAACCTCTTACCAGCGTGAAGTTCAATTGCAACCTTTTTTTTTTTTTTTTTGACTAATACTATTTGTGTCAAAGTTTGTGGAGTTGAGTCTGATCCTCTGGCGCACTATATTACCCAATCTCTCTCTCTCTCTGATATTCTTTTTGAGCAGGATCCATGAATCTCAGATTTCAATGCCACTCAAACCCTACCCTACCCTTATTCTCTCAAATTTAACCCTGAATTACTCTACTAATTTTCCCCCTTGCCTTGCATCAAAGCCTCTTCATTTGAGATTTAAAACTTTTGACATTTTGTCTCCCCCTTTTTGGGTAATTAAAAACTTAATTTCCTTCTTTGTCCTGCTGTACATACTTTTTGTGGTTATAAAATTTGTTAAAAAGAATAAGGTTGATGAATATTACTCTAGAGCATATTGTTATTGTTTATTCTTCGTCAACCTAATCATAGCTCAATTGGTTTATGCATATATCTATGACCTAAGAGGTCAGAGTTTCGAATCTCCCAACTCTAAACTCAAAAGTTATTGTTTCTTCTTTCAAACTTGGCAGTGTATCAGATTTGCTGGACTATATTAATCCCAGTCATGATGCCAAAGAGAGGGATGCAGCAGCAAAGAGGAAAAACTATATTGTGAAGGTAGTTTCATATGCAATGTTAGTCATAGTTGTTCGATGAGATAAGGAATCAACTAAGGTGACTCCATATACCGTTTGATTCAGAAATGGATGATCCTTGGTTGAAAACCTTAGTTACTTATTTAGTCAGCCTGTCTGCCCCTAACCATGTTGGAAATGGGAAATTTTGACAAGATCGGGACAGGAATATTTAATTTTCTTTGACGATGCTTACCTCAATGTTAGATGATAAGTGGGATAGCTATTATAGAATGTCTCTTCAGATGAAGCCTTGCCTTTTCTTTGAATCATATATTTATTTTAGTTTGAACATCATATTTTCTCTCTTGAGCAAAAATCATATAGTCCTAATAGCTGTAATTTTAGTTATCATTTATTAATAAACAGAGACTGGTATACGTTTGGTTATTCATCTCATTGTTCTTTTCTACCTTGCAGTTAAAGGAAAGATCTGACCATAGTACAAGCTTGGCACATGGCGAAGAATCTCCACAAGAGACCTCAAAAGAGGTTTCTGATGAAGTGACACTTGCACTTGGGCCAGGAGATGATCCAAGTACAGATGAGGAGACTACCACACCAGTTGAAGCCCAGCAGCCTGTTACTGAGGAAGCTGCTGAGGAAAGGCCGAAAATAGCAGATGATGTCACATCTGAACTCCACCCTGAAGGAGAAGATGGATGGCAACCAGTTCAAAGGCCAAGATCAGCTGGGTCATATGGGCGGCAGCTAAAGCAACGTCGAGCCACTTCTGGCAAGGTCTTTAGTTACCCGAAGATGAATATAGATGTTGACGGTGAATCTCATAAACTGAAGAACAATAATCCAAACAGTCGATTATACGTGTTAAGGAAAAGAACAATATCCCATGGAAGTTATACAGATCATCATTCTATGAACTCGTATCAAGGTTCCAAATTTGGTAGGAGAATAGTCAAAACTTTGACTTACAGGGTTAAGTCTATTCCCTTATCTACAGAAACTGATGCAGCAGTGGTGCCTGACACTGGCGACAAGGTTGGGTCTACAGTAGAACCTGGTAGATCCTCGACTCCAATCGATTCTAGCTCATTGAAGAATACAATAATCAGCCTTGGAAAATCACCTTCATACAAGGAAGTGGCTGTAGCCCCACCAGGTACTATTGGCATGTTGCAGGTCAGGGTATCTCAGAGTGATACGTCTGATGCTGAGGAATTCGTAGTTGAGAAACATGAAGAAAAATCAAGTGAAATGAAGGGAATTTCTGATATTTCTATTGTGGAATCGTCAGATTTCTTGAAAGAGGAAAAACAAGTTGAGAAGAATGACGTAACTCAGGCAGGACAGGCTGTGGAAAATAACCTTTCTCATATGGTGTCTGAGACTTTGGGAGGACTTCAATCTTGTGTTGTTGATGTGAGTGGAGTTGTGGAGGATAATGTATATGTACCCAATGATAGTATGTCCTATCCTGTTGGATCTTCTGAAAGTAGACCCTCTGTGGAGGATCTACCAAACGGCTTTGAATCAGACAATTTTGACTCCTCCCTTGAACAAGTTGAGGATTTGAAGGACAAGTCGTTAGTTCTAAGTTCTGGCGAGACTCAAGGACTGAATAATAAGAAATTATCTGCTTCTGCAGCTCCATTTAACCCATCACCAGTTATCATGCGTACTGCACCTGTAGCCATGAACATAACAATTCCTGCTGGTCCCCGTGCCATTTCACCTATTGCACCTTGGCCAGTAAACATGAATATTCACCCAGGGCCTGCTTCAGTGTTGCCAACAATTAATCCATTATGCTCCTCTCCTCACCAACCATACCCATCCCCTCCACCAACTCCTGGCATGATGCAATCCATGCCCTTCATGTACCCTCCTTATTCCCAACCACAGGCGATACCAACTTACACTCGGCCTTTATCTGTACCTGGTTATTCCCAACCAGTACCAACCAGTACATTTCCTGTAACCACCAGTGCTTTTCATCCCAATCCTTTTACTTGGCAGTGTAGCATGAACACCAACACATCAGACTGTGTTCCACGCGCAGTTTGGCCTGGCAGCCATCTACCAGAGTTTTCTGTTCCATCCCCTGTCGATCCTGTTAGTGATTTCATGAAAGATTTGAATGTTAACTCTGATGATTCTTTGAAAGTTCTGCCAGCAGATATTGACAGACTAGGAGAAGCTAGAAAGGAGAATAATTCTCTGGCATCTGAGGGTATGGTTAGTGAAAATGGAGGTGCTGAAATTGGTTTGGAGAGTGTGGAAGAAAAGTGTCATTCAAATCCATGCATGGTTGAAACTTCAACTGTTGAACCCGTACAAAAATCCATTTTAAATGGAAATGCAGCAAGTAGTAGAGAAAGTGTCGATGGTGAGAAAACCTTCAGCATTTTGATAAGGGGAAGAAGAAACCGGAAACAGACTCTTAGAGTGCCAATTAGTTTGCTAAATCGTCCTTACGGCTCACAGTCGTTCAAAGTAAATTATAACAGAGTGGTTAGAGGAAGTGATCTTCCCAAGTTTACCAGCTATTCAGCAAGCAAAGAATGTACAGCGAGTGCAACATAGCTATAGGTTGTGTCATTCTTGCAAGCAGATTGTTCAAAGATAGCAAGGATATTGCTGATATTATGTCCTGTGAGCAAATGGAGTAACTGGGACTAGATATCTTCTGGCTTCATGTTTACGTATCATCCCTGCCTTGTCACTTTCACGATTCAAACAAACTTCTGAGAAAATTGAGGTTTGTCTTCTAAATGCAATCCATAAAAAGACTTTTATCATCTTGTATGTGAACATTTCTTTTTGGGGGAGTAAACAAAATCTTTCATTGAGTTATTTATAGGAATTCTTAGGCTTGAATCATATAGATTAATGGAAGTAGACAGCTATTTTCTGTTTCTAAGTAAATGCTATCCCAATGTTATAAATCTAATTATCATGGGGGTCAAAGTTTTGGGTTCAATAGTTTGTTTTTTCTATAATGAAATAGTTGGTGTTCATATGCTGGACTTTGTGCATACATAGGCTCTAGTTTGGTGCTACCACATCATAGGTTTGAGTTTGTTAGTAATTGGGTTGAAGTAGTTTGCTGGTAATTAGATTGGTGGGCTTAAATCCTCTAAAATAGAAGATTATAATATTTTGTATTAGCAAGATTTGAATGATAATAAAAATACTTGTTGGGAAATCCTAGAGTTTTAAGCTCTTTTGATACTAGATTGTTTGACTGATTGCTGGCTTATTATTATATGGTATTTCTTGATGCGCAGGCATGATAACCATCTGGTGAAGGATTAAGCAGTTCTTAAAGTGATTCTTCATTATATAGTTGGAAATCGGATCACAGCATTCAAAGATAAGTTGGTATCTGGCTTTGGGATAGTCATAGCAGTGATTTTGGTAGGGTAGTTTGAAAGTGTATACCACTGATTATTTCATTTATGTTTGACCCATAAATTTCCCTTTTTTATTTCTTGATCAAGTTGATTAGAACATTTTTTTTTATTTATGTTATATAACAATGAGCCAGAGAATAAGGAAATTGTCCCTTTAGTATCTTGAGCTTTCTAATAATGTCTGATTTTGGGTAATAGTTTTACTTGTGTTGTGATGTTTCCTCTGTTATTGTTAGAGGTGATTTAGGATCGGTGATTTTTGTAGTCCAAAACTTATTATTTGAAAATCTTATAAATAGGAGTAACATTTGTTTTTTTTAATGAAATTGTGTTAAAAAAATATTACGATTTCATCCCTCTTAGAAACGAAGAGAAAGGAAGATGACATGTCGCATAGGATTCTAAAGAATGTCGAAGCTATCAAGTGCTGAATCTAGATTTCAAATATTGATATGAATCTTGGTTATGGGTCGTTACAACTTAGTAACAGATACTTCGATGCTCTTTTGCTAACAAAATTGAAGGATTTAGCTTAAATTTATGAAGTTCCGAAAGTGTTGGAAGCAAGGGAATTGAGATATTTGGCATATAAAGAATAAACAATCAAAATAAGGGGCGTTTGCAGTGACTTCATCGTCCCCCACCTGTGATAATTTCTCTACTTTACTTAGCCCAAACAACTTCATGAAGGCGGGTTTTGCTTGGGCGCTGCTATACAATTCCAACCTCTTCGCAGTTGAAGTTCGTCGTTGCGCATGATGGCGGGATATCCCCTCCAATAATTGTCCTAATTGTTTAGACTGTTTTGATAAAAGGAAGAAAGACGTTAAAAAAAAAAAAAAAAAAATGAATTTTAAATATAATAATAAAATAATAAATAAGAACTAGAGCAGGCTTGTGGTAGGGAAGTACGGAATGGCCATGGTTACCTTGGACCTTCTTCCACAGTTTTCCTTTTCAAACTCCTGAAAGGATTAAAAAAATAATAATAAAATTTAAAAAATAAAAGAGGAAATTTCCTTTTGAGTTTGGAATTGGCGCTTCAACGTGAAGCAATTCCGAATCGTCTCCCTCCCGCGCTTTCCTCAATTTGGTTTGGAGCCAAAAATGAATACAATCTTTTGCACATCGCCCGCCTCTTTTCTCTTTCCTAATTTCTTTATTCCTATTTTTCCGTTCTGTATGTTCCAGTATATGTGTCGCGTGGAGTGGGCATGAGGCGGAGTTGAATCGTTGATGGACAAATCCTTCGACGTTGCCCGCTGTACGTTTCCTTTTCGTGGAAGAAGATTTAATTAGGGCTTCGCATTGTTTTTCTCTGGGAATTTGGGTTTTAAGATTCGTAACAAGATGATCATCAAGCGAACTATGAAATTCCAGACGCCGAATCTTAAACGTTGCAAGCTTGAGCCTGATTCTGCTGATTTTCTGCATTCCGTGAATTCCAAAAAACGGCGGACGGATGGGTACTATTCTTGTGGCCTCCAACGCGAGGATTTTAGTACTGGTTCGGGTTCTTGGTACAACGATGGATTCTACTGGGGAGATGAATTCGAGCGAAGTTCAAATCAATTGAATGGCCAGCGAGTATTGAACCGCAGCATCAACAAATTACAGCCCCCACTGTTGAAGTCATCGCGAGGAAGAATTCAGATGCTGCCTTCGAGATTCAGTGACTCGGTTCTTCATGTATGGAAGAATGAAGGATCGAAGGTTGATTTTACGGATTCCAGCACTGAAGAAGATGAAGATGGTGTCTCAGCAGAACCCAGAATAAGAAATAAGGGATTGTCACTATCGAAACAACAGCAGTGGAAGGACAATTACAGGTTGAAGAATTCAGAGTGGGATTCACCAGGTAAAAGTGAGGAGGAGGAGGAGAAAGAAGGTGGTTTTGTGGGGTTCTCTAATTTGAATGGCTCAGGGTATTTTAGTTCAAAAACTGTGCTGCCATTGGAAGAAGAAGAGAAACCCACGAGGCTAACTTATACGTGCGCGAAGACAGATACAAATTCTGAAAGGAGGAAGCATATTTACAAGCCAGAGGAGTTTGCTTTGGGAGATTTAGTTTGGGCGAAGTGTGGGAAAAGATACCCTGCTTGGCCAGCGGTAGTTATCGATCCCTTGTTGCAGGCTCCGGAAGCGGTTCTAAAATCTTGCGTCCCAGGCTCTATCTGTGTGATGTTTTTTGGATACTCAAAAAATGGAACTCAGAGGGTAATTTTGTCGATCCTTGAATATGGTAATAATAATTTCAGTTGACGCGTTCGTTAATTACTTATAGTATGTTTATAATTCACAGGACTACGCATGGGCGAAACAAGGGATGATATACCCCTTTGTGGAGTTCTTGGAGAGGTGTGTAGCCAACTATTTCCGTCAATTGTTTGTATTTTTCTTAAAAATGATGAAGTACCATGATCAGAAAATCTCCCTGTTCATCAGATTCAAAGGGCAGAAACAATTGTACAAGAGCAAGCCAAGTGATTTTCAGTTGGCTATGGAGGAGGCTATACTGGCAGAGGATGGTTTCGTGGATGCGGGTGTGGGCAATACGTTAATGTCTCTTCGAGAAGCAGATGTCAGTGGGCTGCCTGATGCTTCGACGTCAAACCAGGATCTGGAATACTATTCCGAGAAGGCAAGATTCTTTAGAATTGGTTTCATACATTTCAGCCAAAAAAAAAAAAAAAAAAAACCACTGTGTAGTTTGAGCACTCTCTTTTAGTCTCTGAACTTAGAAAATTCAATTACACTCTTAGATTCTGAATGAGGTGGTGATCCAATTGGACAAATTTGAGAGGTTGGTTGGGAGGTAAACGATGTGAAAAAAAGGTTAATTTTCCCCAGAAAAGGTTAGGAATTTGGGGAACAATCTTTCTGGAGTTTAGTGCTGTGGTGTGGCCATAAGGATATTTATACTCAATGATTACATTCGTTTTCTGTTACTTTTTCTCCCCTAATTTTAGCCTTTGTTGTTTGCACATTCTTACAGGCTGATTTTATAAACTGTGTTCACTCTTAATAGTTAATTTATTTTACAGAAAGTAGTCAACAAAGGTTCTAGACATTGTGACGGATGTGGCTTGTTATCGCTTTGTAAGACGCTCAAGAAAGCGAAGGGCCTGAATTCTGCCACACAACTTTTATGCAAACATTGCAATAAGGTTTGGAGATGCTTATTTTCAAGATATTTTAGTTCCTTTTGCCAATCTTGAGGAAATAATGAAACAGAAAAAATAGTTTCTTATCTAATAATTCTCATATGTACAGTTAAGACAATCGAAGCAATATTGTGGCATATGCAAGAAAGTATGGCTCCATTCTGATGGTGGAAATTGGGTAAGAATATTTTGTCATTAGTTCATACCAATCTGTTTGTTAACTGTGTTCTTCGTTCTTCGATCTTTATCTGATTGTATTTGACTGTTTGTTGTCGAATTAGGTATGCTGTGATGGTTGTAATGTATGGGTGCATGCTGAGTGCGACAAAATTTCTGGCAAGCTATTTAAGGTATGCCTTCTGCACCTCAAATACGGACACATATTTTTTCCCAAGTTTAGGAATGTGTAATTGCTAATCTTGTCGCGTTTGAAGGATTTGGAGCACAGCAAATACTATTGCCCTGATTGTAAGATCAAATTCAAACTAGAACCACCGCATGTTGAAAATAGTCAATCAACAGTCAAGTGAGCACTACAAAACTCCTTTTCTATTATTTCTTAGTTATTATGACTTCATTATCCTGTAAATATGTTGACATATTAATATACTTTGGTTAAGAGAGGGGTGTGAAATTCCACTTTACTATTTCTACTATGAATCTCTCATGAATCCGATGCCATCAGGAAGTAGTAGGAACTTTTTCATGTTATCAGTTTCTATTTTCTGATCTTAAATTTTATACCTTTGATGTGAGTTATCTGACACTTTATTTAAACCAGTTCCACGGACAAAGGTGCGGTGACTTCTATTCCAGATAAGATAACAGTGGTGTGCAATGGCATGGAAGGAGCTTATATTCCTGATTTACATTTGTAAGTCCTAGTCCTGTTTTGGCAAGTTGTTTAAGATGACGAAATTGTGACCTCAATTCCTATGCCTTTTAGGGTTGTCTGTAAGTGCGGTTCTTGTGGGCCAAGAAAACAAAGACTTAGTGAATGGGAAAAGCACACTGGATGCAGAGCAAAGAAATGGAAGTATAGTGTTAAAGTGAAGGCTACAATGTTACCTCTGGAACAATGGGTTCGTAATAACTCCTCAATCCTTCCTTTTTATTTTTTAGATTTTAGTCATTGTCTTGTACTTGCGCCATACGCTATTCTTATTGACATCAATGAGATTTCAGATTGCAGAGTTCAACACAAATGGCAAAGATTCCTTGAAGGCTTCGAAATTGGATAACCAGCAGCTAAGCACCTTATTAAGTGGTATATATTTCCTCAAAATATTTGACTTGTGGAGTATTTTCTTCTTTTCTTTCTTATGTTGGGAAGAGTGCAGTTTATATGCCTGCGTCAGTCTGTTCTCACTGTGCATTTTCATCGATAAATTACAAATATCGAGGCTACATTTTTAAAATTAATCTTTGCTGTAACAGAGAATTATGAACCTGTTTGTGCAAAATGGACGACGGAGAGGTGTGCTATTTGTAGATGGGTTGAAGATTGGGAAGAAAACAAAATTGTCATCTGTAACAGGTATTAACACGATCTGCACAATTTTGTACTAGCATATATATTTAAAACGAAAACAAACTTCACAGTTTGAAATTCTTGAGATTAAGAATATGTAGTACCATTTACCACCACAGGTTCTAGATTTATACTATCGCATATCTTTTCATCACCATTTCAAAATTAATTGTCGATGTGTTTGTGTTGTGAATTGAAAGTAAAGTTTGATCCCACATGTGAAAAGTAAGGATTTTCTATTGGTCTGTTATCTTGTATGCCCACTCTCCATCAAAGCTATGCTTTTGGATAAAGGGTGGTAATGATTAGAATTAATCGTATTTAGTAATTTCACTGTTGGGATTTCTAACGGTTAATGCTCAACACATTCATACGTGCATATTTATGAGCCCCAAATAGTTGAACTGTAATCATTCTCCTTTCTTTTATAGATGCCAAGTTGCTGTCCACCAGGAATGCTATGGGGCAAAAGATTATAACGATTTTACATCATGGGTATGCAGAGCTTGTGAAACACCAGATGCCAACAGAGAGTGTTGCCTTTGTCCTGTGAAGGGTGCGTATATTGCATTTCATTTCTGGCACGTCCATGTTTTTGCATTTTTCGCAAATAATCAATTTTATATTTGAACTTTCACAATTAAGGTGGCTATAAGTTTTAAGACTCTTAACCTTAGAAGTCCTCTTATAGGAAATATTTCTCAAATTAGAGGTTGAAGGCTGCTAAGTTGAAAAGGAGGGAGATGAGTGGGAATAGGCTTATTATACGTGCGTGCTATCATTTTAAAGAGATGCCAAGTGTTTTTAAGGTGCTTGGGTGTTTGCACGTCACGGTCATGAACATACATGCAAAACATACATGTCACGGTCATGAACATACATGCAAAACATACATGTCACGGTCATGAACATGTTTGCATGTCACGTATTTCTGTAACTGTGTGGCGTCGTGATCTTGACACGTTCACGACAAGCCTTGAGGGGGAACACAAACCCATTCCCATTTTTCGCCTGATTTTGTGGTTTCTTAGGACCTTAGGTGAGGTTCGCCTTCACCAACCGAACACAACTTGTGCGGAATTCAAGTTTGTTCGGCCACACACACTGCTTGTGCGTGCATGTTCAATCGTCTGCGACTCTAGCTGACTTGCCTTTACACTAGGCTAAGTCATCTGGCTTCCACCTTGCCTCTACTCTAGGCCAAGGTCTCTCCTAAACAACATCGCATCTCTTGGTCATCTTGGTTCCCAACAATAGGATCCATGTATCGTGATGTCATCCCATGTCTCGGGACAGCTCAACCATCTTGGTTTGCTCGGACACATTCGTTGGGGATTGACTCATGTCGACCATCTCATCAGGACTTCCCGAACATCCATCCATCTAGGTTTTCATATGGCGTTGGACTCTCCCGTGTCCATGCTAAACCATTTACGGCATCCGTTCCAGATAGAGGGTGCATAATCCAACCTTCGACATATGAGTTGGGGTGCAATACCAGCACGCTCGTGTCGTTCGGTATTGTCCTTAAAAGACCCTTTTTAAATGAAGACGCTCAAAACGCTTGCTCACGCTGTGACACACGTATGTGCCACAAGATAGCTTGCTTAGGCCACAGGGCCCTGGGATGGTGGAGAGTTGACACCATACCTCTCCCTATAGTACATTTTGAGACATTTCCAATCCTTCTTGAGTAGACGTCGTTTTAGCGAGCGGTCATATGGCCCTGTACATCCTTTGTTGAGTTTCCGATTGTCACTAAATTTGGTGAGCTTTCATCTTTCTTATAGACGGACTTAACTCCAGAGCTGTATGTTGAAACTCATATCAAAACCTCGACTTCTGTGGTTATGGTCTAGGGCCCTACTCGGCTCTTTTCGAGCTTGTCTTCAACACTCGTATCATCTCGTTCTCTCGAACCTTGTTTTTGTCTCGGCTTAGCTTGAATGCACTCTTGGTGTGTTGGATGTTGCACTGTCCTCCTCGCTCGCATCATGACACTTCTCAATCTTGTCCCTAGACCTTGCTTTCGACAAGCCTTAAGCAGAAACTCAAGCCCCATTCACATTTTCGCCTAGCTTTGTGGCTTCATCAGACCTTAGGCGAGGTTTTCCTTCGCCAATTGAACACAACTTGTGCGGAATCCAAGCTTCTTTGGCTACACATGTCGCCCGTGCGTGCATGTTCAATCGTCTACGACTCTAGCTGACCTCTACACTAGACCAAGTTATCCAACTTGACCATGCCTCTACTCTAGGCCAAGGTCTCTCGTAAGCAATATTGCATCTCATCGTCATCATGGTTTCCAACAACACGACCCATGCATCGTGATGCTATCCCATGTCTCAAGACAGCTTGACCATCTTGACTTGCTCAGACACCTCAGTTGGGGATTGAGCCATGTGTCAACCATCTCATCTGGACATCTTGAACATCCATCCATCTCGATTTTTTTTTGGGCATTGGACTTTCCCGTATCCATGCTAAACCATTTATGGCATCCGTTTCGGATAGCAAGTGCATAATCCAACATTTGACACATGGGTTGGGGCACAATATCGGCTTACTCGTGCCATCTGATACTATTCTTGAAAGACCCTTATCAAAGGAAGATGCCCAAGACACTCGTCCTGCAATGTTTGTCCCTATTGTGACACGCATATGTGCCACAAGGTAGCTCGCTTAGGCCATAGGGCCAGGGATGGTGGAGAGTTGACACCATAGCTCCCTTCTAGTATATTTTGAAGCATTTCCAATCCTTCTCGAGTAGACGTCATTTTGACTAGCGGTCATACGACCCCATGTACAGTTCGTCAAATATTTGATTGACACTAAATTTGGTGAGCTTTCATCTTTCATATAGATGGACTTAACTCCAGAATCGCATGTCGAAACTCATATCGAAACCCCGACTTTTGAGGTTATGACTCGAGGTCCTACCCAACTTTTGAGTTTGTCTTCGGCACTCGTGTCATCTCGTTCTCTCAAACTTTGTGTATGCCTTGACTTAGCTTGAATGCACACTCTTGGTGTGTTGGATGACGCACTGTCCTCCTCGGTTGCATCATGGCAGCCTACTTGGGGTGCAAACCCTATCAGAGAACTCTGTTTCCTTGCAATATTAACCTTAAACTAAAATCATCCTGTTTTCGTTAGTTACGCCACCAGAGTCTCACGATCTAGTTTCTTTTATTTTATTTATTATTTATTTATTTTTTATTATTATTATTATTTTTAACTAGAGTTCCCCACCCACCCACCACCGTGTTCCCTCTCATGCAGACATGTTTGTCTTCATTCCTTCACCTTTTGGTTTTTGGTAAAGCCAGTTTGATAAGTTGCAATTTATTGATAAATGAATGGAAATAAAAATCTCAGGGAGATTTCGAGAGCTCCTGTCTCTCCTAATTCCTAACCGAAAAAACTCTGTAATGAAAACCTCTTGACACCTACTGACCACTATATACCGGACCTAGAGTGAATCCAATTCCTACTAGGAATAGGCTCAGATACAAAAATAAAATCCTAAATAAAAAACATATCCTTCCCGTTCAATCTATTCTAGTGCTCATTTTCTTTTATAGACTTTTTACACGTGTATGCCTTGTGCCTATTTTTTCCTCTGCTGTCTTGCAATATGATTATGGGACACAAATTTAATTATTGTATATTGCTTCAGGAGGTGCTTTAAAGCCTACTGACGCTGAGGGACTCTGGGTTCATGTCACATGTGCTTGGTTTCGCCCTGAAGTTGTTTTCTTGAATCATGAGAAAATGGAGCCTGCTGTTGGCATCTTTAGAATTCCATTGAATTCTTTTCTTAAGGTAATTTTACCATTTTAAAATGGAGCTAAATTAATATTATGCTAATAGCTAGCCTCATTAGATATAGCATTATAAAAAAATTCATATATCATTCTTTTAAATTATAAAATGTAATTATTTTACAAGACGTTACAAATAAAGAATAAAATTGAAACTTTTAAAAGGATAGAGATAAATTTGGGAAATGGCATATACATAAATGACAAAATAAAATATTTAGCCTATATATATATTCTTTTCCAATGGGATTTATAATGTTGATCTTCCTTTTTATGGATAACAGAGATGTGTAATTTGCAAGCAAAGTCATGGATCCTGCGCGCAATGCTGCAAATGTGCTACTTATTTTCATACAATGTGTGCTTCGAGAGCAGGATACTCCATGGAGGTAAGTGTTTATGGTTGATATTATGTGATCATTGCTCTACAGAATACTTCTTTAAGTTAACACGGTATTATTATTTTTTACCTTCTCTAATGTTAATGCATCTTCGTTTTTAGAAATAGATTTGATTTCTGTTTCTGGGCTGGGAAGTTTTCTTTTTCTTTTTTGAAGGTGCAACTGGCTGACAATTTCTTAACTCGTATATTCACTTTCAGTTGCAGTGCTCAGAGGAGAAAGGGAGACAAGTGACTAGAAAACTGATATATTGCGCTTTTCATAGGTCAGGTCTTTACTTTATTGCATTTTATTATACTCTCTCTCTCCCTCTCTCTTCTCCTCCCTGTTTGATTCAATATGTATCCTGAGAACTCTAAATTCTTCTTTGTCATGCAGAACACCAAACCCTGATGCTGTTTTAGTGGTGCGTAGTCCTTCTGGGGGTTTTTCTGGCAGAAACTTGCTTCAAAAGCAGAAGGGATGTTACAGGGGATCAAGGCCGGTTACATCAAAGATAGAAGAACTGTCAAGGTCTTCAGGCTCTGAAACTAATGATTTTGAACCATATTCTGCAGCAAGATGTCGTGTTTATGTTCGATCAACCGATAAGGTTGTCCACTGACCATTTCAGAAATTATTCTGTGACTACTAACTTGTGATTTCTTTGCCTCACCGTTATTATCTGTATTTTTCTAGATGGTTGAAGCGCAACCAATATTCCATCGACTTATGGGGCCGAGCCATCACCCATTGGATGAGATTATTAGCTTGAGTACACACAAAGTAATATTCTTGTCCTAGATAGTTTAACTTCACAGTATTAGGTCCTTTTCAAGCGGTTCAATAAATACATTTGCTTTCTCTTACAAGGAACGAGCAGACCCCAAGGCCTTTTCCTCATTCAAGGAACGACTTCAATATTTACAGGTAAATGCTACCTCCTCTTGCCATATAACTTCTTTTTGTATATTTCATATATTTACTGAAATCTTGTTGCTATTTGATTAATTTCCCTTAATGACTTCAGAGAACTGAGAGGGATCGGGTCAGTATAGGTAAATCTGGAATTCATGGATGGGGCATCTTTGCTCGTAGGAATGTGCAAGAGGGAGAAATGGTAAGGATGTTGCTAATTTCTCGTGTACGTATCTGTAATTAGAAAGTTTGAGCAAACTCAATATAAAATGCTGTTAACTTATTGCCATATTCATCAAAGACAATCATGGGATTGAAGCAGTCTACTGAGATAAAGTTTTAGCTATCTAACGTATAAGGTGTCCAAATCTATGTTTAGGTTGTTGAATACCGTGGCGAGCAGGTGCGGCCCAGTGTAGCTGATTTGAGAGAGGCTCGGTACCAATTAGAAGGAAAAGATTGCTATGTGAGTTGTTTAATCATTTCTATTAATGCATGAAGTGTAGAACACTTGAAAAAGCATTTGAAGTATTTTAGAGGAATTAGTTGAACTGGTTACATTATTGCAGCTGTTCAAGATCAGCGATGAAGCTGTAATTGATGCCACAGAAAAAGGAAATATAGCACGCTTGATCAATCATTCGGTATGCAAATGCAGTCTGGATTAGTTGTAATTGTTTGTTTGGTTGTTTGGTGTGGAAGAGACTGAAATGGGGATGTGTGTGTGTGTGTGTGTGTGTTGCAGTGCATGCCAAACTGCTATGCAAGGATCATGAGCGTTGGTGGCAATGAAAGCCGAATAGTTCTGATCGCCAAGACCAATGTAGCTGCTGGAGAAGAACTCACGTAAGAACAACCACATTCTTCTTCAACTTCAAACTTTAATTCATATTTTGCTTACTCAACACTCTCTAACAACCAAACAGGTACGATTACTTGTTCGATCCCGACGAATCTGATGAACTCAAAGTCCCTTGCCACTGTAAAGCTCCCAATTGCAGGAAATTTATGAACTAACTCTTGACTCGACTCGACTCAAGACATTCTTTTGCTACATCTCCACTGCAACCTCTACTGGAGAGCAGCTACATTTTTTTTCCCTCTTCAAAAGAAAGAAATTTAAAGGCAGTTGTTTTAGTATAGTATTCATTTCCCCCTTTCTACCCCCACCATTTGTATAGCAATCTGGAATAAAAGTGTAAATCAATATGCTGCTCTTTGTGGATGCTATGCTTAGTCTTCTGAGGCAATTTTTCTTTTTTTTAATTCTTTTTCTCTAAATAGGTCTCCATTCTATTTTTGCCTTTCTTTGGGAGTGAAACTTGCGAAGTATTTGTAAATTATTGTAGTACTTGTCAAATTTGTTGAAGGCTATAATTCTTTGCTTCTAAAAGATTTTGGAAAAAAAATAATTTTTGAGGTATTTTAAAAATAGAGATATCTGTGTATTTTAAAAATAAATATTTAAATATTCTAATAATAAACTAAAAAATCACAATGTGGTTTATATTTGTCTAGCCTCTCCAAGAAAAGTGAAGTGTAGTAGTTTCTACAAAATGTCTATCTCCTTCTTGGTTAGTCTTAGAGCAAGATTGTTCTATGGTTGTAACTCTATACGATCTTCTACATCAAAAATGGAACTTTGAGATTAATACTGAGTGAGTTTCTTTGTGTCGTGAGTAGTTTGTGACTCTAAAGTTTTGTATCGAAAAAAACTCGTTTGGTATTACTAGGGTACTACCAACACAATGGGTGATTTCCAAGTCGTCAGAGGAATCAAGAAACTCAACAACTACAACACGTGGGCAACTTATTTGATGTCCTATCTACAAGGACAAGACCGTTAGGAGGTCCCTTGTGAAATTACACTGCCATAGGTGAATTATTATAGCGCCTTGCACAAATGGAGAATCAAAACAAGCAAAACAATGTTTACTCGAAGACCACAATCGTCGAAAGAAGTATGGGACACGTTCGTGACACTTTTCTTAAAGAAGAACAATATGAAGCTACAACTTCTGTAGAATGAGCTGTTATCAATCTCACAATGTGACATGGCGATTGCTTAATAATTCCACAGGGTCAAGTCGATCTGTCGGGAGATTACTGAACTAGATTCAGAGTCCATCATTGGAGAAGCTCAAATGAAGAGGACCACATCCATGGATTGCGACCAGAATATAGAAGTTTCGTTATTGTTGTACAAGGATAGTCTACTCAACCATCATTTATAAAGTTTGAAAAATTGGTTGCTAACCAAGAAGCCATGACTAAACAAATGGGAGGTATCAAGGGTGAAGAAGAAGCACTCTATACAAGAATGTTGACTAAGGAAAAAGTCATATGGGAACTGCACAACCTAGGAGAGCTCAAAAGAACGACTACAAGATTTCTCAAGGGATGAGATTTGAAGACATTTGCTAAAATTATGAAAAGAAGGATCACAAGTCCAAGGATTGCTCGTACAAGAAAACGTTCGTCGAAAGCAATGCAACAACCTCCAAAAAGGAGATAGAGGATGAGTGGGAAACCAAGGTACTATGTACCTTAGAAAAAGAAGAGTAGTGTTCATGGTATGATGGGAAAGCATGATGAGAATGATTGGTTCATTGATTCAAGGTGCTCAAACCACATGATTGGCATTCAGAATAAAGACTTACAAAACTCGAACAACAGTGAAGAAATTCTATGATAGAAGATGGGGAGCAAACTGCACACATTTGGTCAAGTATGGACGTGCCTAAAGATCCAAGTGACATTGATGTTTGTGAGCAAGAAGTGATTCAACCAAATGTACTTGGTGAAAAGGAAATGATACCTCAACAACTTAGACGGTCAGAAAGAATCCAAAAGCCAATCTTAATTATGTCAATACAACTTTTATAGAAGGCAAAGTTAAAGAGCGAGAGATGTATGAAGAAACATCACAAAACTTGACTTGGCAAAAGATGGTGGAGCAAAATCAAACTTGGAAACTAGTGCCAAAACGAGAATATGTCAAACCCATATTTTGCAAGTGGGTTTACAAAATAAAGCGTCCCTCGGATGGATCAATCAAGAGATACAAGACTCGACTTGTAGCTCTAGGGTTCTCTCAACAATCTGGACTAGACTATGATCAAATGTTTAGTCCAATGGTAAAGATCACTATCGTACGGGTCCCACTAGCATTTGAGGCAAGTAAAAATTGAAAATCATGGTAGATAGATGTGAAGAATGATTTATTGCATGAAGAGTTGGACGGGGAGATCTACATGAACCAACCAAAGGGATTTAAAAATGCAATTGGAGTCATTAAGATACATGCAAAGCTTGGTTCGGGAATAATTTCTTGGTGCAACAAAAAAAACAACCAAAAGTATCATTGTCAATTATAGAAGCATTGACATTGTAGCAATCAGAGTAGTTTAGAAATGTACGAGGTTGAAACTCTTAATGGAGTATTTATACCAGAAAGTTGATTATCCGGTACCACCTCATTGCAACAACCAATCTACGATCTACGTAGTATAAAATTCGATGTTTCATGCTAAAACAAAGCATATAAAATATGATGAATACTTTCGATGCCAGCTCAACATAGTGTGACGAATGAAGACTAATGCTTAGGAAAGTGTTAAAAGCTCCCATTTTCTATATATTTTTTAAAAATCATTTTTATTTTTTAATATAATTTATATTAACAAAATTAAACCTACTTTAAAAATATTTTATAAAAAAAATAATATTCAACTAAAAGTTCTAAAAATTTTAATTTTAATGATATAATATAGTCTTTTAATACTTTAATAAATAAATAAAAATATATAATTATTTAATTATTTATTATATTATTATATTTAAAATATAAATATTAATATTCATCTATATATAAAAGTGGAAAGATGATCATTAATATGAGGGGTAGTTTGGCACATTTACCCTTTTGCACTTACATTTAAAACTGTAATAATATTAATATCAATATAATTAAATTTTTAATTTTTTAAAAGAGAAATTTCGTTTCCCGCGCATATAAATACCCAAGTTTGAGAGCGAGAAGAGCCTGTTTGAATCTCAAAGCAACGGAAACGAAATAGGCTCTGCAACTATACAACGTCCATGGGGAAGAAACTGAGCATTGCCTCTGCGCGAGATCGAGTGGTTACGAGATCTCAATCCATTGCCATGGAGCGTGAGAAAATGTCATCATCGCCAAATCCAGTTGTTGCTGTAGAGCCGGAAGGAATGGTAAAGCGAATGCGAAGAGATATTAAGCCGATTCATTCTTGCAGCTCTCCTCGTTCCACTTTTCTTACTGCTCATTCTTCTGCTTCATCCTCTGCATCTTCGTCTGCCTGCTGGTTCGTTCTCTTCCTCTTTCTGTCTCCATCCTGATAGACGCTGTTCGTAGGTAATTTCACTTCTGATACGAGTTTCGCGCGTAGAAACGTGTCTGCCTGTGGAGGTAAATGCCTATGTGTTTTTTAGCATCGTGATAGTGAGGAAATTCAAATTTGATTTTCTAGAAGTGATTTGAATATCTTAGTTCAGAAATTGAAATGTGAAGTTATTTCCCCGACTTTAGTCTCTCTGAGCTAGATTGTGAAGTTGCATTAGTTTAGTACTGCCAAGGACTTGGAAGTAGTAAGAAATGAACAATTCGAGTTGTTTCTGTGAGATTCCGAAGCTCAAAGTGAACGTCTGCAGAGTTAAATCTACGCAGCATAAACTTGTTCGTTTTCTCCATCGGGAGAAAACGATGGAGAAGAAACGTTTATTCATATGATTTTAGAATTTGCAGACTGAATGTGACAATCTTTGTTGGAAACCACTACGCGTTGATGAACACTTTCTGGAGCTCTATAAAGTTAATCGCAAGTACAGTTAGTAATATAAGTAGGATGCCAAATCTTCAGTATAGTTTGAAGTGATTATTTGTCACAAGGATCGAGGCAGTTTCAGGACTTACATTTTTTACTTTTTTATCTAAACACTTTCTGGAGCTCTATCTAAAGCTTGTTCAGCACTTACATACTTTTTTATCACATAAAGTATTCCGAGTCTCCTAGTTTTCTTCTTAACTTCATCTTTTACTTTTCTATGTATTGGTTCTTGGTTCTACCTATAAGATTTCAAACGTGATTGTTCTATCTTTTTACATATTCAATTTTAAACCAGTTATTATTTCAGTGTTAAGTAATCGAAAGTTCATTTGTTATTTACCATTAGTCTGGCTTAAGTTTGGTAGATCGGGAATAAGATTGATGAATCACGTGAATTAGAAATTGTTTCTATCAGTTTGAATATTTCATCGGAAACAGAGCTAAGGATTAATATGTAATTTAACCTTCCGTATGACAATTTCCGCGAATGAACATGAAAGGTATGACGCGGACGTGTGGACAGAGGTGGCGAAGTTTCTGGATGGAAGATCTTTGATGATGCTTGCGGCGACTAGCCGGTGGTTTTACCGTTTAGTCATGGAAGACAGCATATGGAAGTATGTTTGCCTGCGTGATCTTCAGGTCCCTGCTCCTCAACACACGGCCTTCAAATGGATCAAGCTCTACGTTTCTGCCTTCGGTAAGGATCGGATTCGAGTTCTTTGAGTTCTGTATCCCTGCTCTGGTCAATACGTATTGCGTTTGCTTAACTATTCAATGATCTCTGTTCCAGATGGAAGTCACTCTTACATTTTCCGGCAGCAGGAGAAACATCTCGGTGAGTGATTGTGATTCCACTCGACTCCTGTAAGTAATTAGGCACGGATTGTACTTAAAACTAAAACTATATGTCAAGGACCTGCTTAGCCACGGGTTCTGTCTAATCTTATCATCACATCTTACCAAATAACTAGATATTCAAGCTATTCAACCATAACTCAAGTCATTATAGAGGGTGGAGGTAGTATAAACCTACTATCTCGAGAGTCCAAGGAATAAACTCCCAAAGCAACTGTACTGCTACTTTCCATCATGTATAAAATAGACATTTAGTGATCCTGATTCCAATATACTAATTAAACTGTAGTTTGCTTCTTTACCACATTGTTTATTATTTATTTATTTTGAATGAAATCAGATTGGATGCGGATTGGGGCTTTTTTCATGGATTCTTCCGTAGTACTCCTATCAGAAAGGCTGGGCTCTCAAGTGAAAATCCCAAAACAGGATTCAACGGATAATACATTGGAGTCCGGTTGTTGTGTCTTGCGCAATGTTAAAACTGGGATCTGGATAGCCGGTATCAAGCTTGCTAACTTGATACTCTATTAACCTTTTCTTAAGTGAATTATATTCTAAATGGACTAATGTGACAGATCTACAACTTGTTCGTTGTCCCGTTTGCGACCTGAATACATGTGATGGTAGGTATCCCTAGTAACCATTCTGTATCCCACTAAAATGTAGGAACCTCCTTTTATTTCGATTGTTGCAAGATCTTAGCCTGCAGTTGTATCATTTTGGTAATTGGTATGCCATACTGTGTTTAAAAATATTGGGGAATTCATAGGCTTATTTTCTTCCGAATTTCATTGAAAATTAGTTTAATCTTGTTTCCAATACCTTAGGAAAGTGGAAGATACTGAGAGCACATACTCTAATCAGTTGCTAATCAACCTTAGTTTAGTTTTTTTAGTAAGGGCTTTAACACATCCAAACACAAATTCATTCTACACGCATCGTCCAGAACCTAACCTGAAAATAGAATTTGTATTTCAAATTGTAAGCAGTGGATGTATAGCTTCAGAAAGTTATCTACAATTTATTGGCTTTTTGCTACTACTATTATGTAGGAACAATGCAAACGTTGGATGCCAGGCACATAGAGCTGTTCCTGAACGAAGGTTACCAAGATGGTAGTTGGGAATATCAGATTTTAGGTTCTCATGATATCAGGAAGCCTACAGAGTCAGCTTCAGGGGCCATTTTTGATGTAAAGCATCTGAAAGACTCTTCAACCTCAGGTATAGCAGTCTTTCTATACTGAAATATTACTGTCTTATTATTATTGCAAGGTGCTTCTGAAAATGATTCCTGTAACATCTTTCCTACTCTAAGTTTAATAATTTAGGATCTGTCCAGGAAAAGTAATTTTAATATACTAGATTACTCGTGAAATTCTTGAATTATTTATCCTTTTTGAAGAAAGTACTGTGCACTGCGTTCTTTCAGCTGCAAATTATATGCCATGGAAGGATGCTCTTTTTCTTTCTTTATCTAAAAATTATAATCGTATAGTGCAACCTGTTTCAGCATTTGCTTAGAAGATACTAAATTTCTATATTTAGCTAAGCCTAATGATTTAACATGTTACAAATACAACACAAGATCTGAGTTCAAATTATTGCAACATCCGTTAAGTTTGTAGACGTTGAATGTTGTTATATGACATACTTCTACGTCCAGAAAATATTGAGTTACTTCAGGAGATTCAATTATGAAAATTTATGGTGAAATTTGTCCCAAATGAATTGACAGGAATATTGGATCTAAAGTCATGGACAGGCAGTCGAACTGATTGGCAGCCAAAGGCAATGATTACTCTCAACGCAGTTGCCGTAAATACCTATTTACAAGACAATGAAGGTAAATCGCCTCCAGTTTTATACGATATTCAAATCGGTGAAAAGTACTTTTCATTGTCTAGAATTTTCAGTCTTTAGTCGACTCGATAGAAAGACCTTTACAAGTAATTAATTAGCATTATGCTAAATATGCATGTAGAAAAAGTTTTTTACTTCAAAATACTTGAAATAAGTGATTTTACCTTCGATTCAAAGTTTTTTTTTTAACAACCATCTTGGTTAAAAGCACTCTACAAATACTTTCTCACGAACCACTTAAATCCTTTTTACTTTTTTGAAAAACACGTAGATCACCTCGAAATGGTGAGCTTCAATCGAAAGAGAAAAGTACTTTTAATCGATATGAAAAAAATTGTTATTAGCGACTTTGAAAGCACTCCTAACTTGTCAATGCCTCCCTTAGTTGGTAACATTGGCGTAGTGTAGTGTTTGATTGAGATTGAGGTGTGATTTTGTAATGACGCGTGCAGGAGTTCACGTGAAATACCAGGCCATGAAAGCCGGAGCAAACGGAGAGGTGGTTTCTATCAGAATCTCTCAGCAGCTACTTTAGTTCCTTCTTCAAATGCCCTTCTTTTATTATTCCTTCTTGTACCCCTTGAAGTTCAGCCCAACCTTTCTCAACTCACTATACTTTGCGCCAAATAAGTATAGTTACCAAACAAATCAAATCACCAATTTCTACAAATACTTGTCCAGAGGAAGTGTAACCTTTCGTTAACAAGTTATGTTTAAACACAGTTCTCTACTTTTTAAAATAGAAGTTTTTGTATGTTGAAAACTTTGTGAGGAGCTTAAAAAAACTATTTCTTTTTCTTGCATGATTTGTTAAATTTATTGTTCGTATATAATAATAAATTATCTTTAAAGCATAATTTGATTACGTTATTATTATTATTACTGCGTCATCTTTAGTAATTTAAATTACCTTTATTATTATTATTAACTTAAATTGATGTTGAAATTTCATTAAAAGAAAAGAAAAGAAAAAAAAAAGCATGCCATTAATATTTACAAATTGATCTTTAGCATAAATAAAAGTTTTATACAAATATTTACAATTTCCCATTAATAACTCCAATACAAAAAAGAAAAATGGCCATTTTAGCTTTTATTATAACTATCAAAATTGTATGGAATGTTTTCTGCACTGGTAAAAAGATTGAAAAGAAAATGCATTAAGATCTCACCCTAATATCGTAACATCTTAATGGAGAGAAGCGCGTTGAGAATAGTAAAAAGTTGTCACTTTCTGGCCAGGAGCTTCTTTGGAAGCTTGTCCAGAGGGGTAGATTTGAGCAAGAAAAGCCTGGCTGCCCTCTCGTGCAAAGTACCTCCACACTTTAAGCCACGTGCTTGCAGTTCTGCCTTCAGCCTTTCCAAACCAAGAACCTGGGTGGTTATAAAGGGCAATATTATGAGAGCTAGCTTAAACCAATTACAGTTTCCATCACTTTCTGTTCATGTTTTAACATGAACAAACAATCATGATTAGTTACAAGTCCTTCAGGCTTCAAAACTGGGGGCGTATTTAAGGAAAAGAAAAGATTATAAGTAAGTATAGTTCACGAGGAGGCTCAGCCCCGAAGGGGGTGGACACGATGCAGTGTGCCAACAAAGGAGGTAGATTGGGGGGTCTTACATCAATTGGAGAAGGGAATGAATGCCAGGAGGACACTGGGCAAAGTGGGGTGGATTGTGAAATCCTACATCGGTTGGGGAGGAGAACGAAGCATTCTTTACAAGAGTGTGAAAACCTCCCTAGTAGACGTGTTTTAAAAACCTTGCGGAGAAGCCCAAAGAGGACAATATCTGCTAGCGGTGTGCTTGGGCTGTTCTTCGACTGGTTAAGGTCTACTTGGTTAGAACATAAAATTTTGGCCTCTCATGAGATTTTCTGACTTCACCCATGTGTGACGGTAGTGTCGTGTCATACACAAGATTATATTAGCAACAAACAACGAGCAGAAGTTCGGAAATAAAACGATGCAACCTCCTAGAAGAAGAATAAATGAGAAAGAAATTTGATAATAAAGTCATTGTGCATTAAGAAAAATAATCATAGGACTTCTTGAGCGTACCTCCATTTCAGCCGCAGAATTAAAGTCATCAAAACTCAGAGGTGCTTCTGAACTGCTGCTTATAGTTGCATTTGTTTCCTCATGGTCGCTCAACTTAGACACTGGAGAGCCATTTGGTTCAGGAAGCGTGGACAAATCTTCAATAATTTGACCATTTGGATGTGAAATATGTTGAGGAATAGCAGCTACATTTTCCGAGTTGGCGATTTCAACCTCGTGAGCATCCTGTTTAACAACCTCGTCTTCTTGATGAGCAGAAACAGCAACAGCCTCTGAACAAGATACGATTGCGCCCCGAATATTCTGATAATTCATTTCAACCTGTTCAAATTGAAAAGCTTTCTCAGTAGAGCTTCCAACTAGTTCCAGGGTTGCCTGCACTGCCAAGTCCTTTTCTTCCTCAGAACCACTTTCACATGAGGATCCACCAGAACCATCCCCACGTTTACCTAAGTTAACGGAGTCTGAGCTCCCTTCAATGTCCTTATTTAAATCGGATTGACAACCAACATTCAAGATGACAGATTTCTCGCTTTCCCCTTCATTTTCAGTGTCATCCTCGTCCGAATCATCACTGTCACTTTCACCCATTTTCCTCTTCCCCATCCTAGCAAACAAATAATTATTTGCACAAAGCTAATAAGAAAATGCTTAGTTAATATATAGGGAATTTTAATCTAAATAATTCTTCAATGGATGGCATAGAGAAGAAAGTGGTGATGAGTTACTGAGATCCCATATCGGTTAGGGAGGAGAACGAAACATTCTTTATAAGGGTGTGGAAACCTCTCCTAGAAGAGGCGTTTTAAAAACCTTGAGGAGAAGCCCGAAAGGGAAAGCCCAGAGAGGACAATATCTGCTAGCATTGACAGTTAAAACCTTGAGGGGAAGCCCGGAAGGGAAAGCCCAAAGAGGACAATATCTGCTAGCATTGACAGTTAGATGTAGATTCAATAAATGTTTACATTCTCTCAATGTTAAACGATTGAGATCCCCAAGACAAAAATTTTCTAGGGAAACTTTTTAAAGATCACAGCTATTTCTAGCGATTGGGCGGTTACTCAATGGAGGCCGTTTATTCGGGTAAGTTTCAAGGGTCCATATGAGAATTTGATTCCATCTTCTTTTAGAGCTCTTGGTGGAGTTTCCAGCCAGATTTTACCTTGGTGGCTTAATGGTGAAAATGTGCTTTGTTGGTTATATCCATCTTCCACTTCTTAATTGATAGGCCACCTTTTAATGACCAGTTTCTTTTATTTGTAGAACATAACATCAAAATACTTCCACATCTCAAAGCCGTAAAATTCATTCTCCTATGGGTTCATCAACATACAAAGCTATCTTTCTAATATAACATGGCTTCTAGTATCTATGGAATGGTCTCATGGATTGATCATCTGAAGAAGCCACTCCAATACAGATCATTTGATCATAAACATTACTTTTGAAGGTGAAACAGCTCATTTGTAATGCTAATAAACACATAATATAACACATCAAAGAAGAGGAATAGGTTAAGAAACTAACCAGATCTTCAGCTTTTTGGCATCCCCACCATTGTTCATCAAACCACCCTTCCTTTTTCCCTTCATCACCGCATCCCTCACGGATTCCACAACCTCAGCCACACAACGAGCAGATTCCTCCCGATACTTCTCTACGTACTTTTGAGCCGCGGAATCACCCACCCCCTTCTTCCCGACCTTCCCTTTCTTCTTCAGAAACTCCTCAGCCACCGTCTCCAGCCTCCTCTCCTCCTCCTCCGCCTTCCACTCCTCCAATCGCTTCTCAGCATTCACATGCCTCAACCTTCTCCCTCTCATATCCCTACACGCATCGAAATTATTCGTCTTCTTCTGCCCTGCTTTCGTCGCCGCCCCACGCAGCAACGATCCGAACCCTCCCTTGCCTCCCACGAGTCGAAGCAGAAGATGAACGGTGGGAAATTTTCCCGAAGGCTCACCGGAACATGAAAAAACCGAATCATCCCCGATCAGGCGGACACCGGTGACGAGACGCTGGTGATTTGGGGGAATTCCAGTGCTCTCGTAGAGACTGTGCTTGAGGGCATGGCCGTATACAGAAGGGGACTTCAATTTCAAAGCTAGGGTTTTCCCATCTAACAGCCTCACGAAGAGATTGAAAATGTCGACATTTTGACGCCTGTCGGTACCCGTCGCCTCCATTGACGTAGAGCTTGGAATTTCAGTTTTCCATTTAACCCGTCGTCTCCATGGTTTAAATGGAGATTAAATACAAAATCTGTTTAAATCTTATCATCATCTCTCATCCATAATAAGACATACAACATTTTTTTGTTTTTTTTATTATATTTTTCTCCTTCTTTTATTTACGTCATTTATTATTTTTCTACTAACAAAATCGTGCTAATTTATTTTGTATTGCATCTAACTTTTTTTTTTACAAAATTGAAATTTTGTATTTAAATATAATTAGTAATTATTTATTATTTAATTTCTTAACATACAATATTTTATTAAATGACATATACAATAAATTTGATTTATATTTTTCTAAGACAATTTTATTTTAATTTTGTTAGTTGATGTAATTTATCTTAATTATTTATTATTTCTAATATTAACTAAATCATTCAAATTAAAATTTGTTATTGAATATTATTTAGTTAAAAATATAACTCTATAATTGTACTATATAAATGTTCTATTAAGTTCTTTCATAGTTTAAGTAAATAAGATTCCGATTATAAGCTAATTATAAGAAAAATAATTAAATTAAAGGTAAAAAAAAACAACATAAGGTCAAAATGAACGAGAATGTAATCGTGCTTTATGCTTCCGCTATAGATGTACGTATGTGTTTAATTCATATTGAAATAATGATGAACATTTGTGAACTCTTCTAGATAATTAATGTGTGCACACCCACTTAATTTCCATGAACCATTATTATGATAAGTCTAGTGAGATTTGTGGTTAGAGTGTCACTAAGTGTAGACCTAACATTTTTCCTAGGAGCCTAATAGACCACCACGACATACGAACCACCTCAGGAGTATCCTTACGCTGCTAGTTGTATGAACGGTGTTTATAGCTTCGTGGAGGAACAAGGGTTTTTCATCAAAGTCTGACTGACCTAGTCGTTTCATATGGGGAACGTGAGCCCAATGTCATACAGCCCATTAGAGAGCCATGCATGAGGTATCGCCTCATAGAGGGACACCGGTCGTTTACAGCTCGACATAAAAAAACTCTTATGGTTTAAATGAAAAGACAAAGAACCAGAATAACCCCAAGAGGATAAGACTAGAACCAGACGTCCTAGAGCCAATGAGAAGCCCATGAGAATCTGTTAAGCCTAGAACGGGATGAAAGCCTACAAGTAGAATAGCCCCAAGAGGATAAGACCAGAACGACGTCCTAGAGCCAATGAGAAGCTCATGGAAATCTATTAAGCCTAGAACGCGATGAAATTACAAGTAGGTGACTCTTGTATTTTCTTTTATATTTGTATTCGTTTTGTAAAATTCGAACACAACCGACCTCTTTTCTTTCTATTTTAATTTTACTGAATTTTTATCTTTTAATCTACTCAATTTTATTTCATCTTTCATCTTTTTAGTGGCGTCATAGTCTGAGTTTCAAAGCCTAAAAAATTGGGTGATGACAAACAACTATTGTGAACAAGCATGATTTTTTTAATAATTAAAAAAACCTGACAACTTAACCTGAATATACAAGTGTTCGATTAGGTTTGGTTGCGAACTCTAAACACGAATTGTTTGCTGGAATCACCAACTTAACCAACACAAAGTCTCGAGTGGGGTTTACTTTGTTAATTGAAATTCACAAGTGCCAAAATCTGTCTCTCTAGAGCAAACCAAACCAAAGAATTATATGACCAACTTTATGACACAAACCCCAAAACAAATTATATTAATAAAAGCTAAAAAGGTAAACACAATGAACAATTTGGAGGCTTTGGATTCCATTCCAGATAGAGTCTACAAAGTCCAAAAGAAACCAACCGATATACTGATATGTGAAACAACAGCAGCACAGTGTCACAACCATACTATGAAGAGAGTAGGTTGTGACCCTCACGGTGCGACAAGCAAGGTGGCGTCCCTCAAGAGACGCCCATCCGGCCATAGGCGGGCCAATATAGAAGAATGCCATGATGCGATCGAGGAGGACGATGTATCATCCAACACACCACCACGCTAAGTGGGCACTATAAAGACAAGCTGAGACATACGCAAGACAGAGACATCAGAATAGACATGAGGGACAAAGATAGGCTTGTTGAAGGGCCGGGTAGGGCCCCGGGCCTTAACCTCGAAAGTCGGGGTTCCGGAAGGAATTTGGTCATGCGGTTCGGGAGTTAAGTCCGTCCATATGAAATATGAATGCTCGCCAAATTTGATGTCAATCGGACGTCGGACGGACAATGCACGACACCGTATGACCGCTCACAAAAATCATGTCTACTCCTGGTAGATTGAAAATGGCTCATAATGTACTATAGGGGTACCATGGTGTTAGCTCTCCACCACCCCTGGGCCCTGTGGCCTAAGTGAGCTACCCTGTGGCACATACGTGTGTCACACAGTGTGGGCGAGCGTGTCGAGACGAGTGTCTCGGGCGACTTCCTTTGAAATGGGTTTTTTCAAGGACAGTACCGGGGCGGCACGGGTGTGCCGGTATTGCGCCCCAGCCCGCGTGTCGGAGGTTGCTACATACACCCGCTATCCGGTACGGTATTCGTAAATGACTCGGCATGGGCACGTGAGGGCCTATGCCTCGATATAGCCCGGATGGATGGATGTTCGGGAAGTCCCGATGAGGTGAAAGACACGCGGGCCCATTCTCGATGACATGACCGAGCGAGTCATGATGGCCGACAACATCCCGAGACTCGGGATGGCGTCAAGACATATGGACCCTGTCGATGGGGATCGAGATGACTAGACAAGATGCGACGTTGTATTGAGAGACCTTGGCCCGAGCAGAGGCAGGGTCGAGCCGGATGACTTGGCCTAGTGTAGGGGCAAGTCGGTTGTGTCGCAGACGATCGAACATGCACGCGCAGGCGGCGTGTGTGGTTGGACAAGCTTGGATTCCGCACAAGCGATGTCCGATGGGCGAAGACAAACATCGCCTAAGGTCCGACGAAGCCACAAAGCTGGGGCGAAAAATATATATGGGGCTTAATTCCCCTTAAGGCTGGTCGTGGTCGTGTCAGGATCACGACGCCGCACGGTCAAAAATGTAGGACCGTGACAATTGGTATCAGAGCCACACTTTGTGTGTCTAAGTCGGACAAGACAGTCAAGAGAAATGAACCCAAGAGTTGATCGAAGACCTTGCAAGTGTGTCAAGAGTGCCCGAGTAGGCAGGACAGTTGCCGGTCAGAATTATAATCAGTTGGGGGCTGAAGCCAAGACTACCCGAAGTTCATTAGTGTCGTGTGTCGACACTTCATCATGGGGAGATCTACCCGTCATAGAAAAAAACAAGCTCACTTGTCAAGTGCTTGTAGTTTGAAAGTTGGCAAGATAAATCAAACAGTGAGTGCACCATGTCAGTGCCTTCCAAAGAACCACTCACATAAGAGGAATAGTGTTAGTGGTTACAAGCAGAGTTGCCGAGAGTCAAGAAAAGACACATGTCGGCCAAGTGTGCGAAAATTGAGTACAATACAAGTCCTTATGGGAGGACGACCTTGCTGCACAGAGGCAGCCGAGTGCAAGTGGGGGAGAGCCCGAATCATTAGGCCTCTCACCCCGTAAAGATGCTCCAATATGCGAGCACACATATTCCTTGAGTCATCACCTTGTGCCCAAGGTTGATGACTCCACAAGAGTTGTCAAGACCAGTATCTGCTCGAGAAGTGAGCATCAAGCTGGAAGTGAACATACAAAAGATAAAGCTGCGAAGAAGACGAGGAGAAGTGTCAATGCAGCAATAGCCACATGAAGGTGGCAAATTACAAAGAGTTGGCCGAGAGGTAACGCCAACAACTGAAGAGGAATGTCAAGAAGTTTGACCTTACTCAATAGAAGAAGTGGCCGCGACAATGTCGTGGTTGGGCTTGCGAGCCCCACCTCGAGAGGTGCATCAGTTCATACGACTCAGAGGATAATCACATTGAGGTCAAGTTGGCCACGATGGGGCAAGGTGCCTTTAGGAAGTCCATAGTTGTCTGGTGAGTGTCTGCAGAGATAGTCAGCCTCACCCACAACTATGGCAAACACTGAATAGCCACGTCTACGTTGCGAGTCTCAGTGGCCGAGTCCAAGATGGGCGAACAACAGAAGAAGATCCGAAGAGGGATAGCCGTAGACAGTAGTGGCAAACCAAAGTTGAGGCAAGTTCACCCAACAACTGACCAAGTCAAGAGTCAGATCGTGGTGCCATATGACAAAAGAGAAGTCTGAAGCATCCACTCGAACTTGTCCTCAAGTTGACGGAAGACGTCAACAAGATGAGCATTTCTGACAAAAGATAGTCAGGTGCTCAATAGTTAAGAAACACAAATAGATCCAATGAGTCGAGTCAACAACAGACAGAGAGTTCGGATCGTCATCGGGACGATGCCGAGATTGAGTGGGGGAGGATTTCACAATCAGTGGGGCGAATGCGCCCGAGAAAGTCATCAAGGACGATGACTCAATTAAGTGGGGGAGAATGTCACAATCTATAATACGATTGTGCCCCGAGTAAGTCATCGAGGACGATGACTAAGTTAAGTGGGGGAGAATGTCACAACCATACTATGAAGAGAGTAGGTTGTGACCCTCACGGTGCGACAAGCAAGGTGGCGTCCCTCAAGAGACGCCCATCCGGCCATAGGCGGGCCAATATAGAAGAATGCCATGATGCGATCGACGATGCATCATCCAACACACCACCACGCTAAGTGGGCACTATAAAGACAAGCTGAGACATACGCAAGACAGAGACATCAGAATAGACATGAGGGACAAAGATAGGCTTGTTGAAGGGCCGGGTAGGGCCCCGGGCCTTAACCTCGAAAGTCGGGGTTCCGGAAGGAATTTGGTCATGCGGTTCGGGAGTTAAGTCCGTCCATATGAAATATGAATGCTCGCCAAATTTGATGTCAATCGGACGTCGGACGGACAATGCACGACACCGTATGACCGCTCACAAAAATCATGTCTACTCCTGGTAGATTGAAAATGGCTCATAATGTACTATAGGGGTACCATGGTGTTAGCTCTCCACCACCCCTGGGCCCTGTGGCCTAAGTGAGCTACCCTGTGGCACATACGTGTGTCACAGTGTGGGCGAGCGTGTCGAGACGAGTGTCTCGGGCGACTTCCTTTGAAATGGGTTTTTCAAGGACAGTACCGGGCGGCACGGGTGTGCCGGTATTGCGCCCCAGCCCGCGTGTCGGAGGTTGCTACATACACCCGCTATCCGGTACGGTATTCGTAAATGACTCGGCATGGGCACGTGAGGGCCTATGCCTCGATATAGCCCGGATGGATGGATGTTCGGGAAGTCCCGATGAGGTGAAAGACACGCGGGCCCATTCTCGATGACATGACCGAGCGAGTCATGATGGCCGACAACATCCCGAGACTCGGGATGGCGTCAAGACATATGGACCCTGTCGATGGGGATCGAGATGACTAGACAAGATGCGACGTTGTATTGAGAGACCTTGGCCCGAGCAGAGGCAGGGTCGAGCCGGATGACTTGGCCTAGTGTAGGGGCAAGTCGGTTGTGTCGCAGACGATCGAACATGCACGCGCAGGCGGCGTGTGTGGTTGGACAAGCTTGGATTCCGCACAAGCGATGTCCGATGGGCGAAGACAAACATCGCCTAAGGTCCGACGAAGCCACAAAGCTGGGGCGAAAAATATATATGGGGCTTAATTCCCCTTAAGGCTGGTCGTGGTCGTGTCAGGATCACGACGCCGCACGGTCAAAAATGTAGGACCGTGACAATTGGTATCAGAGCCACACTTTGTGTGTCTAAGTCGGACAAGACAGTCAAGAGAAATGAACCCAAGAGTTGATCGAAGACCTTGCAAGTGTGTCAAGAGTGCCCGAGTAGGCAGGACAGTTGCCGGTCAGAATTATAATCAGTTGGGGGCTGAAGCCAAGACTACCCGAAGTTCATTAGTGTCGTGTGTCGACACTTCATCATGGGGAGATCTACCCGTCATAGAAAAAAACAAGCTCACTTGTCAAGTGCTTGTAGTTTGAAAGTTGGCAAGATAAATCAAACAGTGAGTGCACCATGTCAGTGCCTTCCAAAGAACCACTCACATAAGAGGAATAGTGTTAGTGGTTACAAGCAGAGTTGCCGAGAGTCAAGAAAAGACACATGTCGGCCAAGTGCGAAAATTGAGTACAATACAAGTCCTTATGGGAGGACGACCTTGCTGCACAGAGGCAGCCGAGTGCAAGTGGGGGAGAGCCCGAATCATTAGGCCTCTCACCCCGTAAAGATGCTCCAATATGCGAGCACACATATTCCTTGAGTCATCACCTTGTGCCCAAGGTTGATGACTCCACAAGAGTTGTCAAGACCAGTATCTGCTCGAGAAGTGAGCATCAAGCTGGAAGTGAACATACAAAAGATAAAGCTGCGAAGAAGACGAGGAGAAGTGTCAATGCAGCAATAGCCACATGAAGGTGGCAAATTACAAAGAGTTGGCCGAGAGGTAACGCCAACAACTGAAGAGGAATGTCAAGAAGTTTGACCTTACTCAATAGAAGAAGTGGCCGCGACAATGTCGTGGTTGGGCTTGCGAGCCCCACCTCGAGAGGTGCATCAGTTCATACGACTCAGAGGATAATCACATTGAGGTCAAGTTGGCCACGATGGGGCAAGGTGCCCTTAGGAAGTCCATAGTTGTCTAGTGAGTGTCTGCAGAGATAGTCAGCCTCACCCACAACTATGGCAAACACTGAATAGCCACGTCTACGTTGCGAGTCTCAGTGGCCGAGTCCAAGATGAGCGAACAACAGAATAGATCCGAAGAGGGATAGCCGTAGACAGTAGTGGCAAACCAAAGTTGAGGCAAGTTCACCCAACAACTGACCAAGTCAAGAGTCAGATCGTGGTGCCATATGACAAAAGAGAAGTCTGAAGCATCCACTCGAACTTGTCCTCAAGTTGACGGAAGACGTCAGCAAGATGAGCATTTCTGACAAAAGATAGTCAGGTGCTCAATAGTTAAGAAACACAAATAGATCCAATGAGTCGAGTCAACAACAGACAGAGAGTTCGGATCGTCATCGGGACGATGCCGAGATTGAGTGGGGGAGGATTTCACAATCAGTGGGGCGAATGCGCCCGAGAAAGTCATCAAGGACGATGACTCAATTAAGTGGGGGAGAATGTCACAATCTATAATACCATTGTGCCCCGAGTAAGTCATCGAGGACGATGACTAAGTTAAGTGGGGGAGAATGTCACAACCATACTATGAAGAGAGTAGGTTGTGACCCTCACGGTGCGACAAGCAAGGTGGCGTCCCTCAAGAGACGCCCATCCGGCCATAGGCGGGCCAATATAGAAGAATGCCATGATGCGATCGACGATGCATCATCCAACACACCACCACGCTAAGTGGGCACTATAAAGACAAGCTGAGACATACGCAAGACAGAGACATCAGAATAGACATGAGGGACAAAGATAGGCTTGTTGAAGGGCCGGGTAGGGCCCCGGGCCTTAACCTCGAAAGTCGGGGTTCCGGAAGGAATTTGGTCATGCGGTTCGGGAGTTAAGTCCGTCCATATGAAATATGAATGCTCGCCAAATTTGATGTCAATCGGACGTCGGACGGACAATGCACGACACCGTATGACCGCTCACAAAAATCATGTCTACTCCTGGTAGATTGAAAATGGCTCATAATGTACTATAGGGGTACCATGGTGTTAGCTCTCCACCACCCCTGGGGCCCTGTGGCCTAAGTGAGCTACCCTGTGGCACATACGTGTGTCACAGTGTGGGCGAGCGTGTCGAGACGAGTGTCTCGGGCGACTTCCTTTGAAATGGGTTTTTTCAAGGACAGTACCGGGCGGCACGGGTGTGCCGGTATTGCGCCCCAGCCCGCGTGTCGGAGGTTGCTACATACACCCGCTATCCGGTACGGTATTCGTAAATGACTCGGCATGGGCACGTGAGGGCCTATGCCTCGATATAGCCCGGATGGATGGATGTTCGGGAAGTCCCGATGAGGTGAAAGACACGCGGGCCCATTCTCGATGACATGACCGAGCGAGTCATGATGGCCGACAACATCCCGAGACTCGGGATGGCGTCAAGACATATGGACCCTGTCGATGGGGATCGAGATGACTAGACAAGATGCGACGTTGTATTGAGAGACCTTGGCCCGAGCAGAGGCAGGGTCGAGCCGGATGACTTGGCCTAGTGTAGGGGCAAGTCGGTTGTGTCGCAGACGATCGAACATGCACGCGCAGGCGGCGTGTGTGGTTGGACAAGCTTGGATTCCGCACAAGCGATGTCCGATGGGCGAAGACAAACATCGCCTAAGGTCCGACGAAGCCACAAAGCCGGGGCGAAAAATATATATGGGGCTTAATTCCCCTTAAGGCTGGTCGTGGTCGTGTCAGGATCACGACGCCGCACGGTCAAAAATGTAGGACCGTGACACACAGCACAAATCCAACCCCTCCAAAACTATCTTAATCAAAGCAACATCCAACACTTACACATCAACCAGCTACCCCTTTGGACCTTCCCTTCCCTTCCCTTCCCTTCCCTTCCCTTCCCTTCCCTTGTTGACCAATTCACTGTTAACGAGCATAGGATGCTCTCCGCTTCCCTGACACGATTGTCTCGTTGCAGTCCGAACGAAAGACGGGAATCCAAAGCCTTCTTTCCGTTCCCCATCTTTCGTTGAATACATAGAATCAATCAAATTCTTCACCTAATTCTAACAAACTACTTGCAGGCTTCAAACATAAATAATGTTGTTAGACATGGATATGATGTTACTGATGCAACTTTGTACCGTCTCTGGAATGCTTGTTACCGACTTTAACGGACGACTCGACCGTGCTGGAACATGAATGTCTTTTTCTCATCCTTCTTATCGAATCACACAACTTACAAACTTTCCATTGTTCTCGAGTGTTCCCTCGACGTGTTTTCCAAGCTTTGTCTATGTGGTTAGCTCGAAGACTTCGGTTCAGAAGCTATTGCAGAAGAAGCTTGTGAAGGTCCAGATCCAACCGCCGTTGTCGTTGTCGGTGTTGCTGTTGTACCTGTTACAATTTACACATAAATCTCCAGACCACTTTCAAAACCAGTATGCCCCAAACAAATAACATTCTTTAGATAACAATTCCCATCATCAATGACACAATAATGGATTAGATTACAAGCATTTTTAGTTCATTTAGCACCTGTTCTTGTTGCGTTCGAGCCAGGAAGCGATATGATATCGGTCAAACCGTGCTGCTGAGGAAGATACGGGTACTGCATTAGGTGTGGATACTGAATTCCAAACGCGTACCCCTGGCTACTTTGAGCGTAATATGGATAGAGATTTTGAAACATTCTAGTCTGTTCTGAAATCCCATTTGCAGAGTAATAAGGACAAAATTGTTGGCCCCTGTAAGCACCATAATAGTTCTGCATTGAAAACACAACGCCCAGACCAAAATCAATGCCAACAAGATCACAAACGCAAAACAACATATAAACATAGATTCCTACCAATGGATGGATTGTGTCTTGTGAATATCCAGCAAACCTGAAATGACAGTTTTAATCAAGAACAGGAAAATGGTAAAATTGGGTTTTGTTGATATCATTTGTAATTCTTGTTTAAACCGTACCCATATCCTGAAAGAGGGTATGAGTATTGAGAAGTGGGCTGATGGATATAAGGTGATGAAGGGATATGATAAGCATGGGGGCTCACAATCCCAGATGAACCTCTAAATCTTCCAGCAACACCTGCAAATTTGTTCAACATTTTTGGATTTGACATGATTTTCAGCAAAAGAAATTCAGATTCAGATTGCATGTGGGAGTTTTTATGATCCATTGGAACGATCAACGCATTTTTTGAAAATAAGGTGAAGATCAAAGAAATGAGAAAGAACCATGTTGAGAAGCGAGATTGCAATTAGCCGTTCTACCATCGATAACAGGGGAAGGGTTTTGAGAAGCTCTAATGGCAGCATTAGGATCCTTAAATGTGACCTAAAAACAAAATCAATGAAATCAAATGAAATGAAATCTGCATTATTCCAAGAACAAGAAGGGGGAAATGGGACTTACAAAGCCATAACCCTTGGATCTGCCAGTGGTTTTATCAGTAATAACAACAGCTTCCAAAATTTCACCAAATTGTTCAAAATACCTTTTCAAGGTATGTCTCTGAGTCTCCCAAGCCAACCCTCCAACAAAGATTTTGGTGAAAGAGGCGTCATTATATTGGCCCCAAAGGCCAAGGCTGCCGCTGCCGCTGCCGCCGCCGCCGCCGCCGCCATTGTTATGAAATTGCCTATGTTGTTGAGACATAAGGCACAGAAATATGCCCCTCTCCCAATAAGCACCAAACTAAAGGAAGAGAAATTTATGCACCAAACGAAGAAAAAGCTGGTGGTGGGCTCCCACGCTCGACGACGGAGCCTCAACAGAGATTTTTGCTAATACCCAAAATACAATATTTTACTCTCACTGTTATATTTGCTGGATTGGTCTCCCATGGCCTTTGCTTTATTATATTCAAAACTAACCTCTTTTTTTCTACCTCCCACCAAAATTGTTTTTTTTTTTTAATTATTTAAAAAATTAATATTTATCTATCATGTTATATTATATTAGTAACTAAAATCTCATCCCGTTCAAATATCAAACATTTACCAGTCTATTAATATTAGTCACAAAAGTTTAAGTATTCTTAAACTTCATAATAATCTTACCAGCTAGGATAGAGTTGGGTTGTAACCCTATATTTGGATTGGTCGGTTAATCCGACAACAAAAAATGTCAACGGTGATCCAACACAAATTTTTTATTTTTTATTTTAAAAAAAAAAAACTAACCTTGGATTGAGTTGGATTGTGCAGATTAGTCAGGTTTTCTAGTCACTTGAGATTCCCAACTTCTCATAAAGTGTCAGGTAACTTCTTAGATCCACCGTCATGAACAATCTATTTTATATTAGAAATCTCTATTTTTAAAGAAATTAATTTGGATCGTCTTTAATTTATTAGAATTAAATAAAAATAGACTTTAGAATTTTTTGTGTTCGAGCTAATCGAATCATTATCGCAAAAGTTTTCTTTGTCATGAATCGATCACATGACCAAACATGACCAAAATTTAGAGAATTCTATAATTTCTTTTGAGATATTCACTTTTCAGTCGATAAATTCTAATATTTTATTTATTTGAATTTCAGTAAAATAAAAAAATTATAAATATATATTTAACTTAATTAAATCATTACAAATTATTATTATAGTATATTTATAATATTTCAGGAACAAAAATATAATATAATCTCCAACCTACTTTCTAAAATCTTAAATTTCAATAGTATAACGTAATCTTGCACACTTATTTTTATATACTTTATTCACTCAGTAATAAATAAAATGTGTGGATATTATAATATATATATATATATATAAAATGAAGCAGAATTGGGTGTCAAGATCGTACTTTTTCAATCATGCGGCGTCGTAATCTCGACACACTCACGATAAGTCTTGAGGGGAACTCAAGTCTCATATTCATTTTTCACCTGACTTTGTGGCTTCGTTGGACCTTAGGCGACGTTTGGTTTCGCCAACTGAACATTATGTGTGTAGAATTCAGGCTTATTCAACCGCACACACACCGCATGCATGTGCATATTCAGTCGTCTGTGACAAAACTGACTTGCTTTTACACTAGGTCAAGTCATTTGGCTCGACCTTGTCTCTACTCGGGGGTCAATGTCTCTCAATGCAATATTGCATCCAACATCATCTTGGTTCCCAATTAACATAACACTCATGTTTTGATGTCATCCCAAGTCATGGGGCATTGTCGGTCATCGTAGCTTACTCGATCATGCCATCGAGAATGGGTGCACGTGTCGTTCATAATCTTGAACATCCCAAATATCCATCCATCTAGATTCAATCGAGACATTGACCCTCCTATGTCTATGTCATGTCATCTACATATACTATATCAGATAGCGGGTGCAAAATCTAACCTCTAACACTCGGGCTAGGGTGCAATACCGGGCCACCCGTGCCGCCCTGTACTTTCCTTGAAAGATATATTTTAAAGGAAGTCACCTGAGAAACTCGTCTCGAAACACTCGCCCTCAATGTGACACACACATGTGGCATAGGGTAGCTCGCTTAGGTCACAAGGCCCAGGGGTGGAGAGCACACCATGCCTCTCCCTATAGTACATTATGAGACATTTTCAATGCTCCTCGCATAGACATGATTTTGACGAATGGTCATATGATGTCATGGAGCGTCTGTCGAGTGTATGATGGACACCAAATTTGACTAGCATTCATATTTCATATGGACGGACTTGACTCCAGAACCGCATGTTCAAATTTCCTTTGAAACTCCGACTTTAGAGGTTAAGGCCCGAGACTCTACCCAACCCTTTAACAAGTCTATCTTTGATACTCGTGTCTACTCGTGGCCCTTGTCTTGTTTATGCCTCGTCTTTTCTTCAAAATTGTAGAGAGAAATAAACTTGTTTAAAGTAGGCTAAAAATTCATTTTTACGATTTTTGACGTTCGCCCGAAGTTTGATTTCTGGTCGGGTTCAACTCCGACTTCCTGCATGGAAGTTGTGCAAAGTCCCTCCAAGATCAACATATTAAAATTCAGAACCGAATTCTAAAAAAATCTCTCGAATCTAGAGGCAAACCGAAACTAAAATCTTGAAACTCTCAACTCCTAATTTTCCTTGATTCTGGATGGATTTGGACGATTCAAGAGGCCTAACTTAATATCCTTGTCCTTCTAAACAACTTTCATGAAGAAACCATGACTGAAAAATGACTCCTCATAGCTCGATCAGCTCGATCAAAGCACAAACGATAGTTTCCTTATTTTCCAAACTATTTCTCTCTCTTCTTTTTTTTTTCTTTTCTTCCTAATTATTTTTGTATTATGATATTTACCTGTAGACTGAAATGACCATTTTACCCTCAATAAAATTTTAAAAATTGAAATTCTTAAAGAAAAATCGAGAAATTAATCCTGGTCGAAGTTTGAGTCTTACTAAATCTCTCATGCTTAAAAACTTTCGTCCCAGAAAAATTGCTTATTCCTAAATCCGTGAGTAGGACATCCTCATGTCCATCTTCATTTCTCAAGTTGCTATGTTGTCATGATGGAACTCGTACCAAACTTATATGGCGTACCCAATGTCCTTCCTGGACCTTATGTAGCCAAACGTGAGTACTTAGATCGAGGTGGAAATACTTCTCGGTCTTGAGCCTCATTTTGTTGGGTCATTGAAGAGAACTCGTCTTTTGGCAGGTTAATTTTCATTAATCCTGTACCCCAGGCATCATGTGGTCAACCTTTAGGGGGCCAAGATGGAGCTTTCCAATAGGACCCCCAAGGGAGAGCTCGTCCCTAGCCCGTCCTTTACCTTTGCAAGAGTCTCTTGGCAACATTTGGTTCTCTAAGCCAACAATTTTAGCCATGCACCACCAACCATCCTACCTTTGTTTCCAGCCTTGGCGCTGTTTGCAGATGGTAGGCTTCAAAGGGACCAGGTTGCTCATTCAAGTAGCTCATCTACTGGCCCCTTGCTCTCCACGTGGGGATCATTGGTTCGGCACCTCTTTCTATTTCTCGAGTGGTTCGACATGCGTTGATCATTCCTCATTCATAAAAATGTATACGAATATAAAGTGGAGCTGAATCAGCTAAAATAATAACATTTACTAAAAACTTGCATTAGCCAATGGTTGAATTAAGAATTAGAACGAGATGGGTCAACTTGACAAATAATAAAGTATGCGACTATTTATGACGGAGATTTCACTGTTTATACGGAATCTCTTGACTCGCACTTCCACCGAGTATTGTGTCAAGTTAGACGTTTTAGTGCTTGACTCTTCCAACTTCTCTAAGCACATGGTCTAATAGGAAGGGTGACACGTGAAATGCTTTTTTCCAACCTATAACATGAAACCCATTGTATTTTTTTTTAACAAATTAATAATTAATATGGTACAAAAAGATCCATACCTGAGATATAAATTTGGATATTTTCTTAACTAGTTGATCGATAAATTATTGTTGATAGATAATTACACTAAAATTATTATTTATCGATTTCAATGTTTTAAAAAAGAAAAAAAATACAGCTATGGAGTACGATTTGATTTAATTTAATCTTTCATCGTTTTTTTATTTTTTTATTTTTTTATTATTGGAGTCATAATTGTAAGTGTACACATGTGTTGTTGTGTAGATGAGGTTCTTAATTTTTAAGATTCAAATCTAATTTTTCAAAATTAAAATTTCAATAATTATTATTAAATTATATGATATTATCACGAGAAAATTCTATTCATATTTACATGAGAAAATTCTTTGATATTACAGAAGGAAAAAAAAATCTTGTTCATTTCAATGGCGCAAAAAAATGGATGGCGCCGTAGATGCACAAGCGGAGCCGACAGCAGGGGGGGGGGGACTTCTCTCGTTTAGGTATATTCTCTCCGGCTTCCCTTTCTATTTCTAGCATTTTCTTTTCCGCCATTTTCCCGGAAAATATTCGAAGCTATAAATGCAACACCTTGTCCTACTCCCACTCCCATTTCCCCAAGATTTCCCCAAGATTCCCCCCTTCTCTTCACTCTCCAGCACCTTTTTCACTGCCCAATACTCCCATTTTCGACTTAATCCTCGATTGTGAACATTTTCTGTTCTATTTGACGGCTGTGAGCTGCTTTTGAATCTAGATTTTTTAAGCGGTTTTAATTAGATCTTCTTCTTTGTCAGATATTTGAGAATTTTGAGCTTCGTGCAGAAGTTTCGTTGTTCTTTTTGAGTTCCAGAATCTTGGTGTTAGGTAATACTGCTAGATCCTTCCTACCTTTTCCTTTTGCTATTTGGTTTCTTCGTTAATTGGTCTTTGTTAAACTAGTGTAAAATGTGAATGTTTTGAGCTTGATTTAGATCTGGGAATCTGATTATTATTTTGGTCATTTGTTGTTTTGGAAAACGATTCTTTATTCTGAGATTAAGGCCTTTTTCATACTCGAAATGCGTGCCTTTGACGATCAATTCTTTATTAGGGAAAAAGGGTGGAAAAGTGGAGCTTAGATCCTTATTTTAATTGTCTTTACAAAATCTAAAAGTGTCAAAATAGTTCTGTGCAGAAGATCCTTTACCCTTTATTGTTTTTTTTTTTTTTTATTCTTTTTGGAAAGTCTTTTAAGTATTCAATCAGCACATGTTTTGGTATTTGGTCTTATTTTTTCATTATGAACTGAAACCATTGAAATCAATCAAATGTTAACAAGATGATAAGAAACAAAATGCTGTTTCCTTAACTCTAATGGATACTGTTCTAACAGTTGACGAATAACATAATGTAAGTAGAAAAAGGAAATACCATTTGTGTATTGATTGAAGTACAAAATCATTTGCTTTCGTTTATATGCTCATTAATCAGTTTCAGGGGGACTAAAGAAAATCTTCTATTATCAGGTTGAAACTCCGCCAACAATTGCATAAACTTCATTAGAGAAGTATCTAGTCCACCACCAAACAAAGAAAAAGAAGAAGGATGTGGTTATCCTGCATTTTGATAATATGAAGACCACACAGGTTCTTCTCTATCTCTTGATTATTGTTTATCTTTTTACAGGATTATTTAATTTGTTCACTTCATTTTATAGAACTCGTTCGATCTATGATATAAATTAGCTTTCTAAAAGGTACTCATAAAATATTTGTCTGTAAAATCTTGAGGATGTTTGTAAAGTGAATAAATAGGCGATTTCCCACAGACCTCACAAGTACTGTAGGAGGATACTATCCACATCTCTGTTATCTAAACCTTATAGGAAAAATAAACCTCTAATCATTTTCATTACATTTAGTCAGTTTAGTAATACTATCATTGTGAGATCCCACATCGGTTGGGGAGGAGAACGAAGCATTCTTTATAAGGGTGTGGAAACCTCTCCCTAGCAGACACGTTTTAAAAACATTGAGGGAAAGCCCAAATAGGACAACATCTGCTAGCGGTGGGCTTGGGCTGTTACAAATGGTATCCAAGCTAGACACTGGGCGATGCGCCAGCGAGAAGGCTAAGCCCCGAAGGGGGTGGACACAAGGTGGTGTGCTAGCAAGGATGCTGGCCCCGAAGGGAGTGGATTGGAGGGTCCCACATTGATTGGAGAAGGGAATGGAATGCCAGCGAGGAGGTGGTGTGCCAGCAAGGATGCTGGACCCCGAAGGGAGTGGATTGGAGGGTCCCACATTGATTGGAGAAGGGAATGGAATGCCAGCGAGGAGGTGGTGTGCCAGCAAGGATGCTGGACCCCGAAGGGAGTGGATTGGAGGGTCCCACATTGATTGGAGAAGGGAATGGAATGCCAGCGAGGAGGTGGTGTGCCAGCAAGGATGTTGGACCCCGAAGGGAGTGGATTGGAGGGTCCCACATTGATTGGAGAAGGGAATGGAATGTCAGCGAGGACGCTGGGCCCCGAAAGGGGGTGGATTGTGAGATCTCACATCGGTTGGGGAGGAGAACGAAACATTCTTTATAAGGATGTGGAAACCTCTCCCTAGCAGACGTGTTTTAAAAATCTTGAGGGGAAGCCCGAAAGGGAAACCCAAAGAGGACAATATTTGCTAGCGGTAGGCTTGGGCCGTTACAGAGTTTGTGGCATTATCATAAACATGTCTATGAACAATCTTTCCTGACTCTTTTTTAAGTGCTTGTTTCATCTAGCACAAACCTACAAATGAGAGGCTTTTCTTTCATATATTGCCTACAGCTATATTCTAAAAGACCTTTTCCGAGTTCACAGGGCTCTAAAGAATCAGCTCAAGCTTCTCGTGATTCAACAAATGAGAAAGCAAATGAGAAAGAAAATGACAAATTAAATACAACTGAGGCACCTATTACAGATTCAAGTTCTGTATCTGCAACGAGCAATGACAGCAAGAGAGTCTCACCTCAAGATATTGAATTTGTAAGATAAGATATTCTTAGTTTAGAAACAATGTTCTTTTTATCCTCTCGTGATTCCAGTTATCCATATTTGTGAAGTTTTGATGTGTTGATAGGTTCTTTAAATTTTGTGTTTTAGGTCCAGAATTTAATTGAGCGGTGCTTACAATTATACATGAATAGAGACGAGGCGGTTAAAACGCTCCTGACTCGTGCAAGAATAGATCCTGGATTTACAACTCTCGGTATATTGGAACTTACTTCAATAGTTTCTTGATTATTTTTGCTTTTCTCATTTGAATATAATACCTTGTTCTTTATCACTTTTACATAGGCGACAACAATATGTATAGTTTAGCCTATATATAAATGATCATGTACGATGCAGGTTTTAGAAAACCCTTATTGAAAGTCTACTTATCTGTTGTTAGCATCAATGCTTCATGGCTTTCGTTAAACTACATAATTTTATATCCTATTAATTCAGTATGGCAGAAATTGGAAGAAGAAAATGCCGACTTTTTCCGAGCATATTATATAAGGTTGAAATTGAAAAAACAAATCCTCTTATTCAACCATTTGCTTGAGCATCAATATCACCTCATGAAGTATCCTATGCCTCCCAAGGTTTCATTGGCACCTATACAGAATGGGATTCACCCTATGCCTGGTAAGGTGGTTCCATTCCTACAAACTGCTTATTCATATTTTATATTTATACTTTCCTTTTTGCCAATTTTTATATCATCAACTTTATACTTAAAAGTCATCGAATTATTTTAGTTTATAAACTCGAACTTTTTGCAGTGCAGTTAATAATAATAACTTACCTATGGGGTATCCAGTCCTTCAGCAATCTATGGCTCCAGTCCCAGGTCAACCCCTTGTTGATACTATGAGTAATGGAATATCAAGTTGTCATATAGTCAATGGAGTCCCTGCACCAAGTAACTATCATCCTATTCGGATGAATTCTGGAAACGAGTAAGTTTTTAGGATCTCTTTGGCCCTTCTTCCTATCATCTGACATGATATGCCCACTGCAGTCGGAAATGTTCCTTCTAAAATTTAATTCTGCTACGGTTCAAATATTTTTCTTGTGCTAATGTATGTCTGAGATCCCACGTCGGTTGGAGAGAAGAACGAAACATTCTTTATAAGGGTGTGGAAACCTCTTCTTAGTAGACGTGTTTTAAAAACCTTGAGGGAAGCTCGAAAGGGAAAACCCAAAGAAGACAATATCTGTTAGCGGTGGGCTTGGGCGGTTTCTAAATTTGTGCTTAAAGTTTCCATTGGAAGTAGCCACCACTTAAAAGTAACTTATATGAACAGTTCATCCATCTAGCTTTTGTCAATTCCTTGTATCTGTTGTTTGGTAGCTCCGTTATGAATCATAGTTTCAATTGTTAAATTATGGCAAACTACAATACTGCTGATGAGGCTTCTGTTCTTCCACCAAACAGAGCATTGTCATCAATGTCAGAGATTCCTGTGAGTCCTACATCTGTGGCATCCAGTGGTCATTTCCCATTCTCAGCATCAGAAATCTCCGGAATTGGAGCAGAGACTTCAAATCTTGAAACTGTCTTCACATCGGACGTTGGGAATTCTGTAGGTTTGCAACTTCCACCAGATGGTACAGATGGAAATTCTCGGGATCCTTTCCGATCATTGGATCAAATTCAATGGAACTTCAGTCTGTCAGATCTTACAGCAGATTTGTCGAATTTGGGAGGTAATACCTTGCTTAAACTATACCATTTATTTTTCATATTAGCTTCCATTGTAAATAACTTATTGTCATTATTTTCAACTACTGCAGATTTAGGAGCTTTGGGAAATTATCCTGGTTCTCCATTTCTGCCTTCTGATTCGGATATTTTGCTCAATTCTCCAGAAAATGAGGATTTAGGTACCGAATCTACACGTTCTCTTTAATTCCTTCTTTCAACTGTTTCATATCATCTCTGTTTAGTTCTCATAAGCTTTTCTGCTTTTTTCTTTAAAGCTAAATAAATAATGAAGAAGATGAAAAAGAAACAAAAGGAAAGAAAGGAAAGTAGTCCTATTACTATTGCCAACGGCTTAGTTAATTCAAATCTGGTTACAATATGCATGTTGTATAATCAAATCTCAGCTTCTAGACTTCAAGACATTTAAACTCATACATGTAGGCAACATCTTCTTTCTCAATGCCCTTCCATACTGATATTATTCCGGTGTCCAAATACTCCCTAAAAATGTGATAAACTTCACTAAATCAACACGAAAGTTGAAGAGATATGAGCCTCATGATAATTCAAGGATGTTCGTCTCTTCCTACTCTCAACTTCTGAATCGAAAAGTGTCGCTCGCCTCTACTTTAGCTTTCCCTAAATGCTTCTCAAACTCCCATTTCCTACTGTGCCGTGTAAGTTTGCCGTAAATTACATTTCTATAACTCATCGACTCACTCGCCCACAACTCTCTTCTTGCTATACATGTTGACCGTTCGGGTCTATCGGAATGGCATTGTTAAATTCTGCCGTTGAAGGTGTATGTCATTGTGTACTGCTTGACACCTGATATCTGTTTTATCCTACAGTTGAGGAGTTTTTCGTTGATTCTGTGCCTGAGCAACCATGCTCGCAATCGGACGAGGAGAAAACTTAGATGTAAGGTTAGGCGGTCAATGTTTTCTTTCACTTTTGATTAGTTTGGATAAGATCGAAACTGGTCAATAACTAATGAGCCTTTGCTAGAAATTTTGTGGGCTGTTGCCTTCAGATTGGAACATCTTGAAATCAAATGCGGTTAGGTTGTATGCTTTTTGTATGATTTGTGAGTAGAAAAGTAGAGATGCCAAGGGAGGAATTTCTCTTCATTGTTCTCTTACAAAGCTCTTTAACTGTTTGAAATTGAGGCTATGATTTGCTTTCATATTTCTTTTTGTTCAAATTCATTTCCATTGTTTCTAATCTTTTAATTTGTATATCAATTGGTATAGTATGGATATCGGATAAAGATGGCTTGTTTGACGGCTTGTTTGACGTATCAACGTGCTGTCTTCAATTACATTGTCCATTGGATTAAAGGGACTGCTCAATTTTAGTATGTTACGAGGTTGGGTTACCCCTACTCAATTTTATTTTTCAACTTTAGTATGTAACAAGTTTGTCTTTATATTTTTAATAATAATAATAATAATAATAATTTCTTCCCAAAGGAAAGTGGGAGTAAAACTTCAAATTAATTTCTTCCCAAAGGAAAGTGGGAGTAAAACTTCAAATTTAAATTTTACACCAATTTCGAGCAAATTTTTTGATAGGATCGGGCGTCTATTCAACTCCCATCAAATTTTGAGTACAATCCCAAATTATTTTCAAAATCAAAATTTGAGTAAATTTTAAAGTCAAATTCAGCTTCATTTTCATTTTAAACATTGGGCAAACTCCAAATACAAATGTAAATACAAATGTAATTTTTTTTTTAATGTAGAAAGTAAAGAGAAACGATTATTGCGTATTTTCCCTCACATCTCATACTTTTGAGTTTTATGCGATTCAAGTCGAATGCGATCAAAATATTATACTGTCTAATCATAGTCGACACTTTGAATCATTTTCTAAGTAATTTTAATAGCATAATTAATTAAATACATATGTTTATGATTAATTGAACTTAGATAAATTAAACACACAATCCTGCAAAGTCTTCTATATTTAGGTACATTAGACAAATGTTTGTTTCTTGATATTTTTTTTTCTATAGATTATCTTTATGAAAACATGTGCTGAATTGGCGTCTAGTGTCATGGTCGTAGTCTAGTGTCATGGTCGTACTTCTTTAACAGTGCGACATCGTAATCTTGACATGCTCATGATAAGTTTTAAGGTGAACTCACGCCTCATTCACATTTTTTGACACACTTTATGCATTTATTGGACCTTAGACGAGACTTGCTTTTGTCAACCGAACACTATTTGTGCGGAATTTAATTTTGTTCGGTCACACACACCGTCCATGCGTGCATGTTCAATAGTCTGTGACTCTAGCCGACTCGCCTCTACTCAAGTCCAAGCCATCCGGCTCGACCTTACCTCTACTCTAGGCAAAGGTCTTTCATAAACAACGTTGCATCTCATCGTCATCTTGATTCCCAACTATACAACCCATGTATCGTGACACCATCCATGTCTCAGGAAAGCTCGACCATCTTGGCTTGCTTAGACACATCCGTTGGAAACTAACCCATGTGTCGATCATCACATGGAGACATCTCGAACATCCATCCAACTAGGTTCTTATTGGGCATTGGACTTTCCTGTGTCCATTCTAAACCATTTACGACATCCATTTTGGATAGCAGGTGAATAATCACCACATTAATATTTTAATATCTAATATAATAAAATATATATCTTATTTAACATATGTTGTAGCCTTCACATGCTTGGGTTTTAGCTCGGTAGAGCATTTGATTGCAAATTAAGAGGTCACTGATTTGAATTCTTAGTGAGACACTCCCCTATTGACTTGACACAAACACTTGATAGTGTTTTACTTTCTTAGAGGGTTCCATGTTCACCCTGTTGGGGTGGCCACAGACAATACACTACCTAATGCCTCCAAGTCTATCCCTGCGTATTTAACAAAATTGGAAGAAATAAAAGAGCAGATAGAACAAGGATCAAACTAATATCTATGAAAAGTGTCAAAGGATAGACAATATACCTATGACTTCGGTGTTTGAGGCCTCGGCCTCCTATCGAGTATTGGCATAAATTTGACCCTATTGTTAGGCCAGCTTTTGGGGTGGGGCTTGATCACCATTTATTGGTTGACTAGTAGCCACCATCATCTTTTTCTAGGTGCATCATGAGGCTACAATGTCTTCCATATGGCAATTGACGCACACTTTATTCTTAAATCTACATTGTCCCGGGTGGCGTCATCCACAGTTAGTATAAAATGTTTTCTCACGAGAACTTTTCGATGTTGGACCTCTTCTCTCGTGTTTGTCCAAACCCACCTTGACTCAGTGGGGTCTTGGTCGGGGCTTGTGCGATTACCTCCACTTTCCTCCTTTTCCTGGAAAAACCCGAGTCAAGAATTTTGTCAACTGTAGGGGGCTCACAGTCATCAATCGCCTTTTCTAGTCAAAGGGTCATGCCGTAGTTAGGTGGCTCATGAGCAGAATGATGAAACATTCTACTCTCCTTTCCTTAGTGTCGACCATGCAAGAAGGAATTAAGACAATCAAGTAAACTCGTGATCATATTCTTCTACTACGTGTCTCCCTACTCAATGCTCATAAATTCTCACCTCTCCTTGTATCACAACATTGACTTGAAATATTCCCTGAGAAAAGCGTCCTTAAACTATGCCCATGTGACTAGGTCGACATTTGCAGTCAGAGTCCTCGAGGTAGACTACAACCACAATCGAGCATCTTTTTGGAGCAGGAATGCAACAATCCTCATCTCCGCTCCTCCTGAACAAATTATTAGGGTTATAGATTGAATCTAAAGCCCAAATCATTTCAACTCCAATAGCAAATGCGTATCATTCAATAATTGCAGCTCATTTGCGCTCACATCTCATATATTCGAGTTTTGTGCAATTTGAGCAGAATGCAATTAAGATATTCTCGTGAGTTAAAGTTCAACACCTATTCAAACATTTTTCAAGTCATTTTAAGAGCCTAAATAATTAAATACATGTCTATAAATAAATAAAACGTCCACCTCTATGATAAAATTTTGTACGTAAATTTTTTTGAAAATGTAAGATGTGAGTGAAGAATGGTTACACTTGAGTTCTTTATCTGTTTTTCTTTTCAAATTAAAACTTTTTCAAAGCAAGAAGGGTACGAAGAAAGTTAGAACAAAGTTAGGTGATTGGAAGAAAAAATAAATTAATTTTTTTTTAAATTTAGTACATGCCTAACTTATTTTTAAATTAAATTCGCTTTAAATGACATTAATTATGACAAAAAGTGAGTTTCACATGTCTCCATTTAATTATAAATATATATAATTTTTTTACACTTATTTAATTAGTTTGTACAAATTATGTAGTTTTTTTTTTTTTTTTTTTTTTTTTTTTTTTACAATTATGACATTAAAAAGTTGGTTTTAAACCATAAGTTTGATTTTTAAAGGTAAATAACTCTCATAAATTACCATTATTAATACCAAATAAAAATCTAAGATTTAGATATTACAATAAAAATCTAAGTTCGATTTTAAACAAACTTGTTACAACTCTACCTTTTATGTGAGAAAAAGGAAAAAGGAAAGGTAACTAAATCCTAATACTAGATACCGGTTATGGTAAATCTGAATAAACTCGAGATAGTGGATAACATTAATCAAAATTCTATAATTAACCTGGATCGGAATTCAGCAACTTAGTATTTCACGAATATAAGTCTAATCTTTCGACACTCTACCTCAAACTGAGTAATAAATATCATTCATTATCAGCTTGAATAGTAATTGAAGCTGTGAACTCTTTTTGTCAGCAGTTATGTAGAGTTGTAACAAGTTTGTTTAAAATCGAACTTATGTCAGTTGAAGCAGTGAGAGCTATAACTTATGCACACTATCTACTTGGAGTACTTCCAGAGGCATTACTTGTCTTTCTCATGCTTACTTCTCTTGGATCACTTCCACGTTTGTTGTCTTGCCTCTCTCGTGCCAGCACTTTCATAGGCGTTGCTCGCCTCTCTCATGCTCATTCCTATTGGAGCACTTCACAAATGTTACTCGCCTCTCTCATGTTCACTCTTCTAAGGAGAGCCATTTGATGTTTAGTTGCAATTATAACTTCTTGAAGCAATTTTTCAAACTTCTCATCATTCCTCACCGCTAAAAAAACATGTCTAGGGTTTATCCTATTTTTTCTTGTTGTCATGCGTTGTATTCCTGGCCAATTCCAAAATCTCAATGGCAAGGTATTTGATGACAATAGCTACATAGATCGGAACATCTACGACAGTGCGCTTTCCATATTCCTGGCCAATTCCAAAATCTCAATGGCAAGGTATTTGATGACAATAGCTACATAGATCGGAACATCTACGACAGTGCGCTTTCCATATTCCTGGCCAATTCCAAAATCTCAATGGCAAGGTATTTGATGACAATAGCTACATAGATCGGAACATCTACGACAGTGCGCTTTCCATAGCAGCCTTTATCTAAGGCACCCTTCCATTCTTTGACTGTAATATTTTGTGTTAAAAAAACAAACAGTAGCAAGTTGGTGGAAGAAGTGGAGGATCACACGAGGAGAAGGGTGATGTGTGGTTATAAAAAAAAAGGGCTCATCCAGGCGGTGGTTGACGCATGAAACTGCATGTGGTCGAGGGTCGTTAGGCGTGTGGCACAAATGAGCATGCGAGTGCCCGAGGGCGCTACAGACACATGGTGAGCTCTAGTTTTTTCCGTTCGACTCCTTCTGACATGTTCTATCAATATTAGCCAATATTAACCCGAAAAACTATTAAATATGTGTAATTTGAAGGAACCGTGACATAATTGTTGTATTAGGAGCGATTTTCGTGAGAAAATGAGTTAGAGGTGCAAGTAAGTAGCATATCAAAACTCCTAAGTATATTTTAACTTGTTATTGATGCTAAGTATGTACATCATGTGATTAGGAGCTTAGTTACAATAACATAACCTAATTTGTAGAAATCATGCTCGCATGTGTAGAGTATGAGCATATTAGGATTAATGATTAGTATGTATGATATATGACTCTAGCTTATGCTTATGAATCTATCCTAATATATGTTTGCATCTCACACTTTTGAGTTTGGTGTGATTGGAGCAGAATGTTACTAAAATATTCTACTACTCACCATAATCAACACTTAAAACCGTGAATCAAGTTCAACATCTATTCAATCATATTCTAAATTATTTTAAGAGCCTAATTACTTAAATATAAATATGTCTATGACTAATTACACTTAAATAATTAAGCGTGTATCTGTATTGAATCTAAAGATGTAAGTTTTCTTCCCATTTAGGTTATTCAGATATTTAAATGGAAAGAAGAAGCTTAACTCATAATAAACTATTTTTAATGGATTAATTTGTACCAATACATGCTTAACTTATTTTAACTTAAATTCCATGAATTATGAGACTTTATTAGTACACATGTCACAGACATTTAGAAAATCAAATATTAAAGAAGATATTACACTCAAAGAAATTAATATAAGTAAATTTTATTTTAAATTCATTAAAAAAATATATTTCATTTGTTTGAAAAATTTGAAATTTGAGTGAGGTTACATCAAACATATGTCTTATATACATTAATAATAAATAAAAGTCATTATATGATATTGTTCAAGTAGCAGATGCCATGATATTAGTAGTTGGAAAAACGAAAAAAATAAAAGGGCCCAACCGGGTTCGAACCGGTGACCTCTTGATCTGCAGTCAAATGCTCTACCACTGAGCTATGGACCCACGGTTGAGATCAATTCAACATTTTAGATATAAATCTAATTAAAACGTTTAATTTAATTCTTGTTGCAAACTTTGGGAGGTGATAAGTGGATCCCACCCGTGGCTCATAAACTATATCCCTATCCATAATACATATTTTTATTAAAAATATAAATTTAAGAAATATTTCTTGTTATAAGTTCTTTTCTTTTTTATTAAAACCAGTAATAAATTATATGATATTTGTAAAATCAAATATGTTCAGAAGTTAATTTACAATATTTGAAATTCAATCATAATAAACCTATTTCTTAATATATAGGTCCGTGGATGTAAGTTTTAGTCATCATGCCAATAAAATATAAGTTCAAGTCAGACGTGACTCGATCTTAATCCTAAATAAGTTATAAGCCTATGAGAAATTATTATTTTTTATTTGCATGGGTGAGAATGACTTTTATAGTCGATTCATGTCTACCATTTTTTAGACTTGACCAAATAGAGAGTAGGAATTAGCATGATTTGAGCATAAAGAAATTATTCAATAGAGAAACAGTGATACTTACGGTCAAAGATGTAGCTACGAGGGTAGACTTTTAATCTACCTATAAGTACAAACAACTTATGAATGATCGACTCTTTTGTAATGATTATATCGACATAACTTGTCCCACAATACATAAGAGTGCAGCTCTAAATTTATAGCCGTGTTAATTAATGAATAAAAATGGATTAATTAAAAAGTTTAAATAATTAATTTTATATCATTCATTTATAATATAAGACTCCAAGCCACCGCAATCACATTCCTTTTTGAAATTCATGCTAAAAAAAATTAATTTAGTTGAGTAAAAAATTTAAAAAATTTAAATTAATATTTAATATGTTTTATATAATATATACAAAGAAAGAAAAAGAAAACGTACCAGAAGAAAATTTGGAAAGAACAACAAAATTGGAGCATAAGAAAGGAGGAAGATGACAAGAAATATGATTCATAGACTATGTTGGTATAAACTAATTGAACATTTCCACCTAAGAATTTAACAACAAAAGTTTACAACAACTATATAGTTTTGAAACAAATTTCAGATTTGAAAGGTTAAAATCAAAATTTGGATGAAGTTGAAAAGAGTTAATTTAGGGTGAATCCAGTGATTGAATGTTGAAAGGCTAATTCTTTTTATTTTTTTAATTTTTTGTTGTTGTTGTAGTAGAAAGTGGTTGGTTTTAGTTGAGTGTGGGGTGTGTTCTTCTCCACTCCATTTGATCCTCTTCGAGTTTGCAGTGAAAACGCAACACCAAAATCCTCACCCCTCAGAAAGGCGGCGATTCCCAAGCTCCCTCTCCTCGTTTCCTCCGCCCCCCCCTTCTCCTCTTCTTCCCCTTTTATAGATCTTCTCCTATTTCTCTTCTTTTCCATTCCATTTCCCCCCTCTTCTCTTCGGCTCCCAAGCCTACTACTACTCTTCACAATGTCCCTCTCCGCATCTCCCAAATTCCTCCAACCCCTTCTTCTCAACTCCCCCAGATCTAACGAAAAACCCCTCTTCTTTGATCCCTTTAGATCCACCTCCAACTTTCTTGGATCTCGATTTCGCTTCCCATCTATCTCCAAATCCACTACTCGCTGTCGATCCTCCCCTGTCGTTGCTGTTTCGGATGTTGTCAAGGAGAAGAAGCTCAAATCCGGTTCCAATCTGGTACGTTTCGGATTCTAGATTCCGGAATTTGTTCGGGGTTGATTCTTTTCTTATTGGGTTGCTCATGCCCTTGAAATTTTGGGGGAATGCGGTAATTTAGCATGGAATTTCACTTTCTATGCCCGCATGGATTCATCTATTGATTTTTAATTTGTTCATTTTCGTCTCCCTGTTTAACTGTTTGAGATTGTCATTATCGATTATTGTTGATTTGCGCCACCGCATGTATTCATCTTGGTTTAAAAGTTCTTCCACTTTTTTGGTTCCCTTTGTTGTCTCTGCACAGCTGATTACAAAAGAAGAGGGTTTGGTACTCTATGAAGACATGATCTTAGGCAGAGTTTTTGAGGACATGTGTGCACAGATGTATTACAGAGGCAAAATGTTTGGTTTTGTTCATCTTTACAATGGCCAAGAAGCTGTTTCCACTGGTTTCATTAAGCTGCTTACAAAGAGGGATACCGTAGTAAGCACTTATCGTGATCATGTTCATGCTCTTAGCAAGGGAGTTCCAGCCCGCGAGGTCATGAGTGAGCTCTTTGGAAAGACCACTGGGTGCTGCCGTGGTCAAGGTGGCTCAATGCATATGTTCTCGAAAGAACATAATGTGATCGGTGGATTTGCCTTCATCGGGGAAGGCATACCAGTGGCCACTGGTGCGGCGTTTACATCTAAATACAAGAGGGAAGCTTTAAAAGAGGCAGACTGTGACGATGTCACACTGGCATTTTTCGGAGATGGAACTTGCAACAATGGTCAGTTCTTTGAGTGTTTGAACATGGCAGCTCTGTGGAAATTGCCAATTGTATTTGTTGTCGAGAATAATCTTTGGGCTATCGGAATGTCGCATTTAAGGGCAACTTCAGATCCTGAGATTTGGAAGAAGGGTCCTGCATTTGGAATGCCTGGTGTTCATGTTGATGGTATGGATGTTTTGAAGGTGAGGGAGGTTGCAAAGGAGGCAATTGGAAGAGCCAGGAGAGGAGAAGGACCGACTCTCGTGGAATGCGAAACCTATAGGTTTAGAGGACACTCACTGGCCGATCCAGATGAACTCCGTGACCCTGGTTAGTTCTCTTAAATTCACACCTACATTTGGTTCTGTCAATTCTAAATATGCATTTGTTGTTGACATTTATTATTACTGATCGTCGAAGTTCCTTAATTCATTTCTCATGAATAATGATAGCTAATCTCTTAATCTATACTCCACACTGCTAGAAATTCACTCATTAGTTAACTTGAAAGTTTTTCTCATTTGTTCATTTATCATTTGTTACTAAACAAAGAGGGAAATGTTATAGCTGATTTAGTCCTGAGTGCATTGTCTGAGGCCAAATTGCGTTGTTCATCTTGAAATATCAGTCCACTGGATACAATTATTGGAGTCATCTTGCAATGTTTACTGTATAGATTCTAAGTTGTGAGACCCCACATCGGTTGGGAAGGAGAACGAAACACCCTTATAAGGGTGGGGAAACCTGTCCCTAGCAGACTGTTTTAAAAACCTTGAGGGGAAGCCTAAGAGGGAAAGCCCAAAGAGGACAACATCTGCTAGTGGTGGGCTTGGGCCGTTACCTATACCTAAGTGAACCAAACATCATAGAAGTGGAAGTGAATAAGGAAGAAACCAGGCAAGCTTTATGGACATAACTACTCCATTATGGACCTTTGCATGATTGCTTACAAGGAAGAACAGTTTGAGCTCATTTGATACATTTAGCAAATTGGCATGATAATACATATGTAGATTTCTAATATTCATGGGTTAAACGTGGTCAATCTTTAGAGTTCATAGACCGACTCGACTAGATGACACAAGTGTAGTAGTTTCTTATCGAAATATGATAACTCTGGAAAGTAGAAAGGATTAAGAATTACCGATTTAACCGTGGCAGCCGAGAAGGCCCGTTATGCCGCTAGAGATCCCATTGCAGCATTAAAGAAGTACTTGGTGGAGAAGAATCTAGCGAGTGAACAGGAGTTAAAGGCGATAGAGAAGAAGATAGACGAGGTGGTTGAAGAAGCAGTAGAGTTTGCAGATGAAAGCCCGCATCCAGCGAGAAGCCAGTTATTAGAGAATGTGTTTGCTGATCCGAAAGGGTTTGGAATAGGACCTGATGGAAAGTACAGATGTGAGGATCCCAAGTTCACAGAAGGCACTGCACACGTCTGATCTTCACAAACTTTGTGCGTTCTTATTCTTATTTTAATTGGGTTTTGTTCACTGTTTCTGTTGGGTTATTTCTGGTTATTTGTAATTGTTGAATGTTAAGTAGCTTTTTTTCTGAATGTAGCAGGAATTCCCCTCTCCTTTCTTCAGGTCGTCGTCCTCTAGTTTTTTTTTTCTTCCCAATTTTGATTTACTGTATGTTAAAACACGTTCCTCTACTAATCAAAACTTATGTGTCACAACCAAGCATTGCTTTAAACCTTATGTTTTAGTATTTACTCAACTTTGTAGTCTGTTTTGGTTCATACTACTAATATGGTCTCTAGCTTTCATTATTGAAAACTGAAAACTTCATTCATATTAGATTTTTGAAAATCTTGTGGTTCTCTGAAGGAAGTGATTTTGATTAGATTTTGTGTTACTTTGATGTGTAATGTGGTTCAATCAAGAACTCCATCAATCCATGCTTCGTTCATGGAAGAAGCCATTTATTAAACCATTCCCTTTATCCTCCACACTTACTTCCATTACATCTATTACGATTTAGGTAATATGAATTGGTTTCTGTTTCCTCCTAAACTTTGGTGCTATTGATTGCATAACAAGGCCATCCCAATTTATTCTTCACTATTTTGTCATCGATATTGCTTATGAATATTACTTTAGTTGGTATTTCCTTTACGTGTTTAGCATCTATATTCCAACTTTCTCTCTAATCAACTTGGAGTCTTGAACATACCTTTATATCCTTAGGAATATGCCTCGTAAAAGTAATGAATCCATTGGAGGACCTAAGGACATTTTGGTCATTTTATCCTTAATTTTTGGTTTGGCTACCTAACGTATTCTAATGAATTTCAAACTTCAAAATATCATCGATCATAAAATCATAAAATAAGATCTTCTACAAAGTTTCATAGCCTTGTAAATTACCTGGGGCATTATGTCATTTCACACCATTACTTGGTTTAGATACTTAACCCTATCCAGACCACCAAATTTCATATATAATCTTACCATGTCATACTATGCTCAATATTAAAAATTCATAGACAGCAGAGTTCATTTAGTGAGTTATTTTAACGTAATCTTGAGCAATTTGATCGGTTAAAGACCTTAACTCTTAGTTCTTGGTATATTTTTTTTCTCCATATTTCTTTAATTCATATTTGGTTTAAGGTTCATACTGAAATCCAAGCAATTTCTAAAGTATTTATTAACCAAAGTCTAAAATGGCTACTTACCTCGTCATCGACGTTCGAGACCTCCGTTCTCAAGCTTTCGGTATCCGAATTACTTCAAATTTTCTTTCAAAGATACCTTATTGTGTCTAGTTTATGGAACCATGAAAATTTCCATGAGAACTGGTCTGGAAGAGGGTTAAAATTGAGAAAAACCAAGGAAAGGTCACAGTTTGGTTTGACATGGCCGGTTTAGTTGAACCGACCATGTCATCATCTTCTTTCTCTAGACAAGAAGAAGACGTACACGTTTATATGCGCCGCCGTCTAAAAACCTTCTTCGCCAGCTCTGAACACGACGTTTCTCCTCTCGATTTCTTCATGAAACTTAAAGATGGTCTTACAAGGAAGAGCTAGTGATTAATTTCGTACTTTCTCGTGGATCGTGACCTAAGATAATTTGCTTCCAAAGTTCGTCGAAAATATGACTTCTCGCTGGAATTCAAAAGAGAATTTCTATTGGGTGGCCGATTCTAGGGGCTTTTAGGAATTGGTTTGGAGGAATGTTTTTGAGTGTGGGGCCTTAATTTTAAAAAATCGTCATCGGTCTGCAACTCACCCGAAAACGCAGAACTTCCTTTTCTTAGGTAGCTCATTCTAGGACGTTTCCGCTCTCGACTACTTCATCAAAGTGACTCAACTCAATCTCTGAAGCTAAAGAAATACTTATTTTGAAGAGATATGGACCGTAGATTGGAATTTGATACTTACCCCCAAATTCTACCCGAAACTATTTCCTTCAATTGGGCACGTTCTTGGAGTTATTTCTCTTTGGGGTCTTCTATAGAATTACTCCTTGAAGGTGCAGAAACGGAACGAGATCATCATTGATCGAGGAATTATCGTGTAGGCTCGGATTGATATTTTGACCTCACCTTTGAAGTTCTTCAATGGCTGCCACTATTGGGGGAATAAGTTATGGGCTCCTTTAGCGCTCAATTCCTTCATAGAACTTGTGGGTAATCTCGTTTAGAAGTTGTTGTAACAAGTCTGAAGAAAATGGTGGACAGTTACTCTTGAATTTGGAAGAAATTAGAGAGTAGGAGACCCAAAATCTAAATGCTTATCACTTTCGATTGGGAGCTTGACTTAACTCAATTCTTAATCCATATGAATGCCCCAACTTCAGACTTTATAGAGGAAGCTTAAACCGACGTTGAAACCTCCAAAATCATCTTTATTTGGAGAATGATTTTTTTGGAGAGAATAATTTTTTTGGATTATCGGTCAGAAATATCCTATCTAATGAGTGAGCTACTGACTTCCAATTTAAATTCTAGCTATCGGAGGTCAGTTGTGTGTCCTCTAGAAGCTATTTAAATTAATTTTCTGATCCGTGACATTTTCGTAAATATCTTGAAGTTCTGGAGCATTTTGATAATTTGTCATTTTTTGATTATTTTATTATTATTTTTTCTTGAAAAATCCAAAATTTTTATAAATATTCTTCATCCTTACCGGTCATTCTTCAAGACTTGAGCATCTTAAAATTCCATTTTAGATAAGGAACTAAAATTTTTGTCTTTGTCGCTTACTTCACATTTCCAATCCTTCTTCAAACGCCTTAAATCCTTAAAATTATTCATGTCTTTACTCAAATCCCTTAGTTCCTTTTCAGGTGTTACCGTTTTTGTCCAAAGAAGTTTGTTTTCATGGAAGAGTATCAAACAAAATGTAGTCTCACGATCATGTATTGATTAGAATATAGAGCTATGGCACGTATGATCAAGTATTGATTAGAATATAGAACCATGGCACAATCGTTACGTGAAATAAATATGGGTACATCAACTCTTATTAAATTAGGTTTCAAGATGACAGTTGTGATGTAGAGACCAAAAACAATTAGAAGATATTTTTATGAAAGCTTTAATGCAGTTGAAACAGATTATATCACATGTAGAACACTGCTCTGTTTAGGTTTCAAGTTGGTAAACAGATTCAAGAAAATCGAACCATGCATGTTTAAGCCTGTTGACATTGGAGAGTTGGACTCGTTTCAAGAACTATTATTCTCCTTTCAAACATCCGTTTCTAATCATCAAAACACAGCAAGATAAAGGCAAGAAGGTAGGTATTTCTTAATAGGAAAGAACCAAAGAATATGAGGTAAATACTAAAATAAGTTTACAATTTAAGAGCAGCAATAGCTTCAGGTTTAAAGTCAACTCTGAGACCCAACACACGCCTTACCTCTGCTGGTGTAAGTCTCCATGTCATAGGTCCTGAGTTCTCACCCCAGAAGTCTAGAATCTCTGAAACCTTCTCCAAGTTGAGAATTGTGGCCATTTGAGTGAGCCGAGCGAACTTGTCTCTAACAGTTCTCTGAGTCATGCTGGAAAAGTGGCTCACCAACGCCCTTGCATCTCTGTCAAGTTGAAGCCCTCCAAGCTGACTGAATCTCTTCTGCACCATGATCACTTCAAGTCTTTTTACGATGAAATCGATCACCAAATGCACAAATGAGTCGTAATTGTTGGCAGTCATTAGAGGCTGAAACCATGCCACATTCGTCTCCACTGCATGGAGAAGTCTTTGGACCCATGGGTCATTCACCTCGTTATCAGCATACTCAACCTCCGACAATTCGTAGCTAAATGTTGCAACAGTGTCTAAGACGGGGCGGATTCGAGGTGTTATTGTTCCAGCTAGTTGTTCCAGCCCAGCATTCAAAGCTTGCTTGAAAGTGCTGCTCATATCACCCAATTCAGATAAACAAGATTTCACTTTTTCTCTGTCTGCAGGCGCAGGAAATACCTAGCAGAAATGGTTCCACACAATTTGTGTTACATATATTGGAAACAACACTACAAAATAATCAGAACAAATTACGGCACTGGGGAGTTCACATGGAACATAAGAACAGTAAGTGAAGTATCCCAGCTGATGTAATTAATTTCAGGGAGACATGAGACATGATAGAATAAGAATTAGTACACAACTGTCATTCCTTCATCGTCAAACTAATCAACCCAGAGCTACTAATAAGCTGCAACACTAGATTTTACAAATTTCTAAGGTTAAAAGCAGCTCTTAATTAATACATTATATATCATTACCGAATAACAACGGTCCAGAATGAACGAAGAGGCTAAAAAATTAGCAAGGACCAAACTCAGGCGCTACAATTTCAGTCCATCTTCTGAAGGTAAAACATTATTAGAATCCCTTAGCTCCCTATCCTCCCCAAAATTATCCATCTCCTATCTAACTGTTATACATTGATGAAGCTCTTCAAGAGATCTGAACTCTGCTCCCAGGATTCTCTACACCAAAAATTTCAAGACTAATACAAAATCCCCTTAGATCTCTATCCTCCCCAAAACATTCGATATCCTCCTGTAACAGAACTAACTTGTATGTCACTACATAATTGGGCCTCACATTAGGGGAGGGCTCGACTATGGCATGGTAATTCTTCCCCTTAGGTGTCAGTGATCAAAAGAGTTTTGTATTTATCTTTTGTCTATAAGCTCAAAAGATGAAATAAAAGGGTCTTATTGTATTGGGCTCCCAACACCAAAGGTGTATTAATAAAGCTCGTCGATGGGAAAACGAAGAAGAAAAACTATAATCTTTGACAGGGTGTCGTTGCTAATTTTGTTTCAACTCCATTTTGTAATGAGTTGTTCTTTGGTATTGCTGTAAATTTTTTCAATTGTTATACGAATGTATGACTTTTCATTTAAAGGGGAAAAAGGCCTCACATGTATTAGCACAAAAGGGCCAACAAAGTTAAGTGCATTTGTTAATGATTTCAAAACATAAATTTGAAAACGAGAGATTTCATGAATAACAAAATTGCATTTCATGTTTTCAGTGTTTTTGAATATGTATTTGGTAGCAAATTTAGAAACCGGAACATAATTTAAAGTATTTAAAATGTGTTTGATAAAATATTTATAAACTATAAAAATAATTAAAGTTACCAACTATAATTAATTTATTTAAAAAATGTTTTATTAATAAACTATGAATAATTATTGATTTACAATATCATATAATTTATAATATATGTAATATTGTACATATGTTAATTTAACTGACATGAAATACTATATTTATCAAAGCTTTACTTTTAAATCGATATGTTAAAATTTCAAATTCAAATTTAGATACATTGAAAACAAAAAAATGTTGTTCAGAATTTCAACTATTTTGATCACAAAATCCAAAAGTAGTTTTAATAAATTCTGCCAAATGGATATGCACCGAATCCATCTGACTCCAGAAACCAAAAAACATAAAACAAAATTCATATTGCATAGCTAACCAGCCATAACTTTATGGTTGGGTTTAGCCGCCTTTCTCCTTAGAAATAAACAAATTTTTGGTTCTTACATTCCTATCAACGTATCTCTCGATTATCCCTCAATAGAAGTAAGGACTACCAAAATATAAGAGGAAAAGAAAAGAAAATCATGCACCAAAACATCAAAGAATTGTGCCAGGCTAATGCAAGAAGTATATCGAGTTTAATTTCCAGATCAATTTGATAATGATGATTCTCAAATAATACAATATATTGTAATTAAACAGAATGCAGCAGATGGAAGATGCAAAATATAGGTTACTTACTCTCAAAGATAAGATTGAACTTCTACATACTGAATTCTATATTCCTAGATGGGGCTGAGAAAGCGAAAAAATTGTCAACAAGCATTTTCCAAATTGTCAAACACTGTTGGTTCATTTCAACCTCAAAACAAATTGTAGAATTTCTTAGACAGAAACTTGCCAAAGAGTTCCGGTGATCTTGGCATTGAAAAGTTCAATTATTAAAAAAATAAAATTGATTAGATCTCAATCCCATATTTCCGGAATCAAAGCGTCTGTCATTTCCATTTTATGTTCACTAAATTTATGCTTTGCAGGTTTTCCAAATGTGAAACATGTGAAAATAGTACCAACGAGCACAGAGGCAAGGGGGACTACGTGTTTAAATAACAACGTAGGATTTCAGGTTGCAAGAAGGATGCTCAATCATAAGGCCATCTTTTGGTTGAAGTGAGTTTGCTGTGAAATTTATTCTCACTCCATTGGATGGGTTACAGCCTTACCAAATAACCCTCAACTGATGCTGCACTTTACTCTAGGGGGACATCCTTTCAAGAAAAGGAAAAAAGCCCTATGGAAGAATTTTATTCGAGCTTACTGCTGGATCATATGGCAAGAGAGAAACAAGAGGGATTTTTCAAGATAAGGAACTTACCTATCACAGATTTTTGAATCTGTTATTAATGTGGTTGTTTCTTGGTGTAAATGTTTCCCCCTCTTCCACTACTATAGCTTTTCCTCCCTCCTCTCCAATTAGAGAGTTCTTTCGTAATTCACCAGATGGGGTTTCTCCCCCTTTCGAAATTTCATACTATCAATGAAATTATTTCTTATCGGTGTTAGTAGGGTGATAGTTCCTTTAGGCTTAGAGACAAGAACCAGATTCAGGGAGTTACACTTAGTAGCTGAACTACTTTTAGACAAGAATGGAGGATATATTTGATACAAATAGTGAAACTAAAACAGAACATCAGATGGGGTAACCCAGCTTTATATGCTATCAAACGTATGACAATGAACTATGCAATTTCAAAAGCAATACACATCTGCCAAGGGTATAAATTCACACAACAGATTACAAAGTTAACAAAATAGGTTTTCAATCTCAACCAGCCTTTTTAAACACTAAACAAAGAGGCCACAAAACGTGAAAAATGAAAACTAAAAGTGCAAAAAGAAATCTAGTGTAATATAGCACAACAGTAGCAGTTATGTATGAAGTAAATGTCAAGGTGAAGTATGATACCTCAGTACATTGCTCCTCAATCTCATGTTTGAGTTTCAAAACATATTCACTGCTCACGTCCATGTTATTCAAGGCTGTTGCAATCTCAGTCCCTGTTTTTTGTACACCAACACCACCTAAGAATAGTTTTGCACCTAAATTTGGTTCTCGCATTTTCTGTTGTAATGCCTCGTGGTACTCATTGCTCAATAGACTACTAGCACCACTCAGAACTGCAATCAATGAGCTAATATTCGAAGTCGAAATCGCACGTCTTAAGCAACTCTGTAGGACATAGAATACATCGTCCACCATAGAAGTTGTAAGACTATCAGGCACCTGCTCGTCTATCTTGATAGCTTTCCTCACATTTTCAACCATGAAAAATCCCTCCAGAATCACATAAAACCCTGTGATATCTTGAACTGCTTTGCTAAAACTTCCACTTCTGAAAGCCTTTGTAGCTCGGGGAACCAACTCTGGATCTATAGAACTCAATCCCTTGATTTTGGAGACCATGAATTCAGTGTAATCCTCACCTAACTGCATTAACGTCAACAATTCTTCCAAGTATAACTCGACTTCCCTTGGGTCAGGTCCTTCTGGTCCACCAACAGCTAGTAAGTTCTTGTTTTGAGCATTAATTTCAGACGACAACTGAGCCAATTTCCTATATTCCACATACTTCTTCAAGATTAAAGATCCACGCGAATCACATTCCTCCTGAAGTTCACATATCGCGTATACAATCCCATCCTCACCACATAGACTCCTTAAGATCTCATCATTTTCTTCTATAGCTAAAACAATATCCTTGAACAAATTTGTCAAGCCGCCAACAAAATTAATTTGGCTTTGATTACTGCCCACATTATGATTTTGGTATTGCTGCTCCATCAGCTCCACCAAATTCTCAAATTCAAGCCTAGACCTCATTCCAATCACCTTCTTCAAGTACCCAACATAAACCTGCAACCCTTCCTCCTCCAAACCTAACGGCGAATAAAGCCGTATGAATCGCAAGATCATGGGATGATCCCGCTGATCCACAGCCGCCGAGAGCCTCTTCCTGACAATTCCCTCCAACTGGTTTTTCGATTCCAACAATTGTTCCCTCTGATCCGACCCGGAATCCTGATACTTAGCATCGATTTGCAGAAACGTCTGCACATACTTGGCTGCAGATTCGTAGTCCTCGGAATCAAGAGCTTTCTTGACGCCTTCAATACAATTCCCTCTCTCAACAATGGCGTCGATACGAAGCAGGGTGGAATTGACCCGCGACTGAGCCAGATCAAGATCGCGGACCTTGGCGCTAACCTGGTCGGCGAGGCCGCTGGTGGATGTGACGTTAGAGAGCATGTAGTCGGCATCCGCTTCAACAATGCCGATGACTTCAGCGGAGCGCTGAAGCTGCACGAGCTGCTTGTCAAGGTCGGAGCGTTGGGAGAGAAGATTGTCGAGATTGAGGTCTAGGGCTCGCTGGTACGCAATGCACTCGTGAAGGAGACGGGTCATGGCTCCGACGTCGGTGAGGGTTCGAACGTGTTCGAGTGCCTCCGTAGAGCCGAATTTGATGGAGTCTTGGTGATCGAGGTGACGATCATCTTCGACGGTAGTGATGGAGCCAGTGGGAGTGGAAGCCATATCGTGGAGATCTGGCTTGCAGGTGGAAAGCCTCCTTCTACAGAGGAAGTGAAGCTTCTGTATCTATTCTACTTCCATTTGCAAACAAACACACAGAAATGAACTTTCATCTTACCCGGGAGTATGAATGAGAATGTTATTTATGTAGTGAAAATTATCATAATGTCTCCCGGATGAGATCTTTTAAATGCACGTTGATCTAAATGCTTTCCGCTATGCTTGAAAAAGAATGAGATATTTTGATTTGTGCTCTGAGTGATTGATGAATGTTATTTCCTCGTTGAACTTATATGAATATTTAGATAATGTATTTAGTGATTTAGGTGATTGATAGGAGTATCTCCCTAACAAAACATGAATGAATATACTAAGTTAAGATTAGAGCGCTAAAGCTAGGATAGTTTCATGTTGACCTAGGTCAGAACGTTTCAATAGACCCGCCGCTTTGCTTGTCTCGTCGTGAGGGTCACAACCTACCCTCTTCATATTATGGCTGTAACACCGAGCATGCTAAGATTGTGAGCATTGATTAGTGGTTGAGACCAAAGTGCTCATGGAAATTAGAATAGTCCAGAAGAGTTAATCCGAGCGTCTTGAAAATGTAAGTTGAGATTTAAACCGCCTAGGTGCCATAAGAACCTAGTAAAGCTCCATGGCACGACTAAGAAAGCTTAAGAAAACCTATTAGTAATGTGAATCAAGTAACTAGAGCCTCCAGCTCCTATCTCCTCTGGTATGCCATTAGCGCTATTAGCGACTTAGGTCGGACCTTTTAGCACACTGCCAAGTTGTAGGAGCACAGGAGCAGTATCGTCGAGTCAGGCCTTGGCCGGATAGTATAGCTCGTTGAGGCGACTAGGTGCCTTTATCTGGTAGAAATGGCTAAGGGTCCTCTAAATAGGGTCTCTGTGCTATAAACCCGTCCAAAGAGGGGACGAGGGATCAACAAGTAACTTAGTAGTTAGCAAGCACACGAGGTCACTCCCCCAGACTTAAAGTGACTTTATGGCTATGTGGAAGGGTCTACTAGTTAATCTTCTATAGATGATATTCAGACCAATAGATGTTATACTATCCTATCAGAGTTTATGAGGTAGCGTCTCAATCCAGGATATCGGTCTTTTATTGTTGTGGCAATGTAAGCTGAATAAATCAAAATAACAGTAAAAATAGTTCATTCCGAGCTAAAATACGCCATTTAGTAGATCCACGCCACCAGAAATGGGTGAACAACACCCAGATCTTAGAGTGGGCTTGTGATGGACAAAAAAAACTGCTCGAAACTTTGAGGCCTCACCAAAGGCTCTGATTGCCATAGAATTAGGCTCAAACTTCCTAGAACCCAAAGAAAACTTCATGGTAATTGTCTAGGATTTGATGCAATGAGAGTCTACAAGTAGGCTACTTAGTATTTTTATAATCATGACATTCTACATTTTTTAGGTGTTGGTTGTCTGTCGGTCGACTTTATAGCTATGTGGAAGGATCTACTAGTTAACCTTCTATAGATGATGTTCAGACCAGTAGATGTCATATTATTCTAACAAATTTTATGAGAAAGCGTCTCAATCTAGGATATCGATCTTTCATTGTTGTGGCAATGTTAGCGGAATAAATCAAAAGAACGTTAAAAATAGTTCATCCCGAGCTAAAATATGTCACTCAGTAGATCCACGACACCAGAAATGGGTGAACAACACCCAGATCTTAGAGTGGGTTTGGATTGGCCAAGAAAACTGCTGGAAACTTTGAGGCCTCCCCAAAAACTATGATTGCCATAGAATTAGGCTCAAACTTCCTAAAACCTAGAGAAAAATTTGTGGTAATTTACTAGGGTTGGATGAAATACAAGTAGACTACTTATTGAGTATTTTTTATAATCACCCAATTTTACATTTTTTTTTAGGTGCTCGCTGATTGTCGGTCGAGGTGAGGGAGCATTTAGAGGCTACGCGATCATAGAGGGGTCTGCCCGAGGCATTAATGTTAATGTAATATTTTGGTCGTTTGTGTTGTTTGAATTTTGTATACCCAACCCTAGGTCCCTCTTTGTAATAAACCTTGAAAAACATATGTTTATAATTCTTTTTGATATGTTTTTAGTTAGGGTGTTGTTTGCTTTAAATTGCACAAATTTTTACCGTATTTTTACTATTATTTAATTTACTTTTTCCTTTTAACTTTTTCATCATGACGTGATATTCGAAGCCTAAAAAAGTGGGTCATGATGGAGTTACATCTTCTTTAATAGGGTCTTAGCTTAAGTGACGATCGTAGCGAAAATTGTCCCTTCGGTTTCTCATTCAACCCATCATAAAACAGTTGGATCTAGAGCCTGTCAAGATAACCTTACTGTGGACGCTAGCTTAGTAGCTTATATCTCTCTTCGACCTCGAACATGTTAAAATATCATCACTAGCCCAATAATTGTAGGATCGCATTAGGTGTTTATTTTTGAAAAATGATTTAGGTATTTTAGGAAAATGATTTATATGTTTTAAGAATAAAAATATTAACTATTTTAGTAAAAAAATTTAGATATTTATGAATAAATTACTAGATATTTTAGGAATAGATTCTCTAGCCTCTTTTGTAAATACTCATTCACCCTACCTACGATTACATCCCTTTAAATCAAAAGCACAAAGTGCAATAGTTTTTTCTTGTTATCTCCTCTCGATGGGTGTTAATAAAGAGTGTGAGTGTTTCCCACAAAAAGTTGTGTTCAACAATCTGGTATCACAACGAGGCTAGTGTAAGTTGTTTGATCTCTTGGAATTCTTAGTATACGTGGTTGTAGCTCTGTCTGATCTTCCGTATCAGAAACGATTTATTGAGATTATTAGCGAGTGAGTTTCTTTGTGTCGTAAGTAGTTTGTAACTCTATAAATTCTGTGTCGAAAGAGCTTGTTTGATATTACTGAGGTATAGCCAACACGACGGGTGATTTTCAAGTCGTTGGAGGAGTAAAGAAATTCAACAACAACAACTACAACACGTAGGCAACATGCATGATGTTCTATTTACAAGAACAGGACGCTTGGGAGGTCGTTGGCTGGGGTGAAACTACGCCGCCAGAAGAGGATTCTAATGGCGCCTTGTGTAAATGGAGAATCAAAGCAAGAAAAACAATGTTTGCCTCGAGACCACAATCAAAGAAGAGATGCTAGAGAAAATTTGGGATGACAAGACACCGAAAGAAGCATGGGACACGTTCGTGATATTGTTCTAAAAAAATAACGATACGAGGCTACAACTTCTAGAGAATGAGTTATCAATTTCACGTGACATGATGATTGCTCAGTGCTTCCATAGAGTCAAGTCAATTTGCTGGGAGATAACTGAACTAGACCCGAAGTTCGTCATTGGAGAAGCTCGAATGAAGAGGATCATTATTCACAGATTACGACCACAATATAGAAGGTTTGTTATTGCTGTACAAGGATGGTTCACTCAACTATCACTTGTAGAGTTTTAAAATTTGCTAGCCACTTAAGACGTCATGGCTAAGCAAATGAGAGGTTTCACATTAAAGGGTGAAGAAGAAGCACTCTACCCAAGTGAAAGTTGAAGTAACAATAAGTCGTCTACCAAACGTAGATACAAAAATGGTGACAAAGGAAGAAGCCACTAAGGAACTGCACAACTAGGGAGGATTAGAAGAATGACAACAAGAGCTTTCAAGGGAAGAGATTTGAAGGTATTTGCTACAATGGGAAGAAGGGCCTGTTGGTGACAACAAAAATTGAAGTGAGATTGAGAGGAGGAGATGATATGAATGATTGAAAGGGAGGTCATTTTATAGGACGAGATTTCATTGCTTCCTGGAGTTGGTTAAGATTTCTGTGGATGAAATTGCTTTCACCTCCTCATTCTCTGTAGCAACTAATTTGGCCAAGTCATTTCTATCTTTAGAAATGTATCTATCCCTTTAACACCCTCCCTGAAACTGAATTCTGCAGAAATCAGTTTAGGACTTCACTTCATCTTCTTGATATACATCTTGGATTCTGCACATCCCCATCTTTCTTCTAAGCTTCTCGAACAATGGTTGTTTCAAGGGTTTTGTGAATAGGTATGCGATTTGTTCATCACTTTGGCAAAAGTTGAGTTCAATAATGCCTTCTTTACACAAATCACGCAAGAAATGAAATCGAACATCGATGTGCTTACTCCTTCCATGCAACACAGGATTTTTAGACAACTTAATAGTTGACATATTATCACAATATATAACCGTCACCTGGTTGCTTCTGATTAAGAATTTCAAGCATTTTTCTTAACCAGATTGCTTGGCACGAGCATGCTGCTGCTGCCACAAATTCTGCTTCTGTAGTCGAGAGAGTTACAATAGGTTGCTTCTTTGAAGACCAGCAAATAGCTCCTGAACTCATCATGAAAATACTTCCTGAAGTACTTTTACGATCATCTATATCACCTGCATAGTCGCTATCTGTATAGTCAACTATCTTCAGATCATCTCCTTTCTTGTAGAATACCCCCAAATCAAAGGTTCCTCTCACATAACGAAGTATCCTTCTTGCTGCATTGAGATCTTTTTCCGTTGGATGCTCCATGTAACAACTTATCATACTAACCGCATACATGATGTCTGATCTTGTTGAAGTTAAGTACATCAAACTTCCCACAATTTGTTTGAAGTACCTATTATCAACCTCTCGCCCTTCAATATCCTTGTGCAACTTCAAACCCAATTCTGATGGAGTTCCAAATGTGCACTCATCCAATTTAAATCTTTCAAGTAATTCTTGAGCATATTTCTTCTGACAGATAAAGTTACCTGCGGGAGTTTGAGTAACTTCTACTCCAAGAAAATATCTCATCAAACCAAGATCTATCATTTCAAATTCCTTCATCATGCTCTTCTTAAAAAATTTAAACATTTCTTCATTATTGCCAGTAAATATTAAATTATCAACATATAAGCAAATAATGAGAATGTTACCTCCCTTTTCAATTTTCACATACAACGTGTGTTCATACGGGCATTTAGTGAATCCCATCTTTTCAAAATGAGAATCAATGCGACTGTACCATGCCCTCGGAGCTTACTTCAAACCGTACAAAGCTTTCTTCAACTTGTATACTTTTTCCTCTTTACCATTTTTAACAAAACTTTCTGGTTGCTCTACATATACCTCTTCTTGAAGCTCTCCATGTAGGAAGGCCGATTTCACATCAAGTTGATAAATAGGCCAAGATTTCTGTGCTGCAATAGAAATTATAAGCTTGATAGTATCTTGACGTACCACTGGTGCAAATACCTCCTTATAATCAACTCCATACTTCTGCTTGTATCCTTTTGCAACGAGTCGCGCCTTGTACTTATCCACCTCACCGTTTTCATTCAACTTGGTTTTGAAAATCCATTTTACTCCGATTGTTTTCTGCCCTCTAGGAAGATCAGTGAGCTCCCAAGTCTTGTTCTTCTCTATGGATTTGATTTCACTGTCCATAGCTTCCTTCCATTTCTTCTCCTTTACCGCTTCTTCATAGACAATTGGATCACTATCCATAAAGAATGCAAAATAAGTACTATCACTTGATTCATAGTCCATCTCATAATCAACCATCCAATTTGGTCTCTTTCTTGTTCTTGGATTTCTTTGATTATGATCATGATCTTCTTCTACTGGTTCTTCTTGTTGAGCTTGTGATGAGCTCTCTCCATGCTCATAGTGAGGCTGAATAGGGGCTTCAGTTTGTTCTTCTTCAAGATCTACAAGAATCTGCTGATTCACAGTGATCTTTTCTTCCCATGTCCAAGTCTTCTTTTCGTCAAAGATTACATCACAACTTACCTCTACCTTCTTTGTCAAAGGATCATAGAGCTTGTACGCCTTGGAAGTCTCGCTTACTCCAAGGAACACACTTCAAATTCTTGTCCTCAAGTTTCTTCCTTTTCTCATCAGGAATGTGTGCATATGCTATGCACCCAAAGATTCTAAAGTGGTCTACTGCAGGTTTTCTTCCGCTCCATGCTTCTTGTGGAGTCATATCTCTAACAGAGAAAGTAGGGCTCTGGTTGAGAATGTGAACGGACCACACAACAGCTTCTGGCCAGAATTCCTTCGAGACTTCTCCTTTATTTAGTAAACTTCGAACCATGTTGAGAATGATCCTGTTTGTCCTTTCGGCCACACCATTTTGTTGTGGTGTATATGCTGTTGTTAACTGCCTCCTTATGCCCTTCTCTTCATAAAATTTAATAAACTCGTTCGAGCAGAACTCTCCACCTATGTCAGTTCTTAAAGCCTTGACTCTTCTTCCAGTTTCCGTCTTCATAGTAGCAAATTTTTTTTTGAAGCAATCAAAGGCTTCTGATTTGGCGTGCAGGAAATAAGTCCATGTTTTTTGACTAAAATCATTGATGAGGGTCGTGAAATATTTCTTGTCACCATTTGATGCTGGAGAGATGGGACCACATATGTCTGAATGAACCAACTCCAAAATTGCTTGAGCTCTTCTTGATTTTCTGGATGGAAAAGAATTTCTTTCATGTTTTGCTACTACACAGCTCTCGCAAATTTTTGTTGGAGGAGTAATATCTGGCAACCCAATTACCATCTTCTTTGAAGACAACGTCTTTAATCCTTTGAAGTGTAGATGACCATACCTAAAATGCCAAAGCCAAGTGGTATCTTCTTTCTTCACCATCAAACTTTTGGCAACGATATTTAACGTCAACGGATATAGACGGTTGGTGGTCATCTTCATCTTAGCAATCGATCCTCTTTTGGAGTCATAAATCTCACATTCATCATTTTGGAATGTGATCACATACCCTTTTTCTTGTAACTGACCGATACTAATTAAGTTGGCCTTCAGATAAGGAATGTAGAATACATTAGAAATAGACTCTACAAAGCCATTTCTAGTCTTGATATCTACGGTTCTTTTCCCCATCACTTGGATAGTTGAATTGTTGCCAAGAGAAACCGTAGTATGAAAATTTTCATCCAGAGTTGAGAAGAATTCCTTACAACCTGTCATATGGTTGCTGCATCTAGAGTCTACGACCCATACACCTTGATCTGCAACCTTCATAGCATGAAATGACATTAGCAATGTTTCTTCTTCTCTTCTCTCCACAAAATTGGATTGATCTTTTTTCTCCTTTTGGAACCTGGTATAGCATTCATTTTTGTAATGTCCAAGGCGTCCACATCTGTAGCGTTCCACCTTAGACTTGTCAAAGTGTCTCTTGCCTTGGTTGTCATAATCGTTTCTGACTAGATCTGCTGACCTGCCAACATCTCCACTTCTTTCTCGACTGCCTCTCCCACGACTTCTGCCTCTTCTTTGCCCTCTACCTCTAGGGCTTGAAGTTTCACCTGGTGTAGATATCTTTAAGGCTGTCATCTCCTCTATTGCACTTGTACGATTGAGTCTCTGTTCATGTACTAACAGGGAGCTCTGGAGTTCATCAATTTGCATCTCTTTGACATTGTTTGCTTCTTCGATAGAACATACAATGTAATCGAACTTTGGAGTTAGTGATCTCAAAATCTTTTCTACGACCGCAACATCCATGATTGAATCACCATGCATCCTAATTTTACTTGCAAGACTTATAACCTTGCCAATATAATCATTCATCGTTTCTCCCTTTTGCATTTGGAGAATTTCAAAGTCTCTTCTAACTGCTTGAAGTTGAGCACGCTTTACTCTCGTTGAGCCTTGATACTTCCTCCTCATAGAATCCCAAATTTCCTTGGATGTCTTCTTCTGAAGCATTGTTTCCAAGATAGTCCTATCAATGAACTGAAATAAATAGTTCTTGACCTTCAGGTCCTTCAACTTCGATGCTGCCAACAGTTGCTGTTGATCAGCTGAGAGTACCTCGCCTTCATTTGGCTCTTCATAACCCGTCTCCACCATATCAAAAAACTCCTTTGATTTGAGAAAATTTTCCATCAACATCGCCCAATGATCATAGTGACCATCGAACCTCGGGACGGCGGGCTGAACGTAGCTCTCAACTTGTTTTTCTGCTGCCATTATTGCTGCTGCAAGATCGCTCTGATACCAATTGTCACGGTCCTACATTTTTTACCGTGCGGCGTCGTGATCCTGACACGCTCACGACCAGTCTTAAGGGGAATTAAGCCCATATATATTTTTTTCGCCCCGACTTTGTGGCTTCGTCGGACCTTAGGCGAGGTTTGTCTTCGCCCATCGGACATCGCTTATGCGGAATCCAAGCTTGTCCAACCACACACGCCGCCTGCGCGTGCATGTTCAATCGTCTGGGACACAACCGACTTGCCTCTACACTAGGCCAAGTCATTCGGCTCGACCTTGCCTCTACTCGAGCCAAGGTCTCTCAATGCAACGTCGCATCTCGTCTTATCATCTCGATCCCCATCGACAGGGTCCATATGTCTTGACGCCATCCTGAGTCTCGGGATGTCGTCGGCCATCATAACTCGCTCGGTCATGCCATCGAGAATGGGCCTGCGTGTCTTTCATCTCATTGGGACTTCCCGAACATCCCTCCGTCTGGGTTCTATCGAGGCATAAGTCATCTCGTGCCCATACCGAGTCATTTACGAATACCGTACCGGATAGCGGGTGTATGTAGCAACCTTCGACACGCGGGCTGGGGCGCAATACCGGCACACCCGTGCCGTCCGGTACTGTCCTTCAAAAACTCATTTCATAGGAAGTCGCCCGAGACACTCGTCTTGACACGCTCGCCAACACTGTGACACACGTATGTGCCACAGGGTAGCTCACTTAGGCCACAGGGCCCAGGGGTGGTGGAGAGCTAACACCATGGTACCCCTATAGTACATTCGGAGTCATTTTCAATCTACCAGGAGTAGACAAGATTTTTGTGAACGGTCATACAGTATCGTGCATTGTCCGTCCGATGTCCGATTGACATCAAATTTGGCGAGCATTCATATTTCATATGGACGGACTTAACTCCCGAACCGCATGACCAAATTCCTTCCGGAACCCCGACTTTCGAGGTTAAGGCCCGGGGCCCTACCCGGCCCTTCAACAAGCCTATCTTTGCCCCTCATGTCTATTTTGATGTCTTTGTCTTGGTTATGTCTCAACTTGTCTTTAATGCAATGCCCACTTAGCGTGGTGGTGTGTTGGATGATGCATCGTCCTCCTCGATCGCATCATGGCACTCTTCTATATTGGCCCGCATGTGGCCGGATGGGCGTCTCTTAAGGGACGCCGCTTTGCTTGTGGCACCGTGAGGGTCACAACCTACTCTCTTCATAGTATGGTTGTGACATTCTCCCCCACTTAACTTAGTCATCGTCCTCGATGACTCACTCGGGGCACAATCGTATTATAGATTGTGACATTCTCCCCCACTTAATTTAGTCATCGTCCTCGATGACTTTCTCGGGCGCATTCGCCCCACTGCTTGTGAAATTTTCCCCCACTCAATCTCGGCATCGTTCCGATGACGATCCGAACTCTCTGTCTATTGTTGACTCTACTCATTGGATCTGTTTGTGTTTCATAACTATTAAGCACCTGACTATCTTTTGTTAGAATGCTCATCTTGCTGACGTCTTCCGTCAACTTGAGAACAAGTTCGAGTGGATGCTTCAGACTTCTCTTTTGTCATATGGCACCACGATCTGACTCTTGACTTGGTCAGTTGTTGGGTGAACTTGCCTCAACTTTTGCTTGCCACTATTGTTTACGGTTATCCCTCTTCGGACCTATTCTGTTGTTCGCCCATCTTGGACTCGGCCACTGAGACTCGCAACGTAGACGTGTCTATTCAGTGTTTGCCATAGTTGTGGGTGAGGCTGACTATCTCTGCAGACACTCACGAGACAACTATGGACTTTCTAAGGGGCACCTTGCCCCATCGTGGCCAACTTGTCCTCAATGTGATTATCCTCTGAGTCGTACGAACTGATGCACCTCCCGAGATGGGGCTCGCAAGCCCAACCACGACATTGTTGCGGCCACTTCTTCTATTGAGTAAGGTCAAACTTCTTGACATTGTCTCTTCAGTTGTTGGCGCTACCTTTCGGTCAACTCTTTGTATTTTGTCACCTTCATGTGGCTATTGCTGCATTGACCCTTCTCCTCGTCTTCTTCGCAGCTTCACTTTTGTTTGTCCACTTCTAGCTTGATGCTCACTTCTTGAGCGGATACTGGTCTTGACAACTTTTGTGGAGTCATCCACCTTAGGCATAAAGTGATGACTCAAGGAATACACTTGTGCTCGCATGTTGGAGCACCTTTGCGGGGTGAGAGGCCTATTGATTCGGCTCTCCCCCACTTGCACTCGGCTGCCTCTGTGCAGCAGGGTCGTCCTCCCATAAGAACTTGCATTGTACTCAATTTTCGCACTTAGCCGACGCTTGTCTTTTCTCGACTCTTGGCTTTTCTGCTTGTAACCACTAACACTATTCCTCTTATGTGAGTGGTTCTTTGGAAGGCATCGACATGGTGCACTCACTGTTTCATCTGCCTTGCCAACTTTCAAACTACAAGCACTTGGCAAGTGAGCTTGTTTTTCTCTGACGGGTAGATCTCCCTATGATGAAGTGTCGACAGACGACACTAATGAACTTCGGGTAGTCTTGGCTTCAACCCCCAACTGATTATAATTCTGACCGGCAACTGCCCTGCCTACTCTGGCACTCTTGACACACTTGCAAGGTCTTCGATCAACTCTTGGGTTCATTACTCTTGACTGTCTTGCCCGACTAGACACACAAAGTGTGGCTCTGATACCAATTGTTGGTGACAACAAAAATTGAAGTGAGATTGAGAAAAGGAGATGATATGAATGATTGAAAAGGAGGTCATTTTATAGGACGAGATTTCATTGCTTCCCAGAGTTGGTTAAGATTTCTGTGGATGAAATTGCTTTCACCTCCTCATTCTCTGTAGCAACTAATTTGGCCAAGTCATTTCTATCTTTAGAAATGTATCTATCCCTTTAACAGGGCCACATGTCCGGGGATTATTGGTCCATGAAAAATTCTGTAAAAAATAATGTGGCATCCTCCAACATGGAGATGGAGGAGGAATGGGATGCAGATCCAATATGTGTCATAGAAGAAGACAATCTAGCACTCATGACAATGTGGAAGAGTATTCGATTATGAAAACGACTGGATCATTGATTCAGGATGCTCAATTCACGTGATTGACGATTAGAGTGGTGAATGGAAGCGGGTGGCCCTCATAGAAGAAAGTATTACCAAGCTTGGACAACATTGAAGAAATTCTTTCATAGAAGACGGGGGAGCAAATTGTATACATTTGCTTAAGTGCTAATGTGTCTGACGATCCATGTGACACTGATGTTGGTGAGGAAGAAGTGACTCAACCAAGCGAACCTAGTGAAATACAAATGTCACCTAAAAAAAAATTGTCAGAAAAAACAATCCAAAATCCAAATCCAAAGTCTGTCAAAGTAATTATTATAGAAAACGAAGTTAAAGAACCAGAGACGTATGAAGAAGCATCACAAAATACGGCTTGGCAGCAGGCAATGGAGGAAGAAATTATAGCCTTGGAGCAAAATCAAACTTGAGAACTAGTATCAAGACCAAGAGATACCAAACTCATCTCTTGCAAGTGAGTTTACCAAATAATGTGTCTCATGGGTGGATCAATAGAGAGATACAAGGCTCGGACTGTAGCTCTAGGGTTCTCTCAACAATATGGACTAAACTATGATGAAATGTTTAGTCTAGTGGCGAAGATCACTATCGTATAGGTTCATCACTTGCAGTAAATAAAGATGGGAAACTATGGCAGATGGTTATGAAGAATGCTTTCTTGCATAGAGAGTTGGATCAGGAGACCTACATGAACCAACCAAATGGAGTTGAAATGGAGTTGGAGTCATTAGTAAGTACATGCAAAGTCCAAAGAAGCCTAATCTGGATGCAGATCGATGAGTCTTGAGATATGTCAAAGGTACAATTGATTTATGGTCTTTTGTACTAAAGAAGTGAAGACTTTAAGCTAGCTAGATATCGTGATGCTGACTATGCAGGATATCACGATACCCAAAGATCAAACACTGGATATGTGTTCAAGCTCTGTTCGAGAAAAAATTCTTGGTGAAGCAAAAGGCAACCAACAGTATCATTATCAACTACAAAAGCGTTGTACAGATCAACAACTAGAGCAACTTAAGAAAGTACATGGCTGAAAATCTTAACCGAGGATTTGCACTAGAAAAATTGACTATCCAATATCACTTTATTGTGACAACCAATTTGCAAGTTGTTTAGCAGAAAATTTGAGAATTTGGTGAACAAAGCATGTGAATGTGCATTACCATTTTATTAGAGAGAACCTCTTCAAGGAAAAATACAGATGATCAAGTGGCAAACTTGTTTACAAGAGGGTTAAATACCGAAAAATATGAGGGCTTTCGCTATCAACTCAACATGGTGTAGCGAATGAGGGCTAGGGTTGAGGGGAGTGTTAAAATATCATCACTAGTTCAATAGGTCAAACCAAATAGTTGTGTGAGCACCTTGTATATTTATTTTAGGAAAATGATTTAAATATTTTAGGAACTAAGATATCTGTATGTGATTTAAATATTTTAAGAATAAAGATATCTAACTATTTTAGGAATAATTGGTTAGATATTTGAGGAATAAATTGTCTGACCTCTACCATAAATACCCCTCTACCCTACCTAGGTTTTCATCCCAACAAATACAAAGCACAATGTACACTAATTTCTACCGAGTATTTTGTAATCTCTTCTCGATGGGAGACATCTCTATTTTTTCCCTCGGGAATCCTTAGAATTACCACTGCTTAGTTTTCAATTTGCCTCTGACCATCAAATGAAATATGAATAACCCGTTCTCCTCTCTTTGAAATAAGGGATGCTTCTGGTTCTGTCGGTACTTGAAACAATTTAGTCTTCTCCATATTACTATATCTCTAGAGTCAATAATTTTATATGAGGAACTACTTAACTCAATCACTTGCTGCCGTTACTCTTCAGTTTTCTGTTGAGGTCTATCCTATGGAGGTACTCAAATTGGATCAGTGATTGATTTCTAGGCTTTGTCGTAAACCTAATTGGTTACTTCCAATTACATAAATCAATAGTTCAAACCACATTCAAAGGTGTGTTTTGTAACCTCTTCTTGATTGATGTCAATAAAGAGTGTGAGTGTTTCCTACAAAAAGTTGTGTTCAACAAAACAACTACTCACGCTCTATTCGACTAAATTTGTCTGTCTCAATCAAGTGAGTGCGTCCCTAGTAGTGAGCAGTGATGCTCTCAAGCTTGAGACTCTCCAACCAATCCCTTGCCTTATTCTACCAAAGAAAGGGAAACAAACATGAAGATACACTATTAATCTTAAAGATACCATTAATTGGAAAAAAAGAATTCAAAAGTGAAATTGGATCATCACAAGGATGTCTATAAAACGTTGTTTCAAGTCATCTAGATCAGTCTTATTTTCTAGCTAAATTTTTTGAAAAACAGGCTCGTAAACTATTCCAGACTATTCGGCAAGGAACACCACTAATAACTTGTGGTTCTTTTATCGGTACATTTGTCGTTGGTTAATTTCATATTGTCATTTGGATCCTTAAATTTTGTCCACAATCGCGTTTGATTCGGGACTAAATCCTCTCCGTAATAGTAAGCATACTACATATGAGTTTATAATAAAAAGCACATTATAAAATAAAATAAAAATAATACAAGAGTAGAAGAAATCTAAATATTTAGATTAAAGTCAATATTTTCACCCAATATCAATCAAACTAAATATTCGTCTACCTTAAAGTACTTATTCACGCACCTTAAATTACCTGTTTACGCAAAATGAGTTCAACATTAGGCAAAAAATGTGGTTGAAACTTGTAAAAAACTATCACATAGAGATCCTGTACCATCTTGGTAAAGCCAATGTTGTAGCTGACACCTTAAGTCGAAAGACGACCCACTCCTCAGCATTAATCACAAGACAAAAGAAGCTCCAAGAAGAAATGGTTGGGGCCGACATCAAGGTCTTCGTTAAACGCTTAACGGCAAAGTTGACACAACTAATGGTCCAACCTACACTAAGAAGGCACATATGTGATACTCAGGAAAAGGACCCTTACCTCAGCAAAGTCTTGCAACAACAAGAGGTTGACCATCTTGAAGGATTCTCCATGTCCACCGATAAAGGCCTCTTGTGGAGAGGACAATTATACGTACGGAAGGACGAGAGACTAATAAAGGAATTACTCATAGAAGTCCACGATTCACCATTCGCCATCCACCCTGGAAACACCAAAATGTATCAAGACTTAAGATCCTACTACTAGTGGCTAGGGATGAAACTGGACATATGGAATACATAAGCCGATGCTTGACTTGCCAACAAATCAAGACACCAAGACAACACCCGTTAGGGCTCCTACAACCCTTAAGTATTCCCCAATGGAAGTGGGAGGAAGTCACCATGGATTTCATCGCAGGATTACCTAAGACTAAGAAAGACTTTAATGTCATATGAGTATCGTTGATCGATTAACTAAATCCTCTCATTTCATCCCTGGGAAGACTACTTACTCGGTAGATAAGTGGACCCAATTTTACATGGAGGAAATAGTTTGACTATACGGAGTTCCAGTATTAATAGTATTAGACTCAGATGCCATGTTTACATCTCGCTTTCGGAAAAGTCTCCAAAAGGCCCTGGGTATGGAGTTAAATTCAGTACAACCTTTCACCTTCAAACAGATGGTCAGACAGAAAGTCTCAATCAAGTATTGGAAGACATGCTAAGGGCATGTGTGATGGACTTCGCAGGAAGTTGGGATGAGTACCTACGTCTCATAAAATTTTCTTATAATAATAGTTACCAGGCCACCATACAAATGGCCTCGTAGGGGCACTTTATGGATGAAGATGTTGATCCCGTCTTTTGGGAAGATATGGGCAAACGACAACTATTGGGGCCATAGCTAGTGCAAATCATTAATGCAGCCGTCTAAAAGATCAAGATAGGATACAAACTGCACAAAACCGACAGAAAAGCTTTGCAGACCTAAGGTGTAAGGACTTGAAATTCGAGGCAAGGGAACATGTGTTCCTAAAGGTAGTACCCATGAGAGGGGTATTCAAGTTTGGTAAAAAGGGAAAGCTAAGCCCTAGGTTCGAAATACTAGAAAGGATAGGACCCGTGACCTATAGGCCAGCACTGCCCCCAAACTTTTCTGCAGTACACAACGTGTCTCATGTATTCAGGCTACATAAGTAAACTCTAGACCCTACACACGTATTCACTCGACACTTTCTCTCTGAGAGAAGACCTAACGTATAAAGAAGACTCGGTCCAAATATTAGACAGGGAAGCCAAGAGATTGAGAAAAAAGGAAATCGCTCTTGTGAAGGTCTTATGGAAGAATCATAAGGCAGAGGAAGCAACTTGAGAACGGGAGGAGGAAATGAGAACCTTGTACCCAACCAGTTTTAGGATAAAAACTTTCGAAAACGAAAATTCTTAAAACAAGGGGAGAATTTGTAACACCCAAAAATCATCCAAAAAAAGAGGCCAAGTATAATCCCTAATAAGTTTACAAGGTTTTGAAAGTAAATAACAAAGGAAAATTGAAAAAAAAAAATGGAACTTTTTCAATTATTACCAAGCTTCCCACATTTTTAATTTCTTATAGAGAAATAATTTTAAGGTACAATAATTTTAGATAATTACAAAAATGTCCCTGTTGTCCAAAATCAGATCTCCACATTACCCTTTTGAACAAAATCCATTGAATTTCAAAATCTAGTCGTTGGATATCCTCCAAAATTGGACACAATCTAGAACGTTCACAGATCATCCCATCCAACGGCTAGAATTTAAAACCAAGATCGACACAATTCTGATTAGAGCAGGTTTTACGATAGAAGATCCAGGAAGATCAATAGTAAAATTATGACGATTCTTGATGTTTCAATGGCGGTGAATCATCCCTCTATAAATTATGAACTCGAGGAAACTATTAGGAGTAAGGAGCAAGCATAATTGAGCCCTCAATCGAGAGTTATAAGCATTTCATTTCTGGGTATCGAGTTCTCAGGTTTACTTAAAATTTGAGGGCTACAGTCCATCATTTATCTCTAAACTTGATTCTACACCTTCTAAGCAAGATTGCCCATAAGTCTGGTAAAAGAAGGAAGCGTCGAAAACGCCACTATCCTTGTCCCCCAATCCTATCCTCCATTGAAGAAGGTTTGAAAGATAGCTTGAAATCGAATCCGAGGCTACATATGGGTTCACCACACGAGACCTATCCCAATCAGTTTCTGCACATCCAATGATCATTTTCGAATAAGACTACTAAGAGAAATAACCTCAGGAGCGTGTGTAATTGGAGAGATTCCTTGTTGGGTAAGATTTGGGTGTAAAACTCGAATCGTGGTTTGCAATCCATAGTACTCAAAATTGATGATTCTATTAGTTTTAGGGGACTAAATTGAGTATGTTTGATGAAGGATTTGAGGCATAATACGCTGTAAATCGAGCTACTCAAGAAAAGGAAAAATCGCATTCTGGGTTGAGTTGCAGACCGAGAGGGAAATCTTAAAATTAGCCTCAACCACGCCAAGGCATCTCCTTGGTGAAGGAAGCGTGGCTTAACATTGCCTAGATAACCCTGTCCAATAACGACACATTCTGGGTTTGCTCGGCGAGATATCGAGTTCTCTCAACTTTGAACGCCCATAATATATGTTGTAGTCCTAGAATAGGTAAGATACCAATTCCAAACTCTTCCTTGACACTCTGTCTTTAATTTTCATAAAGGTTGGAGGAGCTCGTTTACAGGCAGTGGAGCTGTAGCACGTGCATCTTCTTCCCTTGCGGGAGGAAGAAGACGATGACATGGGCGGTTCAGTTGAACCGGCCACGTCAGCCTAAAATTTTGTCCCTCCTTAGTGTTTCATCAAATTGGACCCTTTTTTGGCCGGCTCTCTCAAAATTCTCAATGGTTCTAGAAACTAGACTCATTAAGTAAACTACCAAAGAAAAGTTGGAAGAAATTGAGTACCAGAAGCTCAAGAAACAAGGCCCCAAACACCAAACAAGAGGTAGGTAGCCATCTTGAACATTTTTTAAGAAATACTTGTAGGAATCGCTGATTAAATATCTGTGTTTAAATTACTAATTATATTCCTTTTAGGAAATGTTCGTTCCTACACGCTATGATTATGCTGTTTAAGAATATATTCCTTTTAGGAAATGTTCGTTCCTACACGCTATGATTATGCTATTTAAGAAGACTATTAGAGGTTGGTCAACTAACCCCTAATCTTGAACTCGACTCAATGGTTTAAAAGTCCCTATAATATTTTTAGAATTTATTTTGATTTACCTATACTATACAATTACTATTAGAGGTTTGTTAATGAACCAACTCTAATCGGTATGGGTCGCAGCAGTACCTTTATGAGTTGACAAAACTAGGACTAAACCCTGGATTTTCATAAACCTTATGAGAACCTATGAGTGCGTTGTGGGTTTGGTTAAGGAGTCTCCAACCACTCCCTAATCGGGAACTTGTTCAAAGGATAGCAAGGACCACATAGGTAGATGAGTATTGACTAGATTAAAGCTCCCAACCTCTTTGATTAAGTTTACATTATGAGGCCTACTAGGGAGAGACCATCTAACTCCCTACTAGAGACTTTGAGAACAATGTTTATATCGGTATGATGAAAACTATTAATTGAAATCGACGCCGAGGTCGCACCTCGAGAACCTACAAGATATATGTCTATGATGATGACAATAAATGAGACTAGTAGAATATCTAATCAAGATACATTAGAACTATAAAAACGAACCCTATTATAAAGATGAACTCAAAAGAGTTAACCTTGAGAACTGATAGCTTTTGCCTTTTACCTCAAGCATGGCTCATGAAACTTTCTTTATTCATATCACAAGGTAACCATGTTGTAAGAAGTACCTCCTCTACGAACGCATTATACTAAGCTTCAAAGAAATGGTTATTTCCTTTAAAATACGAGTACTGAAGACCGTGACCGAACAATCTATTCATCACAACAACGAGATCAAATCAATCTATACCAAGAGGGTTCTCATATCCTTCGATATAAGGTACGTACATTCAAAACTAAATTGTTATTTCAATAAAAGCACACAGATGGATATACTTTTTAACCTATTTTTAATTTAACCCAACAAATTTTCTTATTATTATGTTTTTTTAAAAAACACTACTAAACATGCTTGGTTTTTATTTCAATTTTATTTTTGAAGTAGAAAAAAAACAATAAGGGGTAAAAAAAAAAAAATATATATATATATATATATATATATATTTATCCAATTTTTTATGGGAGAGAGAGAGAGAAAGTATTCATGGGCAGCCCTAAGCCCTTTTATTCAATCAAACACCTTAAAATCCCTATCCATTTCAATCCTCTCTCATTACTCACTCACACAACATTATCCAAATTGATAACGAAATCAGTGGTTCTCCATCTTCAAGCTCTAACACCCACCTCCATCTCCACATTCCCATCTCTAAATTATCAAACTTTTTTTTAAAAAATCCCAACAAAAACTTAAAAATTACCCCCAAAAACAAACACAAAAACAAAAATCAATCTACAAAACAATCAAACCAACAACAAATCTTCACTTTCCATTCTAGAGGAAGCTCTAGCTTGTTCTTGTGACTTCTTGAGTGGCAATGGCTTCTTCTTCCTCCTCTACATTCGCTCTCTCTTCCTCCTCCACCCTCCTCGACTCCAAGGCCCCTCGACAATCCGCTTCGCCGTCATCCACCGTTCCGCTCCCTACTCTCCCATCACCGCCTCCTCCGTCCACCCAAATCCGCCCTTGGAAGTCCACTGCCTATTGTGAGAATTATGATGCACATTCTTTAAGTTCATAGTAAATTTGATCTCTTACCCCTAGTCTTAACAATTTTCTTCTTTTTCAGGTCGGAAGATCGCTCGCAATGTGATGGCCATGGCGACCGGAGAAGTGCCCGCTGAAGTAGCCTCGGCGGAGATGGCAGAGCTGCCGGAAATCATCAAAAAAGTTCAAGAAGCTGTATGCCAAAGAAAAAAAAATTGAACTTTAGTTTTTTTTCTTACTATTTTTTCAGTTTTCTTTACAATTTGGGTTGACTTTTGTTTGTCAGTGGGATAAGGTTGACGATAAGTATGCAGTCAGCTCACTTGCAGTGTCTGGTTTTGTTGCCCTTTGGGCCTCCGCCGGCGTTGTCTCGGTGAGCCTCTTCTACCCTTTTTTTTGCAAAATCAATCCAAGAATTGGGCTAAATTCGTGGGTTTTTTTTTTTTTTTTTTTTTTTTGCTTCAGGCAATTGATAGGCTTCCTCTAATTCCTGGACTGCTTGAGCTTGTGGGCATTGGCTACACTGGGGTAAGTTAAATTAAGGGTATTTGGTATAATTTAGTTTCATGATTTCAAAATTTATATCTGGTAATGAAATTCTTCTGCAGTGGTTTGCATACAAGAATCTGATTTTCAGACCAGACAGGTGTGTTCTTACATACCATGATGTTTGGTTTTTTGTTACTTTTATTATGGTGTTCTTTACATTTGATGGGTTTTTGCAGGGAAGCTTTGTTGCAGAAACTAAGGGAAACTTACAATGAGGTAATAGGGAGCAGCTAAAGAAGATGTGTTCGAAGAGGGATTTAATGCTGTGTGACTAATAAGAGTTCAAATTATGGTGTTCTTTTCATGAAAATAATCTTTATTGCAGCTTGATTGGCAAGTATATTTGCTGAAAATGTAACTTCTTTCCCTCCTTTTCCCATTTCTTTTGTAATTGTTAGCTAAATCAATCCCAATCTGTGTACTTTATGCTTTTGTTACACTTGAAATACTGTTAACTTATTGCTATTCTAAACCATGTTTGGAAGCTATGCTTGGGTGAGAGAATGTAATGACATGAGTTTCTAGACTTAGATCGACTAAAATCGTGATTAGAAATAGGTTTTGTAATGACCATGTTTTTCTTTTGAAATAAGATCACTTTTACATGCATGTTATGATTACTAAAGGTGGAAAATTGTTTAAAAATAATTTAGTTTGAATATTGTCGTGGACTTGTGTGTGCATAAATTCATGCCAAACACAATCAAAAGGAAATAATGATAGCATAGTAGAAAACAAAAAAATAACATCTCCCATCAAAGTTTTGAGATAAAATGCTCGTGTCTTACTCCAACAATGAGTTTTACAACTTAAATGCGAAAAAAGTATCTCGTATGGGCTCTCTATAGTGTCTCAGTCATACATTTCAATCGTGCGGCGTCATGATCTTGACACTCATGACAAGTTTTAAGACCTTATGCGAGGTTCTCCTTCGCCAATCGGACACAACTCTTGCAGAATTCAAGTTTGTTCGGCTATACATGTTCAACTGTATGTGACTCTAGTCAACTTGTCTCTACTCTAGACCAAGTTGTCCGACTCAACCTTGCTTCTACTTTAGGTCAAGTCTCTCATAACACAACATTGCATCTCATCATCATCTTAGTTCCCAACAACATGACCCATGTATCTGGTGTCATCCTATGTCTTGAGACAACTCGACCATCTTGACCTCCTCAGACATGTCTATTGAGAACTAACACATGTATCGATCATATCAGCGAGACATCTCGAACATCCATCCATGTGGGTTCTATCGGGACACAAACTCTCCTATGTCCATGCCATGTCATTTACGGACACCGTACCAGATACCAGGTGTATATACCAACCTCTGATACTTGGGTTGTGGCGTAATGTCTGCACACTCGTGCTATCCAGCACTGTCCTTGAAAATCCTTTTTCAAATGAAGTTTCTCAACATCTCGCAAAACTTACCCACATTGTGACATACGTATGTTCCACGGGGTACCTCGCTTAGGCACAAGGCCCAAGGGTGGTGGAGAGTTGATACCATGCCCCACCTAAGGTACATTCTGAGTCATTTTTGGTATGACAGGGGCACACATGATTTTGGCGAACAAACATATGGTCTCGTGGAGCGTCCATCCGATGTCCAATTGACACCCAATTTGGCAAGCTTTTGTCTTTCATATGGATAAACTTAACTCCAAAGCTGCATGCCCAAACTCCTAGAACTTTGGCTTTCGAGGTTAAGGTCTAGGGCCCTACTTGATCTTTTATCAAGCCTATTGTTGTCCCTCTTATTTACTTGTTGCCTCCATCTTTGCTGATGTCTCATCTTGGTTTCAATGTACACTTTATATGGTGTGTTGGATTATGCACATCCTCCTTGGTCGCATCATGACACTTGTTTTGAATGTCGTCGTTTTTTCTGTCTCTATGTGAGGTTCACAACCTACTCTCTTCATAGTATGGTTGTGATACATAACCTCCTTAGCTGATGACATCATCCGTACATTAGAGCCTTGACTTGACATAAAAAAGTATTATTCATGGTTTTAGTATTTAAAAATACAGTGAATGAATTCACTGATGGGATTGAGAAATGCAATCACATGCAATATGGTTCATGGTGGGACCTACTTTTCATGACTATTTTTTTAGGATAAGGTTGGATGCAGTACTTCTCTACACATAATTCATGCATGCTTGCATTAAATCAACTAGGTGAGCTCGTATACGTAAACCCTAGGCTTGATTACGGGCTAGAACATGCTTACATTGCTGGAAACCAATAAAAAGAAAGAAGCGTGCATCTTATCATGGTATATGCATCTGTACAAAATATATTGGGAAGTAACTCATGCTCGTGACATACAACATGCATGAGCTCCCGCATTTTAAATCATAACCATGTACCATAGTTGCTACCACACCTACGTATGTATAACAGTTCCATAATTTTCATGACGTCCCTATGAGACATACATACGTAGGTGTGACATCATTTATACTTATCATACATAGTTCACCACGTGTCTCTTAGGGCATAACATGAACATATTATCATAATGTACATAGATCTTGGAAGTACATGCATCACAAAAAGTTCATAAGCATATTATAATACACGAATTAACACGTAAATGAACCATATACTACGTATGAGTTGACATTCCTTTGATCCGGCTTATTGAGATCTTAGTACACCTATATTCATGACCTCATAATTAGGCATAATAAGGAATTAAATTGCCCAACCCTCCTAGGTTATCCAAATTAGCCCCAAATATTTTAAATTCACTAAACAAGCACCTTATTTGTTGGATGTAGCCCACGATTGAAATATGTCGAAACAAACAACTGAAACAAGAAGAACAACTTGAGGGAAAAGAGCTTTTGAATTGAGGAACCTTGAGCACTTGTACTTTTCAAAAAAAAAAAATTATTGTTTAAAGAGCATATATCTAATAGTATTTATAGTGGAGAAAACAGTAACTAGTTTCCTTAACTTTCTCCTCAACTTAAAAACTATTAACAATCTTCCTAATTAAAGCACTAAACTTGTCCACAATTTCGCAACTACTAACAATTCTCCTAGAGTTAGTGCATAAATTACTCCATAAGTTAGTAACTTATTCTATTAAGTCAAGTTTACTAGCTCACAATCTTCCCCGTAAACTTAACTTTGTTTGAGATTCTTCACTCCCAGCAACTCCCGCATCTCTACAAACGAAACCCTTGCTAGGGCGTTTGTTAGAATATTCGCATGTTTCTCTCTAGTGCATACAAACTCCACAACAATTTGTCTTTTCGCGACACACTCACGAATGAAGTGGAAGCGAGTGTCAATGTGTTTGCTGCGTTTGTGAAATACCAGGTTCTTCATCAGTGCAATCATAGATTTGTTGTCGACATAGAGAGTTACTGGCTTTAATTCACTTTTAAGCACTTCGCTCAGCAAATTTCTCAGCCATTATGCTTGGCACGATGCCACAGTTGCTGCCATGAACTCGGCCTTACAGGAAGATAGTCTCACAGTTCGCTGCTTCTGAGATTGTCAAGAGATCCAATTTCTATTGAGATAAAACGTCATTCCTGCGGTACTTTTTCTATCGTCAATGTCTCCAGTTAAATCATTATCGGTAAAATCGACTAGTTCTTCAGGACCTCGCCCTCTTTGATACTTCAACTCGTAGCTTGTGATTCCCTTCACATAGTAGAGAATATGCTTAACCGCTTGATGATGCATCGTAGTGACCTTTTCCAGGTATCTACTTACCATTCCAACAACATATGAAAGGTCCGGACGAGTATGAGTCAAGTACCTCAGGCTTCCGATGGCGAGCCTATAGTTAGTGGAATTCACCAAGTTTCCTTCCACGTCTTTCTCAAGTTGTAACTTTGCTTCCATGAGATACTTGATCGGGTTGCACTCTGTCATTACTTTAGCATGATGCAATCTTTCCTTTAGTCCACTTCAATATTGAGGTAGTACGTGAGTAGCCCAAGATCAGTCAATTCAAAGTCTTTCATCATTTGTTGCTTGAACTCTTTGACGCCTTCCACACTAGTACCAATAGCGATAAGGTCATCAACGTACACGCCAACTATGAATGTTTCAGCCCCATTGTTTCTTGTATACACTGCTTGTTCTTGTGAGCACTTCATGAAGTTTAGGCTCTTTAGGCCCTTGTCCAGACGTATGTTCCATGCCCTTGGTGCTTCTATAAACCGTAAAGGGTCTTTGACAACTTTTTCACTTTTTGTTCTTCGGTTTTGATGACAAACCCTTCAGGTTGGGCAACATACACTTCTTGGACGTCACAATTTAGGAATGCTGATTTGACGTCCAAGTGAAGGACCTCCCACCTATATTGAGCTGTGAGGGTAAGAATCAACCTTACAGTGTTCAGTCTAGCCACAAGCGCGAAAACCTCCTCAAAATCAATCCTTGTCATTGCACGTATCCCTTCGCCACGAGTCTTGCTTTATGCTTGATGACATTTCCTTCACTATTCTTCTTCAACTTAAACACCCACTTCAAACCGATGAGCTTGTCTCCGGGCGGTAAGTTAGTTAGTGCTCACATCTTGTTCTTCTCAATGGCTTCAATCTCTTTTTGCATGTTCTCTTGCCACATCGTCTCAGTTGCTACCTCACGGTAGGTTATCGACACCTCGGCCGTGAGCAACAATAACTCATTGGAAACCAATTCTTCTCCAAGTGTATCCGCATAAATTTCAGCAAGAGAACGAAACATCTTTGGTCCATCCTCTGATGTGGATTCTCCTATGCTCTTGCTATAGATCTCTTGTTCCAGAAAATTCATCACGCCTTTCAATGTCACAGGTGATGCATGTGTGGAATTGTTAGTGTCACTATCGGTGCACTTTCTAGGTCTGTTGTGTCTCCCTCTTCTTCAAGCTTAGTGAATTTTGTAACAGTCTTCTTGTTATCACCAATGTTGAACCAATCTCACTTCTTCTCTTCTTCGAATATGACATCTCTACTTACATAAATTTTCTCATGTTGCGGATCATACAGCTTGTCCCTTGGTTCCATCTTCTACGCCAAAGTACACCATCTTTTGACTTCTATCATCAAGCTTTTTTTAAATATAGCTTTGCAGTCTTAACATGTGTTGTACGATTGAAGACTCTTAGGTACTCAAAGTGAGGTGTCTTGCCGAACCATGCTTCGTAGGGGTTGCGATCGTCCAACGCCTTTGTCGATAAACGATTCAGAAAATAAACCGCATGTCGTATTGCCTCACCTCAGAAAATCGTCGGGACTTGCATGCTCTTGACACGGGGGCAACAAACCATATGACTGGGGCCAGGTCTACGTTCTCCAAGCTTGACTTGGAGATTCGCGGGACAGTGAAGTTCGGCGATAGCTCCGTCGTCGAGATCGAAGGGCGCGACACCATCTTGTTCATCGGCAAGGGAGGCGAGCACCGCAAGCTGACCGGTGTCTACTTCATCCCGAGGCTCAAGACTAACCTTGTGAGCCTGGATCAACTCGATGAGGCCGGCTACCACATTTCCATCGAGCGCGAGCTACTCAAGAATCGCGATGATCGACGACAGCTACTCACGCAAGTTCGGCGCACGACAAACCGCCTTTACATCCTTGAGTTGGGAGATAGAGCAACCAGTCAGCCTCTCGGCAAGGACAAAAGAAGTAGCTTGGAGGTGGCACGCAAGATGGTACGGGCACCTGAACTTTCCTGCTCTACAAAAACTACACAAGGAGGAGATGGTGCACAGCTGCCACATTTCCATCGAGCGCGGGCTACTCAAGATTCGCGATGATCGACGACGGCTACTCACGTAAGTTCGGCGCACGGCAAACCGCCTTTACATTCTAGAATTGGGAGATAGAGCAACCAGTCAGCCTCTCGGCAAGGACCGAAGAAGTAGCTTGGAGGTGGCACACAAGGTGGTACGAGCAGTTGAACTTTCCTGCTCTACAAAAACTACAAAAGAAGGAGATGGTGCACGGTTTGTCGGCAATCAAAGGCATGAACAGGCTATGCGACGGGTACTCATCGGCAAGCAGAGGCGCACCTCCTTTCCGTCTCAGACATCCTACCGCGCTAGTGAGCCATTGAAGCTCATGCACGACAATATCTGCGGGCCCATCAAGCCAGCGACCCCAGGCGACAAGACCCTCTTCCTCCTGCTGGTCGATGACAAAAGCCGCTTCATGTGGCTGATCTTGCTGCAAGCAAAAAGTGAGGCAGCAGAGGCGATTAAGCGCATTCAAGCGTGAGCGCCGGCCGAATGCGGGAAGAAGATGCGAGTGCTGCGCACGGATCGAGGTAGAGAATTCACCTCGGTGAGCTTCGGTAAGTACTGCGACGAGCTCGACATGTAGCGGCACCTAACGGCGCCCTACTCCCCCCAACAGAATGGAGTGGTGGAGCGCCAAAATCAGACCATCGTCGTGACAGCAAGGTCATTGCTGATGACGGCCGGGATGCCGGGGAGGTTAGGGAGAGGCGGTCATGACAGCCGTCTACCTCCTCAATCGTTCGCTAACGTGAAGCCTCGACGGGAAGACGCCACACGAGGCCTGATACAACAAGAAGCCAGCGGTACATCATCTCCAAGTGTTCGACTGCGTCGCATACATGAAGGTCACTCGTCCCCACCTTGCCAAGCTCGATCCCAGGGGGCTAAAGGTCGTCTTCATCGACTACGAACCCGAGAGCAAGGTGTACAGGCTCTATGATCCTGCAGGGGGACGAGCTCACGTGTCACGTGACGTTGTCTTCAACGAGAGCACCTTCTGGCAGTGGAACGACGTGACCGAGGCTGACCAAAACCCAAATCGATTCACGATGGAGTACCTTCTCACCGAGCTGGGAGAAGGAGGAGCACAGCATTGGGAACCGTCACCGCCGCCAGTAGCTGCACTAGGCACGCCTATGCCAACCCCAACCACAACTCTGGCTGCACCCCCTGAATCAGTGGAGTTCGCAACACCACGTACTGCGGATTCAACGTTGGATGCCGATCACGATGATGGTCTGGTGGCCAGGTACCGGAGGATGGAAGACCTACTGGGAGGAGGTGAACCACCTGGATTGGTGGTGTGCAAGCTTGAAGAAGAGGTGGCCAAACTGCATGCCATCAGCCAGGATGAATCGAACACCTTCGCCGAAGCAGAAAGGAACCCGTGCTGGCTGAAGACAATGCAGAAAGAGATGGCATCCATCACTGAGAACAAGACGTGGAGTTTGGAGGACATGCCGCCGGGACACCAAGCCATAGGGCTTAAATGGGTCCTCAAACTGAAGCGTAACGAAGAGGGAGAAATTGTGAAACACAAGGCCCGTCTGGTGGCGAAGGGCTATGTCGAGAAGCAAGGAGTGGACTTCGAAGAGGTATTTGCGCCGGTGGCAAGGTTGGAATCTATCCGCCTATTGCTAGCGATCGCGGCACATCATTCCTAGGAGGTCCACCGCAAGGACGTGAAGTCCGCTTTCCTCAACGGAGAGCTGAAGGAGATCGTCTACGTCCGACAACCACCTGGCTTCCTAGACAACGACAACCCCGACAAGGTACTGCGCCTACACAAGGCACTCTACGAGCTTCGACAAGCACCACGAGCCTGGAACGCAAAGCTCGACAGTACCCTGCTGTCGCTGAAGTTCAAGCGCTATACGTCTGAGTATTGCATGTACACGCACGACCATGACGAGCAGCGACTGATCATGGGAGTGTACGTCGGTGACCTCATAATCACTGGAGGCGACATGGAAGTCCTTGAAATATTCAAGAGGGAGATGTCAAAGAACTTCAAGATGAGTGATCTCAGCGTACTCAGCTACTACCTCGGCATCGAAGTGCAACAAAGTACTGTTGGCATCACCATCTGTCAAAGTACGTACGCGAAGAAGCTGCTGGACACAGCTGGACTAGCAGACAGTAACCCTACAAGAACGCCAATGGAGGCCCGAGTCCAGCTAAGGAAGACCGACACTACGAAGGCAGTCGACTCCACCAATTATCGCAGCATTGTCGGGAGCCTGTGTTATCTGGTAAACACACGCCCTAACCTTGCTTATTCTATTGGATACGTGAGTAGGTTTATGGAAGCACCTAGGGAGGAGCATCTAGTGGTTGTCAAGCACATCCTGCGCTATGTGCCCGGAACTAGAGGTTGGGGTGTGACATACTGCGCAGGGAGAGGAAAGGAGAAGCTTGAGCTGGTCAGCTACAGTGATAGTGACATGGCCGGTGACGTTGATGATCGTAAGAGCACCAGCGGGATGATTTACTTCCTCTCAGACGGCACGATCTTCTGACAATCAACTAAGCAAAAGGTAGTTGCTTTGTCCTCTTGCGAAGTAGAGTACATTGTCGCTTCGACGGCAGCCACACAGGGGGTCTAGCTTGCGCGGCTGATGAAAGAACTCATCGGAAGAGAAGGCAATCCACCAATGCTTTACGTGGACAACAAAGCTATGATCTCCCTGATAAAAAATCTAGTTTTGCACGACCGGAGCAAGCACATAGAGATCAGGTTCCATTACATCCGGGAGTGTGCAGATCGAGGGCTTATCAAGATTGACTTCATCCGAACAGAGGAACAGCTTGGAGACATCTTCACCAAGTCTCTAGCGCGGGTAAAATTTGAGGAACTTCGTTCAAAGTTTGAAATTCAAATAATAAGGTAGATATACCATAGGTTTTAGGAGGAGATTGTTAGATAAAAGCCTGCGGTTTCTTTATTTAGCTTTTACACGTTTTTACGTAGTTGGTTGAATATTTTCTTTTGACCATTTGACATACACGTCGAATGGTTACCATCTTTTTAGGTGGTCATTTTTGGGCCATGTTTACACGGGAGTGACACAAATTTAGTTGGCCACTTTGGGCCATTTTTAAGGGTAGAATAGTTATTTAAATAAGTGAATCTAATGAGAAATAGATCATCGTGTTTTTCAGTCAAATCTCAAGCCTTCCGTACTCTTCCTCTTTCTGTTATTTTATTCAGCGCGTTTTTCTTCTCCCAACAATTTCTTCGGCAATCTTTTCTTCGTAAGATTTCCTCACTAGCCCTCAGTCAAAGATAACATCTTGATCCTGCGTGTGCGAGGTTTGCCTCCTCATCGCGCTTCTTCTTGCGGCACTCTACCGCATAGTGCTCATATTTTCCACAAGAGTAACACTTGCTCATACTCTTGTTCTTCCAGGGGTTAGTATTGTCATGGGTTTGAGAGGTGTTGTCATGACCTTCTCTACCAACACGTCTGCGACCACGACCTCTACTTTCTTTGTTGTGACCACCATGTCCATTCGTACCTGAAGAGGAAGAGTTAGCCGCATCTTTCCTTTTCATCTGTGCGAGCCACCCCTCATGTATGAGTAAGAGGTATTTCTCCTCCTTTTTGTTTTCGTAGCCAAAAAATCTCTCTTCATCGACTTTAAGACCACCAACAACCTCCTCAATTGACATATTCTTGAGGTCGTCGAACTACTCGATGGAGGTAACAATCTGCATGAATCTTGGAGAAACAGCTCAAAGGAATTTCTTGACGACGGAGATCTCCTCCACCATGTCACCTAATGAAAGGATATTGTTGACAATCATCGTCAACTTCATTGAAAAGTCGTCTATTGACTCACCGTCCTTCATGCCGGTTGCCTCAAACTCATTCTTCAAGGTCTGCACCTTTGATTCCTTGACAAATTCCACACCCACATGCATTGTTTGCAGCGTCTCCCACGCTGCCTTTGCCGAGTCCTCTGTCAACATGAGAAGAACGTCCTCCGGACTTGGTAGATGGTGGCAAGAGTCATCCTGTCCTTACACTTCTCAATATCACCATGCTCAATAGCGTCGCACAAGCCTTATGCCGTGAGTTAACACAATAAGTTAGTAAGTTGCTCACATTATTGATCTTAAATACTTCCAATTATTTTTTTTTAAAATGGCTTAGGAACGGTCTAAAATTATATAAAAGGGTCCAAAATACCCAACAAAGTCGTTTAAGTCAATTAGCCAAGCTGGAGTCGAAGGAAGCCGTCCAGCCAAGCACAAGTTGACTGCAGGGATGGAGCCAAAGCGTGAGTCGTGACTGGGAGAGTGGCTGGACTGAGCCACGTGCGTTGGGAATACGCGGGTCGGTGTGTGAGTTAGCGACCGGATTGGGTCTAGCACGCAGGTTGGTGGAGGGGACAAGTGAGTGGACTGCAAGGCTTCAGTGTTCTAGGGCGCACGTGTTCGTGGCTGGAGTTCATGTGGATCTTCAACCACGTGTCTGGGCAAAGCAGGAATGTGCGTGGGTCGAGCTGAGCATGCTGAGAGAATTCACTGGAATTTTCTGGAGGGAGAGCTGAGCGAAAGAAATAAAATTGAGAGCATTTGTTAAGGGAAGGGTACAATATCTTGGGTGTCGGAGAAAAGACCGAGACTTTTTGGGAAACAGGGTTACGGAGTTGGGGAATTGAGCAATTTAAGAGGAGGTAGGAGACTGCATTTTTTTTTTTTTTTTGGTTTTATAACAAATTATCACAAGGATAAATCTAGTTTCCCAAATACTTAAAACCCATAAAGGTACATTCTATGAATGAATACATCTGCCATTCGTTCAAATTAACACAAAATATTGTAATTCATGTCATATTAAAGAAGAATCAAGATTCGTTTATTTTTTTATAGTAAAAAATTTTGGGTGGATGATAATCTAGAGTTATGATATTTTTGTAATGTAATTTACAACTTTTATTTACTTTAAGGTTACATTTACACCGTGGATAATTATAGTCATAAAGTATAAAAGTTATCACTCCTTAAACGTCTTAGGGAAGGTCAAGAATTCTCATTTTGAAGTTATATAAAGTTATGTACGTTGTTTTTGTATAAAAAGAACTTGGAAAATGTAGTAAAGATAGCATTTGTGCTTTCCTTTAGTCACTTTAGCGAATGATTAAGTTTCTTTGCAATTTTATGTAGTTTAAATTACATGTTTACAATCATTCAATGATCGATCTTGACTGTGGAGTGATTTTAATCTCAAACAAGTGTTCTTGCCCTAAGATATTTGACCAACATGGTAATTCAAATTTTAGTTTCCCTTCGAGTGATTCCTTATCATTAGGACTAAATTTTTTTTTTCTACGTAACTTAGATGGCATGTTTAGAGTCATTCAAATTTGACATGATCGATCTTAGTTGTTAAGTGATTCGGATCTCAAACAAATGTTCCTACCTTGAGATATTTGATCAACAAGACAATCTGAATCTTATTTCTTTTGTAGTGATTCCTTATAAGTACAGAAGTAAAATCGAAATTCACGAGGATAATAGACTCATGTTGAGTATTAAAAATACTTAGTAAGTAACCTCCGGATGAGATTAAATATGTCCTAAAATTAATTTGAGGACCTAAAAGTGTAAACCATCACAAAATAGTGTACCATTCTCATAAACATAGATGTAATACATGAGGGTTGTTAGGTATAAAAAAAAAAGGCTATGTAATGATAAATTTAAGTTGTATAAGTTTCCAAAGGAATTAGAAAGGAAAATTTAAAGAAAGGGGCAAAATAGTTATTTTCCTTTTTTTTCTTTTTTCCAAATTTCTTGGTTTTTTTTAATTAAATATGGAAAAGAAATCACAAATGGACAAAGAAGGAAAAAAGTGGCTAAAATATGGGAAAGATTTTTAAAAAAAAAAATTGAATTTTCTAAATAAAACATTCAAATATAGAAAAATTATAATAAGATCCCAAAACTATTATGTAATTGCAAAAAAAGCTCCGGCCAGAAGTTCTTTGTAGAATGCACAGAATTTATTCTAAATTTGGATATGATGTGGAAACTTCAATATTATTAGATCTAAAGATGGGAATTCAAAGTTGAAGTCTTCCTCTTTAAAATTTTATAAAGATAGCAGGGAGCAATTGGTTAGGACAAGAATCATGCTTAGAAAAGTCTCTAATTGAGATTTACACGTGTTTAATTTTTGGATTTGTTATTCTAAAATTTCTTTCAAATTTGAGAGTTATAGTAAGTCCTTTGATCTCAAACTTGTTCGTACACTATAAACAAAGTTGCCAACTTTTACGATGAAATTGAGAACTGAGAGTACTCTAAACATAGTCGATCAATTCAACCATCATTTATGTCCAGTGAGAAAGCTCAAAAACTCAACTTGTGCCTATACACAAATTTATTCGCATCGCATGAACCTATTCCATTTATTTTCGGGGTGTTCAAGGAGAAAAACTTAAAAAGACCACGAAATTCATTAAACTTTGGAATGAAGGGAACTAAAGGAAGTCAAAATCGGGTAAGTTTTTCTAAAAAGTGAGAGATTTTAAATTTCTAACCTACTATCCTCTGGTTTTAAATTGATCATAAAGGGAAAGGAATCAAGCTATGGAAGAAAGGTCCTCTCAAGTAGGAAGCTTGACCCAAAGCCACTGAAGTTTGACTCCAAAATTCATCCTCGAAAAAACCAAAGCTTGAGCTTAAGGGGAGGAAGAGGAAGAAAGTCCGTGTACATAAAGTCCTCTTGGTGCCTACTTCATCCTTGTAACCTTATTTACCAATTTCATGAAGGAATTGAGGGCAAAAAGTTCGTGTACATGGTTAGAATAGGTCATTTTTAGGGCAAGCTGGCCATGAAAAATCGTTTCTTCCTATGACTGGCCGATTTATTACTCACGTAAGAAAACCTTTACTTGGATGCCAACATGCGAGAAAAACTTTACGAAGCTCGAGGACAAGTTGGTAGCTGCTCTAGTACTCAGGCTATTGGATAACTCTGGCAATTTCTTCATCTGTAATGATGCTTCAGGAAAAGGCAAGGTTGTGTGTTGATGCAAAATAGAAAGTTTATAGCACATGCTTCCCGTCAACTTAAGGAATACGAGCACAACTACCCAACTCTTCACTTGGAATTTGCAACGGTAGTGTTCGCTCTAAAGATATGATGACATTACTTGTATGAGGAGAAAATACAAGTATATATCGACCACAAAAGTCTCAATTGTTTATTTACGCAAAAGAAACTCAACATGAGACAAAGAAGGTTGTAATGCCCCTTTTTTTTTTTTTTTTTTTTTGCTTAAATTAGAGACGTCACTGTATGCATACCTTATTTAACATACGAGAAACTTTAAAATAAAACATTTGCAAATGAAGCCATGGACTTACCCATTTAATTTAAAACAAGAAAAATAGAAATAATATAGTTTTTTAAAACAAAAAAAAAATGAAATAAACCTCCTATCAACTACTAAATGAAAATCAATGCATAATACTGCCTTATCTTGACTTTATGGCCGTTCCAGTATTCACCGTCATCCGTAGGGGAGCTTTACCTTTATCTGAAAAATATAAGGGTAACACGTGGCTTGAGTATTTTAATAAATACTCAGTAAGTCGCCCCACTATTGGGGTTAGTAATGCAATCATGCACATAACATGATTGAGACTTATCCTTTAAAACTATAACATGACCTTAGGCTCTTTCCAGTTTGAGGCAGGATTGGATGTGTAGTACTTTCTCACACAAGGTCCACGAACGCACACATGGACCCACCAAGAGGGCTCGTATACGTACTCCCTAAGCGTAACTTGGTCGAGCACAACGAGTTAACGTGTCACCAGACGTCGCAGAAAAGAAAAGGCCCGCATGATATCACGACGAACATAAATATCGAAGGTACGCGTCCATACTAGCATAACATAATGGGGAAGTATCCTGATGCACATGACATACATGCATGAGGCCCCATGATTTTCATTCATAGCATAACATTAACACCATTCCTTTTTTGTTCCCTTTCATCCATGACATTGTACATGTCTGCATCATGTATACATGACGGTCGTCATATGATCCATCACATAACTTTACATGGCAATACTAACGTATATAGTAATTCATTTAATTTACAGTATGGCGTAATGGATATAACTGCATACATAACTTAGAATCATATGTCATTACATAGAACACATACACATAGCACAAAGAGTATGGTGAATGCAGGGGCCAGAGGACATACACCATCATACATTATTCAACTACCTAATTCCAACCGTAAGATATCTTGCCTCATTAGTTTAAGATGGTGTCACCAATTGATCTTAATGAAAGTTCGATTTTGTCCTTTGAAATTCAAGTCAACTTAGGTGAGCTCATAACATCAATTTCAAGTTCAAAGTCAACCTATGTGAGCTCATAATATCAATTTCAAGTTCAAATTTGTGCAAAAGTAATTCTCTAAATTTTCTATGGTTAAACTTCATGTATAGATTAGAGACTTTGCATGAATTGAGTCTTCATATATATATATATATATAAATGAAAATATATACATGTTATAATACTATTTTCTTAAGCACAATTTAAAACAGTTTAACAATCTTCAAATCTTTTTCTCTTCTTATTGGTGTTTCCTTTTTTTAATTTTGTTTACAACTATTATTATTATTATTATTATTATTTTGCTAATTTTAATCTATTCTTTTTTAAAAAAAAATAATAAGTATCGATCTTGACATGATTGAAACACATGAATTGCTAACTAAAATCTAAATAATTTCAATTAAATTAGGATAAAAGAAAAGTGAGATCTAATATATAAACTATTCAAGCTCAGTCTCTCTATCGTTTCTCTCTCAAAGTAAAATTGGAACGAAATTAAGATAAAAGAAGAAGTAAGATCTAAGATCTTACCGGATAAATTCAAGTTACATTTCTTCGCAGATAAGTTTGCTTAAAGACCATTTTTTTATTTTTCTTGACATCTCTATTCACGTCAATCTACTTTAAGGTCATTTTTTGTTTTTCTCTCTAATCAAAATTGCAACGAAATTAGGACAAAAGAAAAGAAGATCTAAGATCTTATTGGATAAACTATTCTAGCTAAGTCGTCTCGTTTTTTCTCACTCCAAACAAAATTGCAACTAAATTTGGATAAAAGAAAAGAAGATCTAACATCTTACTCATAAACGGTTCAACTACATCTAGAGTTAAATCTACTTAAACCCTAAACCCTAAACCCATTTTTATTTTGTTTTTTTTTTCTATTAAATATGTGTAGGCCCTTTTTTTTTTGGCATTTTTTTGTTTTTCTAGACATCTCACCTCATTAAATCTACCTAAATGACATTTTTTTTTCTAATAAATTTGTGTAGGCCATTTTTTATAAAAAAAAAAAAAAAAAAAAAAAAACTTATATTTTGTAATAGTCTGAATTATTAAAAAAAAATTCAAATCTGGCTGGAAATCATGATTTCTATGGGGTAACCATCACCTTTTCCATGGAGATGTAGCACCCAAAAATAAAGAAAATTAGCTCCAATAAGAATAAGTCGCCTAATAATACCCAAAAAATTCAAGAAAAGAAATCAAGAGAATTAAGCCGGAACATAGATTTAAACAAGTCAGTTCTATATGGTGACAATTAATTTTAATGAGTTAAAAGGCCATTGGAAAAGAATTGGAAAGGAAAAAAAAAATAAAACAAAACAAAAAGGTCATTCTTCTAGTTATCTAGAAGGAATTTCTAAGAGGTTGGAAAAATGCTTTGATGAAATATTTTTAAAAAAATTTATATTTTTTTTGAAAAAAAAAATAATAAAATATTTAGAAAGTAGAAATTACCAAAATACCTTGAAATTATGGATAATTACGGATATACCATTCCGCTTAAAATTAAAACCTCCACAGTAACCTCTTGCACGAAATCCATCGAATCTCAAAATCCAGCCGTTGGATATCCTCCAATATTGGACAATATCTAGAACGTTCACAAATCACCAAATTCAACGGTCAAAATTCAAATTGGAAGTCGGTAGCTCACTGATTAGAGAGAATATTTCCGATGAATTATCCATAAAATTTAATCTCCAAATCACAACGATTCCGGAGGTTTCAACGTTGCTGGAAGCTTCCCTATAGAGTCTGAAGTTGGGCCAATAGTATGGAACAAGAATCGAGTGGAATCATGCTCCAATTGTAAGAAATAAGCTTTAGATTTTGGGTTTCCTACTCTCGGTGTTCTTCCAAATTCGAGAGAAATTCTCCACCATTTCCCTTCAAACTTGTTCCTACCGTTTCTAAACAATATTACCCACAAGTTCTATGAAGAAATCGAGTGCTAAAAGTGCCTAAAAAGCATTCCCCCAATCCAACTTGCCATTGAAGAGTTTCAAAGAAAACTTGAAAATCCAATCCGAGGATACACGATAATTCGTTGAGCAAGGACAATCTCAATCAGCTTTTGCACCTCCAAAGAATATTTCCATAGAAGACCACGAAGAGGAATAACCTCAAAAACATGTCCAATTGAAGGAAATCGGTTTCGAGTAAAATTTGGGGGAATCAAAAGCTGAAACGTTATAGAACAAGCTACCCAAGAGATCGATTTTCTGCATTTTGGTGAGTTGCAAACCGAGAAAATTTTCTCAAAATGAAGGTCCCACACTCAAAATCAGCTTGAGAGAAGAATAAGTAAGAGGTTCTATGAATAAATCGGGCCTTGAAAACCCCTAGAATCGGCTGCCCAATAAAGAATCTTTTATTTTAACTCCAGCAAGAAAACTAATTTTGGGTGAACTTTGGAGGCGAATATCTTATGCTACAATCCACGAGAAGAAACTAGACACAATAAAGAGTCTGTGGAAGAAAATTTAAAGTATTTCGGATACCGGAAGCTCGAGAATAGAGGTTCCAAACGTCGACGACGAGGTAAGTAGCCACCTTGTTCTTTTCCTAAGAAATACTTGTAGGAATCATCTGGATTTTAGTATGAACCTTTAGCAAAGTATGACATAAGTTATTACGAAAGAAAAACTCAAAGAATCGAGAGTTAAGGCCCTGAATCGATCAAATTGCTCGAGATTTAAGTAACGTTAAAATAACCTAATAAATGAACTCTACTGCCTATAAAATTTTAATCCTGAGCAGATTATAACATGTTGAGATTATATATGAAATTTGGTGGTCATTGGTTAAGGGTGAGGTAAACTAAGAAATGGTGTAAAATGACCATAATGCCCCTAAGGTAATTTATCTTCGGTTCATGACCTAGATGAACTCCAAATGCTATGAAACTCTGTAGTAGACCTTATTTTATGATGTTTGATGATTTTGAGATCAAGTTGATTAGAGCAAGTTTGGAGCCTAAACTAAGATAGAACCCAAGAGACGCCTAAAGGAAACACCTCAAAACTCAAGACCCTTCTAGAACTGCTTGTTATTATGATGGGTTCATATGTTTATGAATGCATTTTATAACTTATGCCTCAAGGAGTTATGAACCTTAGAAACTTACAAGATTGAGAACCAAAAACAATACTAGACAAGCTCTACAACTACCAAGGTAAGAAGAATGCTAAGTACCACTCAAGGATAAGGGACCAAGGTTCTTAAACTCAGAAACTCAAGAAAACTCGTAAGACCTCCCATGATACAACATGTTCATGACTCAGACTACGCTATGAAGCCTTGGGCATAGGTATTCAGGATAAGGAAACGTATGAAACCTTGGCCATAGGTATTCAAACTGTACAATAGGGCAAGCCATGGGTGTAGGATTTCAGACTACGCTGCTTGGAACGCGTGGAGCCTTGAACGTAGGTAGTCAGACTATGTCACATGGAACGTATGAAGCCTTGAACATAGGTATTCGGGTTGTATCATAGGGCAAGCCCTGGATGCAGGATTAAACTACATCGCTTGGAACGTAAAAAGCCTTGGATGTAGTTTTTCAGACTATGCCGCTTGCAATGCATGAAACGTTGAGCATAGGTTTTCAGACCGTATCGAAGGGCAAGCCCTAAGATGCGGGTTCAGAATCGTCCCTTGGAATGCATGAAGCCTTGGATGTAGGTTAAGACTGTGTCGCTTGGAACGTTTGAAGCCTTAGACATAGGTTGTCAAGTTCATGACTCGTACCGTAAATTAAGGGGGTGTCTTGGAGAACGAACGAAAGAATAGAATAAGAACCTAGAAGATACCAAGAACAAGAAAAATATCAAGGACTAGAGCATGGATCAAGATCCCAGTTCTAAGGATAAAAACCAAGAACCAAGAACCATAGTACTAAGGCCCTTAAATTAGAACTAAAGTTTTAGGATCCAAGGACCAAGATCCTTAGGATAGATCATGATAAGAACCCACAAGTGAAGAACAGAACTAAAGAGCCTAAGTACTTACAACAAGAACACGAACAAGAAAATAAAGAGTTTGGTACCTAGTATATCAAGGACACCATTAAGAGCCTACAAGTTAGCTACTTACTGAGTCAGTGTACTCGTTCCTTATTTTTCATGTTTTTCAGGTAAACAAGAAACTGGTCAAAGTCGGGAGCGGACTTTGGAGTAGGTTCCATAAAAAAGTCTTACTCGTCGTCCTCAACCCTTTTGTTTTAAAATGTTTTGTGTTCGTTCCTAATTTTGTGCTTTAACCATTGTGTTGTATTTTAAATTACTAACGTGTGAACACTAATTCTTTATGATATAAATTATGTTTAAATTTTAATTATTTTACTTCGCGAATAATTTACCCTTCTTTTTGTAATCTACCATAATAACGGAGAGACAAATCGAAAGATTTGAAAGGAAAAGTTGGTTGCAGAGATCTCAAAGTTACAACAAATAGTTTTTGGGGTTTTTAAGAATAGAGTAGTACTATGGAGTTGTATAAATTTTTAGAGGATGAACCGTAGCAGAAATGTGTGAAAACGGCGTCGGAAACATCGGAGTTCCATCGAAAAAAAGAAAGGGAAGAGGAGAGGGTTTCATTTTGTGTTTTCGGGTGAAGAAGACAGATCGTCGCCAACACTCTCAAATCCTGCACAACCCACGAATAAACCCTTCGGTTCATTTACCCAGTGCTGCAACGACCCAATATGTAGACCCTAGCCGAGTCCCGTCTCAGGGCAAATAATCAGTCTGCGTTCACTTGGCCTAGCTCAACCAACGGTGCACCGACCCGGAAACGACCCGTATACCCGTGCCTCAACCCAAGCCTTCTTCAGTTGCACACGTGTCTGCCACGTGATCATTCCAACCGCAACTTAGCTTTGGTGTGTGTTATTGCTTGATCGGCTCGGCTCACAGCTTCATCGGCTCAATTTTGTTGCTCACTCTGGCTCGACTTCTTGGCTTAGGTAGCTCGTTATACAAATTATATATCGTTCCCTAGGTTTCGACCCTCCTGAAGCCATTTTTACCTTATTTAAGGCATTTGAGGTCAATACGACTCCTATTTACCCAAGTTTAGTTAGTTTTAGGACTTATGTTGGAAAAAATTCTCATGTTTAACTAAGTTACCATATTAATATGCCCTATATGTGTCATGTGAATTGATATAGGTGAGAATTAAACATTGGAAGCATAATTTAAAAGCAACTACCGAGTAATTAGTAACTTCAGCCATGGTCAACCAATTAAGTGATCTTAGTGTGAGAGTTAGCTAATTGATTGATGTATGATGGTGCATGCCCTACGACTCCTGCATGTACCATATTAATTATGTGATGCTTATATGCTTTTGTATTATTATGTGATATATGCCATGTATGCATGTGATATCCATTACACTATATTATAAATGAAATGAAATGTCATGTACAAAATGTTATGTCTTACTACATAAAGTTATTTGATGGATTACATGATGTTTGCCATGTATACATGATGCAGACTACTTCTCTAAGTAATCCTCAACAATCCTCCCTTCGAAAAAAGTAAATCATAGAGCCTCTCTTGATGCCTCATTCTCTATAGCTCTCGAACAACCTCCCCTTAATCGAGGCTCGACTCCTTCTCTAGAGCACTCGAATAAAATACACCCTTTGTTCAACAGTTGAGTCACCTTTGACTACACTTTCGAGGCTCACAACTTTTTTGTTTGACACTTTAGGATTCTATTGGCATGGCTAAGTTAAGGGCATGGCTCTTGTACGATGTTAGAAACCACGACCCTCTAAATGGTATGAAATTTTCCACTTTGAGTATAAGCTCTCATGGCTTTGCTTTTGATTTCTCCATAAGACCTCATACCAACGGAGATAGTGTTCCCTACTTATAAATCTTTGATCTTCCTCTTAATTAGCCATTATGGACTAATCCTCTCAATAATTCTCAATATGTAATAGATACACTAGGAGTAAACTTTTATGTCAACAACGTTTTACAACAGCAAGAAGCAGATTGTCCGAAAGGATTTTCTACATCAACAAACAAGGGTCTATTGTGGAAAGGTCGACTATGTATCCCCAATAATGAGGACTTATTAAAGGAGTTGCTCATGGAGACCCACGACTCACCATATATTATCCACCATAGAAATACCAAGATGCACCCGGACTTAAAGTCCTACTTTTGGTGGCCATGGATGAATCGGGATATTGTTGAATATGTAAATCGATGTTTGACCTGGTAGTACGTAAAGGCATCGAGGCAGCACCCTTTAGGACTCTTGCAATCCCTAAATGTCTCCTAGTGGAAGTGGGAAGATGTTACCATGGACTTCATCTCAAAGTTGCCTAAGACCAAGAAAGTGTTTACGGTCATATGGGTCACTGTCGACCATCTAACAAAGTCCACCCACTTAATCCCAAGAAATATGACATATGTAGTAGACAATTTGGCCCACTATACATGGAAGAGACCGTCTAACTTTATGAAGTACCTGTATCTATAGTGTTAGACTGAGATGAAAGGTTCACCCCTCACTTATGAAAAAGTCTATAGAAGGCACTAGGGATGTAACTAAGGTTCAGTACAACCTTCCACCCTTAGAAAAATGGTCAAATAGAAAGACTCAATCAATTACTAGAGCATATGCTAAGGGTGTGTGTCATGGACTTCGAAGGTAGTTGAGATGAATACCTGCGCCTTATAGAGTTTGTCTACAACAATAGTTACCAAGCAACCATTTAAATGTTACCCTATGAAGCATTGTACGACCCACTTTTAAATGCATCGAATCATGGACCATTATACTAACGCAAGGGTAAAAAATACGATAAAAATGTTTACTTTTGAAACAATGGACATAAAGGTATTTAAACTAAATACATTAAAACTAAAACAAGTTAAATATACATGTATGCACATGCAAATTTAAATAAAATATACATTTACGAACAACGGGATTTTCAAAAGCCTATACAAAAAAGATACAAGGACACAGGTTCCCAGGTACCCATCACAATTGCATGGCCCAACACGATCCCACCATGACCAGTCATCTACCTGCTCACCTAAAAAATTAAGTATAGTAAGAATGAATATTAAAAATACACCGTAAGCAACCTACTCATAGGCTCTTGCTATACTAGTCTACCCATATACATAAGCTAGATACTCAGCTATAATCCTTAGTCAATAACTTGACTATTGCTTGTTCCATACATAAACTCTATACATTCCTACTATACGGTCTATGTTTAATAGCCTCTTATGTCGAGCTCTAGTTTACCCAACCCTTGTGACGATTTCTAAAATGTAGAGTCCTTATGTTGGATTTTGAATACGTTTCCTTAGGTCTATCATCAACCTTGCGCTAATTGTGTCTCGAGTCACTGTGGGCCCTGAAAAAAGGCCTAGGGTAAAGCTCATAAGTATGGAGGAGCCCTTCAATCTTAAAATGGTAATCGTACTCTACACATGTATGCCTACGGGCTCTAACCAGAAGGTTCACCCTAGTTTTCACGACCTAATTTTCACGAGCCGCAACTTGAGGTTGATTCAATGACGTAAAAAGAAGGGAAACATTTTCGCAAAATAAGACAAAAAATTTAAAACATAATAACAATACATTTACATTATATCAAATAGAGTTAATACATGAGTAGTTTAAAATAAAAAATAAGAAATAAACACAAAATATTGAAAACAAAATAGGATTGGAGACGAAGGGTGAGACTTGTCTATGACACCTGCTTTATAGTCAGCTTCCATCCTCGACCAGCTCCTTGTACCTAGAAAACATGGAGTTAGTACAAAAATTCAGTTAGTAGACTACTGGTAGGTTTTTAATTAAGCCCTTAAGATATGTTATGTGTCACAATCGCACTTTTCTTGGCAGCAGTTTTGGTGATTGTGTGACACTCACTCTCAACACTAAGTGAGCCAAGCCAACTTAGGATCGCGTCACCTACTGTAGCACACAAAAAAAAAAGAGGAGAAAATATGGTCAAAGTCAACTGAGGGATAAATAGGTCATTTTTCCCCTCAGCGGGGACTTGAGTATCATGGCATATTACCTGCAAAAGGGAAAAAGAGAGAGAGGGGTTCATTTTGCGTCAAGAACCAAGAAGATCTGCAAGGTAATCTTTCACGATTTATCCTTAGATCCGAGCCATTTTGATATGAACCAAGAGACATCAATCATACAATATACTTCAACGAAGATGTGAAGAAAATGTTGTTGAAATTATCAAAAGATATTTCAATTCATGCCACATTGAAGAAAAATGAAGTTTCATTGTTATAAATTTTGGGTGGATTAAAATTTCGAGTAATTTAGGGTTATTGTATTTCATTAATATATTTTAAGACTTTTTATTTACTTTAGGTTACATTTACATAATGGTTAATTATGACCATAAAGTATGAATGTTACAACTCTTGGAATGCCTTTAATAGTTTCATTTCGAGGCTATATAAAGCCATGTATGTTGTATTTTTAAGAAGACTTGGAAAATAGAGTAAAAGAAGCATTTGTGTTTTCTTTAGCCAATGACTAAGTTTCTTTGCAATTCTATGTAGTTTAGGTTGCATGTAGAATCATTCAAGCTAGACATGATCAATCTTGCTTGTGGAGTGATTCGAATCTCAAACAAGTGTTATTGTCTTGAGATATTTGATCAACAAGAATCATTCAAGCTAGAAATAATCGATCTTGTTTGTGGAGTGATTCGAATCTCAAACAAGTGTTCTTGTCTTGAGATATTCGATCAACAAGGTAATCCGAATCTTACTCCCCTTGTAGTGATTCCTTATCATTTGGTATCAGAGCTTCAGGCTCAAGATCAGATATGTGTTCCTTTGCGTTTTTTTTCTCAATTTGATTTTTATTTATTTTATCTTTTTAGTTTTTAATCGACCCAGAGTTTAAAATTCAATCTTGGCTCTATTGAAAATTTTGAGAGGTGAGAATGAGAGCTTCATTTGTGTAAATGAGTGCAAATAGAGTGACCTAAAATTCCTTGAGTGTATACACGTGAGAGAGTGTTGTGAGGTCCTTTGTATTTTCATAACTTATTTTTTGCATCAAAGTTTCACAAATAGATTCGAGAACGAATCCTCTAAAAGAAATGGAGAATGATATGAACCAAGAGACATCAATCAGACAATATACTTCAACGAAGATGTGAAGAAAATGCTGTTGAAATTATCAAAAGATATTTCAATTCATGTCACATTGAAGAAGAATGAAGTTTCATTGTTATAAATTTTGGGTGGATTAAAATTTCGAGTAATTTAGGGTTATTGTATTTCATTAATATATTTTAAGACTTTTTAGTTACTTTAGGTTACATTTACATAATGGTTAATTATGACCATAAAGTATGAATGTTACCACTCTTAGGATGCCTTTAATAGTTTCATTTTTAGGCTATATAAAATCATGTATGTTGTATTTTTAAGAAGACTTGGTAAATATAGTAAAAGAAGCATTTGTGCTTTCTTTAGCCAATACTAAGTTTCTTTGCAAGTCTGTGTAGTTTAGGTTGCATGTAGAATCATTCAAGCTAGACATGATCAATCTTGCTTGTGGAGTGATTCGAATTTCAAACAAGTGTTCATGTCTTGAGATATTTGATCAATAAGAATCATTCAAGCTAGAAATGATCGATCTTGCTTGTGGAGTGATTCGAATCTCAAACAATTGTTCTTGCCTTGAGATATTCGATCAACAAGATAATCCAAATCTTACTTCCCTTGGAGTGATTCCTTATCTCATTTCTTACGAGTTAAGGCCTGAGACTTTGACAAGTTCTTCTAGGAAGTATTCTAGACATATTTCGTGAAGGAACTTGGCCGAAATCGTGGCCAGAAACTGTTGTTCCGAGAGTTCATTCTAAGAACGGTAAGAGTGAATGTACCTACTTCTGACGTCCATAAATTGGTCAATGTTGAATTAAAATTCCAGAAAAAAAATATCAGGACGTAGTTTGATTTATGATCTACAACTTTGCTGAAGAAACTAAATCGAATTGAGTTATAGATTAAAAGATATGAAAATAAGAAAAGAGAAAAAAATTAATCGGATTATGCATTGCGATTTCCAGGGGGAGAGAGAAAGTTTTCCGGCAGCCACATGTCAACCGGTGGGAGAAGCGTTGCGTTTGGGCAGGTGGCGGACACGTGTTAAACGTCGAGTGAAGCGACTCAACTCCAGCCAGATCACGACACGCGTGGTACGCAACCCTCGACCCGCCTCGCTACCCGCGTGACAACCAGTAATCCAGTGCCCAACTAACCCATGGTCCAACTGAGCTGACCCGAACCGTGACTCGAACCGCTACCCAAATCGATCCAGTGACCTGCGACTACAGGAACGTTCCACACGTGGTACTCGCACATGACAGCCGTGATTAGGGCTCGTGGGAGTGCGTGGGAGCACGTGGCAAGCGCGTGTAAGTCCATTTTTGGCCCAATTCGACTTCTGTTTGCCCGATTTTCATCCCGATTCCAATTTTTATCATATTTGATGTGGAATATGACCTAATTAAGGAAAATCAGTACTTTTGGACACCCTATTCACATAGAAACTTTAAACGAAAGGGTGTGCATCAATCATGTAAGTCACCACACGGTATTTAGGAAGGAATACTTGTAGGATTCGCTTAGAATGCATACATGCTAGTGACTTTACCTTAGGTGGTAGCTTTCCATGAATGATTTTTGGTAATTTGATTATTATGAGTATGAATGTAATATGTGAAGCATTATGAGAATTATCTGAGGGTTGTAATTATGCTTTAAGCTTCCACTATAAATGTATATGTTTACTTCATGCTGAATGGAAGATGGAAATTTGTGAACTCTGCGCTCCGGGAGCTTGATGAATATTATTGCCCCATTGATCATATATGTTTACTTTGCATGAATTATGTATGATGATGCTGGATGATAGTTGTGTGCACACTCAATTAATTTCATGACCCACTGTTATGATAAGTCTAGGGACTTGTGTTTTGAGTGAAAAATCACTATGTATAGACCTAACATTTCCCCTAGGAGCCTAACAGACAACCAAAGCATACAAACTACCTTAGGAGTACCTCAGGCTGCAAATTGTGTGAATAGTGTCATAGCTTCGTGGGGGACTATGGGGTTCCTAATTAGGACCCGACTGCTCCTAGGTATTTTAGAATGGAAAACGTGAGACCCACATCGTACAGACCATTTAATTGGATGGGATAAGGGTGGGATAGCCCTTTCCCTACGAGGGGGACTATTGTGGACCTAAGTGGTTGTAGCTCTCCCCCTAGGTTAGATACCAAGTAGTCTCTCAAGAGTCATGCCGAGGTAGCTACTCATAGGTCACCAGTCATACATAGTTATAAGGAAACTCTTAGAGTTTAAATGAAAGGACGGAGAACTAGCATAGCCCCAAGGGGATAAGACCAGAATCAGATGTCCTAGAGCCAATGAAAAGCCCGTGGAAATTTGTTAAGCCTAGAATGCGATGAGAGCCTATAAGTAGGTGGCTTAATGAGTATAATTTTTATACTCATCTCTGTTTTTCTTCCTTTTTCAAGTGTTCGTAGGCTGTCGGTCGAGGTGGGAGAGCGTTCGACAACTGTGCGGTCATAAAAGGGATCGTTCCGGAGTATCAGTCTATTTTCTATCGTTTTATAATCTTTTGTATTTCGTTTTATATTTGTACCTTTGTAATATTTGAAACACAAAACTCGTTTTTCTTTTGTTTTAAGTTTATTGGATTTTTATGTTTTATTCTACCTTTCTTTTAATTTCTTTTTAAATTGTTTTCGCTTCGTCTTTGTAGTCAAGGTCCAAGTTTTGAAGCTTTAATAATCAGGTTGTGACACCTACAGACGGGTAACGTATGCTCAAGGCTCAGGCGCCATTTTGAGAAGAAGATTTTAGAAAACAGGCTCAGAGAGATTTTGAAAGTACGATTGAAAGAGAAAGATTGAAAGCAATGTTATATGTCAACAAGTAAAATGCAACACAACGACTTAAATAGCATATAAATTTTTCGGGTAGGGAGAATTCGACAACTAGTCACATCCCCCTATAGTACATTTTGAGGCTATTCAGGTCTAGCAGGCCTAGACGTGATTTCGCCGAACGATCATACAAAATCTAGGTGGGAGAAGTTGACGACTAGTCGCATCCCCCTATAATATATTCGGGGAAATTTCATGTCTACCAGGCGTATACATGATTCTGTTGAACGATCATACACTTAGAAAACACAATAAGGAAACTATACATCATAAAAGCAGTAAAGGAAAGCGATAAAGTGATAGAAGGCAAGGGTTTTGGCATGCCACGGGCATGTGGCCATGGGCAACACGCCTTGGACAAGTATGACCGTGACATCCTCCCCCACTTAATTGGTTGACGTCCCTATCAATTATCTCATTTCTTCAAACTTTGCAATCTGAGGTGCGGCCGTCTTCAAGTCTTCTACGCGTTTCCAGCTGATTTCTGCCTCGGGGAGTCCTTTCCACTTAACCAAGTATTCTTGTAGGTTTCATCTTGGTTTGCCAATGCGACGTGTTCGCAACATAAATCTCTTCTACTTCTTTTTTGTCTGTGTCTTTCATCGTAATTGGGAGTCGTGTCACTTCGTTGCGTTGATGGTCGTCATCGTCTTGGTGGTACCGTTTCAAGTTACTTACATGGACAACAAGATGAATCATCATCCATGTAGGTAGTTGAAGACAGTATGAGGTCCTCCCAACTTTCTCGATGACTTCAATTGGCCCTTCATATTTCCACATTAGTCTTTGATCCATATTCCTATGGAATCTAGACTGTTTTGGTCTGAGCTTGATCAGACCTTGGTCACTGGCCTGAGATTCCAATGGTCTGCATTTTTGGTCTGCCCACTTCTTCATTCGTCGTGAAAATTTCTGAAGGATCACGATATTCCAAATGTTCCAACTAGACCTATTACACGATCCAAGGCCAAAAAGATTCAACAAGCATTCATTCTTCATCTACAAAATTGGATAGGCTCGGTTCAACAATTATTTCATGTGTTACAGGTTGATTCGATTGAGAAAGCACCATTTGGAGTTTCGGAAGTGAATATTTGCACGGTTGAAGTAGCGGATGAAGTTGCTATAAAGTGCACTTGATTGATAAGTTGTTAGAAAACTTTATTTATTAATTTTAATTTCATAATTCTTGTAATGGGCAAAAGAGTGGAAGTTATTGATCAAATTGATTCTTCTTTTGTGGAGATTTAAGGAGATCACGATTAAATTATGATCACTAACTTCTTTAGTCGACATTTCAAGACTTCAAAGTTTTTTTGTGTGGAGACTATAAATACACACAAATTATTATGTAAAAGGAAAATTTGTGATGAATGAAATCAACATCTCAATTAAGACTTTCACCCTCAGAAATCCGAACATCATCTTTTCCATTTCTAAGTTTCATGCAATTCTTGTGGTAGATTACATCTAAGCATTCAATCAAACCTTGATCAAGTTTAATTGTAGAGTGACTCAATTTAGAACAAGGTTCCAAATCTTGCTTCTAGATCTTTGATCTTAAGAGGTAATCTTATTCTAGTCTTATCTCTTGGTTGATCCGAATTTTGTATAAAGAGGAGTTAATTTCTTTGATTCAAGGGTTCTTGTTTCAACAAAAGCTTGGATCGTTGGGTTGAGGAGTAGGGTTGTCTTATCACTTTCTGTAAGTACGCACGTGCCACTTCAGAAGTTTGCTTCCATTCCTTGGTGAAGTTATATGCTTGCGGGCTTCTCCTAGCATACGGGTGGTCAATGACGTGGGGCATGAGTGGTTGTCTGCCACATACTATCTCAAAGGGTGTCTTCTGTATCAACAAGCTTTGTTGACAGTTGAAGCTAAACTGAGAAACGTTGAGCATCTGTACCTAATTCTTTTGTCACGCATCAACAAAGTGACGTAAGAACTCCTCAAGCATGTTATTAAATATTTCAGTATGTCCATTTGTTTGGGGATGTTAGTTCGAGAAGATGTTTAGGCTCGACTCCAATACCCTAAATAGCTCAGTCCAAAAGGTCCCTATAAATCTCGCATCGTGATCCTGATAATGCTCGTGGGAATGCCCCACAGCTTGACAACATGTTGGGGTAGTTGCTTTGGCAGAGAGCATAACTTTGGAGTTGAAATGAATGTGGCATATTTGAAAAACCGGTCCACAATTACTAGAATGGACTCAATGTCTCCTACCTTGGGGAGGTGCATGATAAAGTCCAGAGATATGCTTTCCCATGGCTGAGAGAGCTCTGGTAGAGGTTCCAGCAGTCCCACGATTTTGGTCCATTCGACTTTATCTGGTTGGCAAATAAGACATGTCTTCGTGGATTGTGTCACATCATTGTGAAGGTTCACCCTGTAGTATCCCCTTTTTAGGAGGGCGTAGGTTCTCTGATAGACCCATTAATTCGCTAAGTTTCTTAATGTATTTTATAAGTTTTGTTCGGTTTGAGTCTAATCCGAGGTTTTTATCCTATGAACCCGAAACCGAACCGAGTCAATTCGAGTTCAGGAAAAATAACCCAACCCAACCCGAGATACCAATCCAACCCAACGCAACCCCTATAATTCGGCCTGGGTTGGTCCGGGTTGTCGGGTTGGATGTACACCCCTACTAATGGTTAGTCTCTATACTCATAGAAAAGATGGTTGAAACACACTTAAACATTTATATTTTTTAAAATAAAATATTAAGTATTTTTCTCATAAACTAATATTATTTATTATTTATTATTTTATTAAACTACAAAGTTAAAGAATATTATTTAAAAAAAAAAACAATTTAGCAGTAGTAGTCTCCACTGTAAGAAGAAAAAAAACAAGGAAATGAAATCTAACAAATGGTGGTATCAGCACCGTACGCCCGAAGGTTAGAAGAAAAACACGGTGGGAAAGCTCTCACCCCTCATATACCACGGAAACTTGTCGTACGCCTCAGCCCTTTCTAGAAAAACGCCACGTAGCGGTTGCATGAAGCCACGTCAGAAAAAAAAGTCATACCACCAACTCCAAACCCACACGTGACCGGCAACTTCCGGTTACAATAGTCGCCACGTGTACACGGGCCCCACCAAAGACAGCTGGACGGGACGCTTTTAAGCACTCAGCCTCAGCTTAGAACTTGTGGACGAGATTGGAGGACCAAATAACAAATTTCAAAATAAAAAAAAAGGAAAAAGAAAAGAAAGGGAAAAGCGCATCGGTGGGCTTTTATCATCCACAGCCACTAGTTTTCCGCCACTTGTCAAAATCCAATGCAACGACCTTTCTCTATTACCTTCTTCACTTGTTTGTAGCCTCAAAAAATAAAAACTAAAAACACGCTGGTTTTTTATTTTTTAAACGGCGCAAAATCCAGAAGAAATTGTAGTGGCTGAGATTTCTCCGACGCCCAAAACTGTAACTTCCGGTGCGTTAGGTCTCATACAGAAGAAAAAGGAAACAGAGAAGAAAATAATACTCTCTCTGCTACTACTTCACCCTCTCTACAAAAATTATTGATTCCTCTTCTTCAGATTCTTCTTACTTTTTCCTTCAATTCACCTTCTTAATCTCTAGAAACCATGGGTTTTCTGGTCAGTTTCTAGTGATTTCACTCTCATGCATGATCGGACTATCCACTGTTCCCTTCCGAATTACCTCCATCCATGGCTTTCTTCCAAGGTACTCTTCGTTTTGTCTCTCCCTCTCTCTCTAGGGCTTCTTCTTAATCCTTACTCTCAGTTTGGTTGCCGAGAAAATTTTTAGAAACGGATGGAGTTCTTAATCTGTAGGCTTTTGTTTTTGCAGATTGAATTGCTTGGTGCTGCTTAAGTTAGTTGATTTTTCTTTTCTCTGTTTTTTTAATCATTCGATTTCTAATGTTTTCTCGGCAGCTAAATGGATAGTTAACTTGACTTTACCAGATCGGTATTGTAACGATGCATTACTGTGAGGTGGAGAAAGTAGTTTGTTGATTACTGATTAGAATTTTCTCTCTTTTCTACATTCTAAGGTTTTGGCGTCTTCCAGTTCGTTTTGGTGAGGATTCTGAATAAGGAATTTTCATTTTAAGTTCTTTTTCGGCGAAGTATCTCTATCTTGTTACGGTGGCTTCTGAAAATATTTTCTATGAAGTTCTATTTTGCTGTTTCCTACAATATTAAAATTTTACATAATATAAGTCTACTGATGCAGTTAAAATACGAAACTCTTAATTTTGTTTACTTGAAAAAGAGACGGATCGCTTCCGATTGCTGTCGCTTTTTTTCTATTTTGCAGTAGCGTCAAGGAGCCCGGTGACAAAAGAAACAACGGCTTCACCATTTATAATTTTTTGTATCCCTAACAATGAAAGGAGGTTTTCTTTTTACCCCTTGCTCGTTAGAGAGGATTTGAAGCAGCGGTTGCTGCTCAGGTCCTTCGATGGAACCCAACTCCTCAGGGGAAGACTTGGTTTTTAAGGTGATAATCCATTCCCCCTTCTCACAGAAACGGAAAAGATAATTTAGGATAAGTTAAGAAAAGGGAAAGAAATGAAAAATGAAAACTGTTTATAATTGAGGTCTACATATGATAGACCAGGAAGCCATATACTATTACAAAGCAACGAGAGCGCTGGACGGAGGAGGAGCACAATCGATTTTTAGAGGCGCTGAAGCTCTATGGGCGAGCATGGCAGAGAATTGAAGGTTATATTTTGCTCAACTATCAGCATTCCTTGTTGACTTTTGTTGATTTCTTAGTTTGTAACCTTGGTTGGATGAATTATATACTTTCTGATATTTGATGCATAATTTAATTACCATACAGGTAATCAGAATTTGCTTCAATTAAAAAATTTATTATCTGTGATACTAATTTATGGATATTTTTGAGCTAATTTGATCTGGATCCTTTAAATGAATGCTATCAAGTTTATATCATCCCTCGAAAAGGCACCTGATTCTCCATTGTATGCCTTTATATGCAGAACATATTGGAACCAAAACTGCAGTCCAGATACGAAGTCATGCACAAAAGTTCTTTTCAAAGGTCAATGTGTACCCTTCTCTACTTATTCTTAATTTTTGGTTTTTCTTCTTCTTGGCTTGTTGTCCTTGATTTCAATGCTTTCATTTTTATGAAAATAGTATTATGGCGAACTTGTTTCCTTTTGTGTTTTTTTTTTGGTCCAGTTGTTTGGTTCATAATCTTGCTTGCTCATCAGTAGAACATCTGCGTTTCTTTTCATAATCTTGCTTGCACATCAGTAGAATGTCTGAGCATTTCTTACAGGTATTTCCATTTTTTTTAGGATAGCAGGTATTTCCATTGGCATTATGGCCTAGTTGCCTTATCCTGTATGCTTGTTATTATATATATTGATTATAGATGTTGCCATACCTGTAGTATGGGTACTAGACTAAAATTAGTTTGACAAGATTGATGCAAAATCCCTACTATGGAAAATCTCATCATGGCTTTCTTTTGGAATATGTAGAAAGAAACAAATCAAAAAGTATTCACGACACAAACTTATAGAAATCTCTTTGAAAATGTTATTTACCAAGCTATATCTTGGTGTAAACTGTTTAATATTTTTGTTTCCTATAGTTATGTCATCCTCATTGTAAATTGGAAAAGTCTTTTGTAAACATTAGGGATATTACATCCTTTTTGTAAATTTCAAATATCAATGAAATTTTCTCTAATAATAAAAAAAAAAAAACATTGATGACACTGATCAAAATGATTTCTCTCTTTGAGGCTTTGACATATGACCGTTGAGTTAAAAAAAAATGGATGAACAAGAAGATGCAAACCTAAAGTTGTCGCATGACTTCTCTTTCTCAAGCTGATGGCTTTGTTTGATTAAATCCTCTGGCTTGGGATGCTAGAGTCCTGATGTTTTTTTTCGATTGTTGGGTATTACCAAACGCTTACTGAAAGTTTCAAGTTAACGGTAAATAATGCACAATTCAAATAGTTTAAAGAATGCAAGGACAACTTTTAGTGGCACAAAGGATGTGCTGACGACTGCATCAGATTAATAATTTCACAAACCGACAATACCTAGGTTCTCAATTTACAATGAGGCCGTGAGGAAAGGAATTTACAATGAGGCCGTGAGGAAAGGATACTAATGTTATCTACAAAATAACAAGATCATCACTTACAATTACACTAGTCGAAGAGCTTTTGTCTTGTTTAAACTATTTATGTCTGGAGTTTACTTTCGAACAAAATGAGTTTAACTTGTTATCTAGGAAAAAAATGTTGGGGGTAAGTAATGTTGTAAATCAACAATGTGTAAATTGCAACTCACAAAAGTGAAGAGTTGTTTAAAGATCCAAAAGTAATGCGGACATATCAACTCTAGATTGAGTTATGTTTTAGTATCTCATCTTGAAGATATGTGCTTATCTTGGAGGGAGCATCTTGATTTGGCCAAGATTAAAGCTTCTCTTGGATGTTCTTTGTCTTCTTTGTCTGCTAATTATTCTTTTAGCAATATTTCTCTTGATTGGGATGCATGTATGCCTTGTTAATTTTTATTTAGCTTTCTCCAATTTGGATTTGTATTCATGAACTTTTTTTTTTCTTTTCATTAAAAATATAGTTTCTTCTTGAAAAAAAAAATCCAATGATACTTGGGTACTTCTTATCAGGATTTTATGAGTGAGTTAAACAACATATTAAAGTTGATTATCATTTTGTTTGTTCGAAAATACAACAAGGCTTAAGTTTCCATAGGATGTGAAAATTGGAGACTTATTATGAGTCATCGTCACCAAGGGCAGTAAATGGAGCTCAAATAGAGTCCACAAGTTGATTTGAGGGTGTAAATGGGCATAACTAACATATATGTAGCTCAAATAGAGTTCACAACTGTAATTCACTTAGGGCAGTAAATGGGCATAACCATGTACGTTAGTACAACTGTAAATAGATAAGTTACATGGGTCCACAAGTTGGTTGTTCTTTATTGTAGTTATACCTTCTTTGGTTTAAGGACTCAAGTTTTATGCACACCAATGTATATATGACTCAAGTGAACGGAATATGATTGAGTGTTTTTTTTTCAAATCTTACCTGTAGTACACATGGTAAATTCATAAATGAAAAATAGCCATTTTCAGCGCCACCACATTAGTGATGAGATTGAATATATCTTCCTAACTCATTTATGGCCTTGATCTTGTTGTAACGTTGGGGCTTCCCAGCTGTGTCTTGTTTATTCAAGATTTATTTCCGTGATCGTAAAGATTTGTTTTATAGTTTTATTCTTTTAAAAAACAAAAGAAGAAAAGATTTCTTTAAAAAGTTTGGGGCTTGTCATATGCAATTATATTTTTATTAGCAATTTAAGTTAAGGTTTTTTGTGCATGAAACTTGAGTTCAGCCTATCAAATTTTTAGTCAAATGACTTCCTTTTTATTTTTTAATTATAATCTTTGCATATTCCTATCCAATATCTACACGCATAATCTTTACATGTTCCAGGACTCTATGTCCTTGCTCCGACTTATTTTCATGAAACTTTCCTGATGTACTGGTAAAGTCTGCTTCCTCATCGCTTTATTCTTATTGTCTTTGTCACTTTACCATCTCTGATTCATACATGGGGAGATAATTGGCAAGTGATTCAAATTCTTACACAATTGCATAAGGGCATCCTCATCACTGTTGAATTGGTAAAGGTATGTACAGATGGTGGCCAACCATCCTTGCTTGATGATAATGACTCATCTGAACATCTCTCCATCTGGACCCTTTGATGTACTTATGCTCATATCGACCCAATATTAGATAGATAAACCATCTTGGGGCTATTTTCTGTAATAGAAACCTTCATTCAGTGAGAAGGAGAACAATGCTGGTAAACCTATCCCACATAAAATGGCCAGAGAGTTAACACAGTTGAATGATTCACCTAGGCTGACCTTACCCTAAGTGTACTGGAGAGTTAACACTGTTTTCCCCCTCCCAACAATGCATTCTTAGGTAAATCCATTTGCATAGAAAGTGGTCAAGAGTCAGTTGACTCTGTGATGGCTTGCTTTCAACAGTTCATGTGCTATTGATGGGTCTCCAATCCTTAACTTACTGAAACTCACTTATATGCTTGCCCCTTATTATTTTAAGTTACCTTTATCTTTTTTAATTTTATTTTCCTTCCTCCTTTAGATGAGAGTTTCTAGGCTAGCTTATGCACCTTATCTATCTCACGGGGACATATGCTTAATCCTACAAGATTCGGATGGTACATTCATGTTGATACTCATGAATGCCCTTCTCCTATATTGCCTTGATTTAACTAGTCTACCCGACTATGGGTTTGCTAATGATTCATCCTCTTCAGCTGAATTTAGGCAGTTTTCTTGGTCTAGGGATGTCCGGCCAACTAGTATGTTCAATTTATGCCAAGGGTGGAGGAGAGTTGATCACCATGGCCTCTATTGCATTTTAAGGTAAATCAACTCTACCACCCACTCACATAGAAAATGACAAGGATTCACCCCCTCCCTAATGACTCCTTCTAGATTGCCCTAGAGAGAGTATTATCCAAAATAGCATTTAAGGTGAAGTAATGATTAAAAAAGTACCTGCAAATGAAGCACCTAATTCCTCCAGGGACCATTTCATTATGTTTGGCTTGCTGAGTTTGCCAAATATTATGAAGAATACTGGAGAAAGTAGCCGTTTCTTAGTTCTTAACTCAGAACGATGCCTTCTAAACTTAAGATGGCTTTCTCTCTGGTACTCAGGCCAACAATTCCTAGGGGAAAAAAATCCTTTAGAGCTTGCCATCTAATACAGTCAAGGAAATATAAAGTTAAATGACTAGTTACCTATTCAGATATTTTTTCCAAACACGATCCTAAAAAAAAAAAAAAAAAAAAAAAAGGATCCACCTTTCAGTTTTCTGGTTACATTGGGAAATATGCTTCCACAGGCTTTGTTTGGTTGATATTGTTCTCCTTCCTTGCTCAATATTGTGTATGAGACAATATCTATATATGTGCCACAGTGCTTTGATCACATTCATGAATTTTCAACCCAGTTTAGATATTGGTACTTAGGCTTCAATTGCGATAAACTCGCTGTTAGGTTAGTTATGATTTGGCTAGCATAAACTAGCGGGTGAGTTAGTTGGGATTTGATTGGCATAAACTAGCTGATGTGGGGTTAGTAGGGATTTAGTTGGCGTAAACTAGTATAAGTACTAGTGTTCTATCTGCAGACATGTCAGATTTCATTTATAAAGTTTCTCTCGTTTGGTTCACACCAAAATTGGTATCAAAGAAACCTTGTAAAAGGTTTGATGGCTAGAAAACGAGCATAACACTTGGGAAGTTAAGTAGTCTTGTCAGTAGGGAGTCTAAAATAGAATTTCTCCATAATTTGAAAACTATTTTCTCGCCAAGAACACCAACTCGTCATCTCTTGGGAGAAATTCAAAAAAATATGACCAAAGTTCAAATTATGATTGGTACAATGGCCATACAGTGGAATGAACTTTTGAAACCCTTTAATTTGTACAGTCCCCGAGAGCAAACAACCATTGAAACCAAAAACAGAGAGGCCACTTGCAGAAAATTCTAAGAGTTTTTTTCCACATGATAGGCCCCAATAACGCATAAATGGAAGGGTCTTAATCATCTTTTATTTTTTTATTTTATTTTTTATTTTTTTTCCTTTTGTTCATTTGCGTTATTGACTGAAGTGAAAACAGTTTTAGAGAAGGGTTGCTATTTGTGTAGTCTGAAAGACATTGCTGAAAAAAACCTCAAGTTAGTAGCTGTTGGTAGTGTTGGAATCCTAGTTTATTTTACTACTCTTCAGAGAAGAATTGTAGTGGATGCTGCTATGGAGCTGATTTTCTTGGAAATGATTAGTAGTTGAATGTGACAGTTGTTGATATTGGACGTGCAAGCAAGCATGCCAGGTAATACACTTCATTTGCCCTGTCACAACCAGGACATAAGTTTCTTAAAAAGATTAGCTTGTACCTAGGAAGAACATAATTGATCTAGTTGAGCTACTAGTCTTAATTGGCACCTGATTTTTGAGAGGGTCGTATCTTCAGTCCACCTTATTCCTTCCCAGAGGTAGATTGCCTTATTAACAGAATATAGCTCACCTTTCAACCACTTCTAGGGATTGCACTCTGAAGAAACATCAACCACCGCATCTAGATGAAGGAAGGCATACTCTTGTTAATGTCCGACCATACACTACCCCATGTATAGAAAACAAAAATTCAAAGGCTCATAAAGTGAAATGTTGACAGTCGAAATTGTGTTCAAGCTTTGTCATCCTAGTGAAAAATTTGTGGGAGTTGGGGATTTGTGTGAACTATCAAGTGCTCAACAACATTAACTACCCTGATAGGTTCCAATACCAATGGTTGAGGAGTTTTTGGATAAGCTTTATGGGTCCAAAATCTACTCTAAGATAGATCTTAAGTTGGGTTATCATTGGATTTGAGTGATTAAAGAAGGTATACCTAAGATAGTCTTCCAAATGACGAAAGAAACTATGAATTTCTAGTGATGTCTTTTGTTAAATCACAATTGAACCCAAAAGCCTAAGTTGATGGGTGCTAACTCCTTCCTCACTTGTGAGCTTGAAAATTTGTATGAGGCCCAATGGAAATAAATAGTAATACAAAAATAATTGGGGAGGAAATGACATTATAGGTGTTCGCTGATAATGCTTAGGCTGATGGATTATGTAAATTTAATTATATCAACCTTAACAGAACTCGTGAGTGCACTCACAACTATCCTTTTTAGTCCCTTCTTCACAAGTACTTTCTAGTAATTTTTTATGATATTCTAATTTACAACCTAGATTTATGTCCATATATATCACCTAACTATAGTTTTTAATCTACAAAGAGAATACTCCTTATGAGAACTTGAAGAATGTGTCGATTGGCAAGATATCTCATAGAGGATCTTGGTGAGTAGGTGTTAGCACAATGAGTGGAGGTAGACCTAGAAAAGGTACGGTCGGTGCTGCAATTATCAATGACCACTAATGTGAAAGAGATTTGGGGATTCTCAAATCTCATGGGATACTATGGACAATTTGTTTCAAATTATAATACTATTGTCGCTCCTTGCACCCAATTCCTCTAGAAAGACTCCCAATGGGGTGGTAACTTGCCTATGTTGGCTCTTCTGCACTTCAGCTTTCCTTTCATGATTGAGATTGATGCAATCCAATACCGGATTAGAGATAGTTTTATCATTGATGTAGCGCATGATCACAATTTCATTCAAAATTTGTTACATTAAGCTCAATTGATGTTTGTTTACAAAAAGGAGCTGATGTTGATAGTCCTTTTAGTTCAACAATGGAGAACACAGGCCGAAAGTTTTTTTCCAAGAACTGATCAACAGGCATTGAAGTACCTCCTAGAGTTTAGAGTTCTAGAACTAGACTAATAATGCTAGGTTTCTAAACTGTTGGGAAATGGCTTCAAGACTCTATATGATTTGAGTTAGAAAACAATGCCACTTATGCTCGACCACGCCTTTCCCAGTCATCACTTGGCAAGTTTCTTACCATTCTTGATATCAAAGTGTCTAATGATGAGGTTTTTTAAATGACCCAAAACTTTTTCAGATAATTAATAACCTCAAGAAGATTTGGCCAACATACCTAAATAAACACTAAAAAGGGGGATCCATAAAGATTGCCTAGTCTTGTTGAAGACATCGACCTTACTTCTTGCAATACTACACATGTACCATGATTCTATATTGGGAGGGCACTCTAGTAACATCATACTTACACGAGGCTCACGAGAGTGTTATACTAGATTGATATGCAGACAAATATTAACATGTATGTGAGACATTGTACAATTTGGAAGCCTAACAACACCTTGTGTTGAGGTATTGATATAATTAAATTTACCGTAACCTATCTGCTTAAGGTTTTGTGTTCAAGCTCCTTTAAGTTGTTTCCTTCCCATTTAATATTGATTTCCACTTGTTGAGGTTTTTACAAATTTCCAAGCCCACAAGTGAAGAGTGTTAAAATTTTGAAATAATTAAATTTAGTGTAATCCATTAGCTTAAGTTTTTGAGTTCAGTATTGATTTAACATGTTGGTTGAAAATATTTTGATAATTATTTTATTTTATTTTATTATTTTCCTGATTCTATCCTTTCATATTTGAAATTTTCACCTATATAAGAAGAGTATGTATCCTATGATGGAATTATTGGAATACAAGTATTTTATTCCATTAAACCTTAGTCCTTGGCATGTGTGCCCCCGGTCTTCTTCAACCACTTCCAATGTTGGCTAAAATCTAGGAAGATATTTTGATGGATTTCATGGATGGCCTTCCAAAATCTATGGAAATGATGCCATCTTCGCAGTGGCTGATAGGTTGACAAAGCGTGCACACTTCAGACCAGTGTGGCAACATTATTTAGTGAAATGATAGTAGCAACATTTGTTTGAGATGTGGTTCAGCTCCTTGAGTCTTTTGCATTCCATTGATTCCAACCATTGCTTACCACCCCCAATTTGATGGGCAAAGAATTTGTGAGCAAGTGCTTGGAGACATACTTGAGGTTAGGGGTGCATATTGATTTTAGTCTAAACTGAGAGTCTAGCCGAGTTTCTCGGTTATTTTGAATTTTGAACCAAACTGAAGTCCTTCTACTTGAAAAACCGTTGGTTTGGGTTTATTAGGCGATTCTTAGTGATTTGGTTCTTTTGGTATAAGCCTCGATGGTTACATTTTATTTTTGGGACTTGAAATTTGGCCCATTTGTCGTCAATGCTCCAGAATAATTCTTACCACAAATTCACATTGCAACTCCTCAATGGAACATGAACACTAGGAAAATTGAGAAGAAAAAGATGAACATAGCTATTAATGGTATGAGTAGCTAAAATCACCGAGTAAGTGGAAGTTAAAGAGAAGAAGAAAATATCAATGATGATAGAACCACCACCACATTTGATTGTAGTTATTAGGAGTTATTATTTAGGAGTAGTGAGTTTAAAAATGCATGGAGAGGGTCCAAGGTAGGGAGGGATGGGAGAGGAAAAAAGAGGCATTAGAGGAAAAGAGGTTTTGAGTCGAGGGAGTGTGAAGATCTGGTCATCGATGCCTTGGAGGGAGTGGCTCATGCTTGGGTCTTTCCCAGAGGATTGATGGAGCTGAAGCTAGAGACGATGACAAAGACATAGCTAAGGCTAGAAATGGGGAGTGATAAGGATTGGGGAGTGATGACGGTGTGAGAGATGAGACTGACAGACTCAAGCCAGAGATGGGGAGTGATGACGGGGTGTAAGATGAGGGATGGAGTGAGAGGAGATCTGATGTGATGTCAATAAGGGAATGAGATGTAATGGCCTGGAGCATTACTAAACTTGAATTTTCAGCTTTGGCACCGCAAATATTATGATGAAGAATACTTGAAGAATGGAAGTTCTATCTAAGTCACCTGTACATAGTTACTTCAAACAAGGTTGCTATCTGTATAGTTCATAGTCCACTTCTATATGATAGAACAAAACATGTTGCAATTGACAAGCATTTCATAAAATATAGGACTAAGCATAATAGACTGACAACCATTTGATAAAGGAGAAGATTAATGCCCTATGTAATAATGTGTATCATTTATTTTCTGGCAACAAAGGCAACAAGGATGTGGTATCAAAGGGACTTTCAAATGGGCAGTTTGACAAATTGATATAAGTTCGCTCAAGCTTGAGTGGGTGTTGGATTCCTTTTTCTGTAAATACTAGTGGTTCACAGTTTTGACAATAATTATGTTATCTTCCATCTTTTTCTTATTTGTAGATGGCATTTTCTCGATATTTGACAACATGTTTTATTTGGATAGCTAAAATGAGGTGAACTGTTTTGAAAGTGTATTGAGGTTTTGATAGCCTCATTTTTTGTTTTGTAAATACTTTCTAATAATATAATTTATCTGCCAACTTCAAGGAAAAAGTTTGCACTCTTTACAGTAGAAGACAACTTCGACAATTAAATTTACAAGGTCCCTTATCCTTGAAAGGACTGTGCATGTAAACTACCATTTTCCTGAGTTTGCTGCGTGGATATTGTGCGAAGATATGTTTTATTTTCTGAGATTCTGATTTTTTCTTTAATTTAATTTTCCCAGTTGGAAAAAGAAGCACTCATTAAGGGGATTCCTGTAGGACAAACTCTTGATATAGATATTCCACCACCTCGGCCGAAGAGGAAACCAAGTAATCCTTACCCAAGGAAAACTCCTATATCAAAGTTGGGTGCAAATGACGGGAAGCTCTTGACTTTGGTGTCTTCTTCACAGAGCAAACAAATCTTAGATTTGGAGAAAGAGCCACTGAATGAGGTGTGATGCACTCTTCTATCTTCTTCCAATGCGTTTATAATTATTGATATTTCACTTTTGCTACTCATACTATTAGGCCACTAGTGGAGAAGAACAAGCAACTAGCGAAATGGATACTCATGATGATAATTGCTCAGAAGTATTTACCCTTTCACGAGAAGCTAACTTCTTTTCTTGGAAAAACAAAAGTTCTGTACCTGCGCAAGTTAAACTGAACCTGAACGACTTATGTGCTTTCAGGGAGTTTGTGCCTTCATTGAAAGAGGTAACTGTGCAATGTGAAACAAATGAATCTTATATGTTCTTTTAACTTATATTGAATCGTAATGTCATACTACCTTAGCTTGATGCAAAACAGCCACTCCATGATAAAGGCAGGGGCAAGGTTTCAGAATTTGAGATTGCAAGTGCTTCACAAGAACAAATTGTGAATGCTGAAAAGAAAGAAGCTTTAAGCTGCGTACTGTCTGGAGATGAAATGCAAGCTACTCATAACTATCCAAGGCATGTGCCTGTGCATGTGGTCGATGGAAGCTTGGGAGCAAATGTTCAAGGATCTGTAACAGACACTCCGCTGCAGGAATCCACTTTTAATTCAGCAATGGAGGTTCCAGGAGAGCATAACATACATCGGAATCCATCTGATTCTGTTTCCTTCGAACGTCAAAATAATGCACCTAGGTGCATTTATCAATCATATCCAACTGTTCATCCTACTCCATTTACCTTACTTCACCCTAACCAAGAAAATTACAAGTCACTTCTCCATATGTCCTCCTCATTTTCAAATCTCGTTGTGTCTTCCCTTCAACAAAACCCTGCAGCCCATGCAATAGCAAGTTTGACAGCAACATGTTGGCCCTATGTGAATCCTGAAGCTTCTGTAGATTCTCCCATGTGTGATAAGGAAAGTTTTAGAACCAAGCAAATGAACTCCACCCCAAGTATGGAAGCCATTGCTACAGCAACTGTAGCAGCTGCAACTGCATGGTGGGCGGCCCATGGACTGCTACCTTTATGTCCCCCTTTTCATTCTGCCTTTACCAGTTCTGCTATATCTGCTCCTGTGGCACAACCATCAGATACCTGTCCAAAACCCGAGTCCAAGGACAAAGCAGAAAGTTCCATGCAAATTGATGCGGAACAATCAGAAGCTTTGACTGCTCAACATTCAGGTTCCAAGTCACCTACTCATTCATCATCTGATTCTGAGGGTAGTGGAGGTGCAAATGCAAATGCAAATGCTACGGTGAAACCTGCCCATGACGAGAAGACACCTGCTGAGGTTGAGTTTCATGATTCAAACAAGGGAAAGAGGGGAAAACAAGTAGATCGTTCCTCATGTGGTTCCAATACACCATCTGGAAGTGATCAAGAGATAGATGCAACAGAAAATAATGATAAAGAAGAAAAGGAGGAAAAAGAGCTTGAGATGAATTGTCCAGCTTCCGAGTCCAGTAATCGTCGCAGTAGATGCATCAGTAACATAAATGAATCTTGGAAGGAGGTTTCTGATGAGGTAAAAAGGGTATGTTAGTTTATTTTATGTACTTTATTGCAGTTTTCTTCGTATAATGCTTACATTTTCTCGTAATTTATATCATACAGGGGCGGTTGGCTTTCCAAGCTCTCTTCACTCGTGACATATTGCCTCAAAGCTTTTCACCTTCATATGATGTAGAAAACAAGAATGAGAAGAATGAGAATGTTGAGAAAGATAGTAACATTATAGATAAAGATAGTTGTGCATCAGTTATGGACCTTAACAGCAAGATTTGTGGACCTTCTAGTCATCAAGTTATGGAGAGATACACATCAGCAACAGGTGACAACAATGGAGAGGGAAAAATTCTCACAATTGGACAAGGAAATGGAACCCCCAAGGGTTGTCGAACAGGATTCAAACCTTATAAAAGATGTTCAGTGGAGGCAAAGGAAAAGAGAATGGCAACATCCAGCAACCACAGTGAGGAGGGAGATCAAAAAAGACTACGCCTGGAGCAGAAAGCCACAAATTGACAGTTGATTGGCATGCAAACGAGCAAAGGAAACCTTTGTCTGCTGCATGTATATCTAACCTTCCTCGTCAATCTATCTTTCCCACTTTAATTCTTCGCGTGTGTACTATAAAATGCCTACATTATGTGATTGGTACATTCGAACTTATACATCTGAACTGAAGATTACCTAAATTAGCCTTTTTGTAAGAATTGTTCAGTACCCCAGTAGCCATTATCATGTTACCTCTTCCAAGACTTTAGTTTCTTAATGAAGATGGGTCTAAGTTTAGCATTCTAATGCATGTTCCAGTATCTAGGAACCTAAAGTGTCAGATTTATTAATCGTGTAGAAACTACTGAAGTAATGAAGACATTCCCTTGGCTGCTGATGATAATAATATCTTGCTATCATTCATTCCTCATGATGTCGCTTTCAGTTTATGTTTATGATCTTATTTTGATTACTGATTTACTGGCTGGATGTTTTCCAGTTGCAAGAACAGAACTCTAGAAGGCTCTGTGATTTGATTTGAAGTTGATAATTTGAACAGACTCCCATCTCTGATCCGTATCAGGAAGTGTTGTTGGGAACATGACTGACTGTAAGTTGTTACTGTAATCCTCTCATGCATGACCTATTCTTGGACTATTAGGGAGAAAATAGATGTTGTAGAATATGAACCCGAGTCCCGATTTCAGGTCGTTATGGCTGTTTAGCTGAGAAAATATGCATTTGATGATCTCCATATTTTGATATTCTTGGTTAAAGTCTTTGTTCTGCTCTTAATATCGTGGTGTTTGAACCAGATCTGGACTATTTTACAATACCCAGTTTACTTTTTAGGAATTGGAAGAGGAATGAAATTAATGGGAGTAGAAGTGTGTTATTCTCTTGGTGGCGTTTACTAAAAATGGTTTGATACTATTTATTATGAAGTTCTGGAATCATACTAAATCATCCCTTTCATATTTCTAGAAAAGTATATGCATTAACAGATATGGTAGTATAATTGTTATATTTGGTTGAAGTTCAAATGAGCTAAATATGGTCCATTAAATGATATTATTTAGCTTAAAGTCAACCAAGTTGGGATTCATTTGTCAAGTCTGAGTTTTGCTCGCCTCAAGCCTCGGCTACTTTGCCCCACTATAAAAGTGAACACTGAAAGACACGAATACCAAGTTAGAAGTGTTGACAATCTTGTCAAAATCTTGTCAAATGGGTGTTTCTATGGTGAGGAATATGGAGCCAAATGTCATCTAAGTTCAAACTCACACTGCCCATAAATACTCTATAAATAGAGAATCTTGATGATCTGAAGGACACAAATGTCATCTCGACGAGGATCTGTCTGATCAGCCCTTTTTCAAAAGCAAAATATTTTATCCAATTTTTATATTTGCACGGTTCGTTTCGAAAAATGGGTCGTTACACTACTTAATATTTTTTATATTCTGTCCTTTCTACTTTTCTTTTTCGGATGTTCGTTGACTACCGATCAAAGTAGTGGGAACATTTGAGAGCGGCGCGATTACAAAGGGAGTCGTCTGGGGCATTAGTTCGTCTGCATACTTTAGGTCTTTTAGATTTTATTTTATAAATGTATTTCAAATCCGTTTATTGTTTGTAATAAAGTTGAACAACACTGACTCGTAATTAGATTATTATTTTTTATTTGTGGGGTTGTTGTCTCTTCATTCGGTTTAAAGTTTAAATTCTTACCTTTTTAGCTCGATTTTATTTTATTATATTTTACTTTTATTTTATTTGCTTTGGTCTTATTTTAAGTGAGAATTCGAAATTTAAAACATAGATGGTTGTGATATTAATGGTTGCCCACACTTGAATGATCAAATTTAAAATAACTCACTCATCTTGTCTCCTCTTTTTTTGGGAAGGGAGAGGCTTTGAAGTTATATTCACACACAGAGGCCTCTATTACTTTAGGCCACAATCTCTCCCATATGGTTCTTCAATAACTCATATCATTGAAGTCCAAACCCGGAATTACTGCTCCATAATCCAAAGCAAACGACAATGATTTACATAAAAAAAACTACAAAAGTCCAAAGTAACTTAAGATATCCCATTAGACACCAAAAGCGGGAACATAAAACATTAACAATTAAGAGTTTTGAAGTTCACCTGATCCAGCAGAGAGATCGTTGATGAACTTATCGGCATGGATGTCGACGCCAATGAAGCATATGTACTGCCCGCAATTCTGGCAGCTGAATCGAGGAAGATTCGGGTCCACCGGGAAGATCAAACCCGTTTTTGTCGCCCATAGTTTAATTTAAATGTGACCTCGATTATTTCCTACATGCTTGCTCAAACATTTTAAATGATCGGTTTAGACTTAACCATGAATCTAACAAAATCATTATAATTTTACCCTTTTGGCAGGATTTGAATGTTTAGTTTTAATTACAAATTAAATTTTGTAGGTAACTTTTATTAAAAAAAAATCTAATGTGGACTTACTTATAATTTATTGCATATCATGTTATGCTATTTTTTTGGATTTAATAGAAAGAAAATGAACTCATAACATGAAATATTTCCTAAATATAAAATTTAAAATAAAAGTTATGTATTATGGATAGGGATTTAATTTATGAATCATTGTGGGATCCACTTATCACCGCCCAAATTTAGTAATAAATATTATAGTAAAATGTTAAGTTGTTCTCAACAATGGGTCCATAGCTCAGTGGTAGAGCATTTGACTGCAGATCAAGAGGTCACCGGTTCGAACCCGGTTGGGCCCTTTATTCGTTTTTTTTTTCTTTTTTCCTGTGACTAATATCATGGCAACTGCTACCTGAATAATATCATATAATGACTTTTATTTATTATTAATGTATATAAGACACATGTTTAATCTAACCTTAGTGAAATTTCAAAGAAGTTTCAGTTTCATGCTTCTACCAAAATTTTCTTGAAATTGTTTACATTTCTTTTCATTGATTTATTCATGTACTTAATTTTATGTAAAACATTATGTTCATCTACTCTAATTTAGATTCTTTGCTTGAAACAATTTTATGTGTTAGGTGACTTTTTGGAAGAATTCTTGTTGGTCTGTGAGAAATAGTCTTCGCTCTTAAAAGTGAGAGGTAAGTAACGTCACAGAGGATATAATAAGTGTCGGGGCCATCAAGTGTTGAATCTGAATTTCAAATCCTTATCTTAATCTTGGACATGGGTCATTACAAATGGTATTAGAATGGTACCTCTTCGAATAAGATGTGGTTCGAGAACGAAGTAAGGCGGAAGCTAGTGGGCATGTGACACCCAAGTAAAAGAGAGATGCATGAATGAACCGAAACCACATTCGAATAAGAGCGATCATGAGAATAAGATGACTAAGAAAGACTTAAAATAATTGAAAGTTATTACCTATACTAACAACACGCTTGAAACAATTCTATCATTTGGTAGATGGTGTAGATGTATGGGCTTTTTAAAGCATAAATGAGGTGTAAATGAGTTGGACTCAAATCGAGATTTAAGGCTCAAATCGCGGGTGCCAGGTGGACTCCTCGTATGCCTGACGCGGAAATTATATATATAATTATTATTAGACTTTCTGTCCTTGTTATTGTTGCGGTCATTCCACATTTCGAAAATTAGAATTTTAAATTATCTTCTTAATTTCGTATCATTCATTTTAAACTCTATAAATTATTAGGCCCCTTTGAAACCTAATAAAATCAAATTATAATTATAATTATTATTATTAGACTGTCACAACATTTTAAATTGGTTCGAATGTAAATACTTTTAAATTTGAGAATCTTTAACAAATATTTTAAACATTTTATTTTGAAATTAAAATCAATTTAAAATAAGCATAAACACCCTTGAAAAACATAAGTTTCAAAGACTATAATTTTTATTAAATTATTTTAAAGCTATTATTTTTGTAATATCTTATCGACATTAAACTATATTTATATCTAGGTTGGTCCCAACCCACTCCCTTCCCCTCACGTTTTCGCAATATGCCTTAATGAGACAATCCAATAATGGTTAAGAAACGATGTGTCGCAGGGTGTCACTTTTCTATGGGCTCCTAGGGTGTCACTTTTCTATGGGCTCCTAGGGTTCCACCTTACAATTGGATAGAAAATCTCTATTTAAATAGGAGGTGGTTGGGGGTGTTCATGGATTTAGTTGAGACCGTTTTAGACTCAATGCAACTGGTTCATAAATTTTTTCAACCATAAACCTTTATTAAATAAAAACTCAACTTTAAATTTGTTTTGAGTTATTCAAATTTATTAGTGGGGTAGACATTCATTTTTAAAATAAAAATTATGAGTGGGCACAGGCGGAGATAAAAGAATGAGATCCCTTATTGTATATAGAAAAAGAAGATATTATGACTAAAGGTGTTAGACATGCAGACAAGTACTGAAAATAAAATCCCATTGCCATCCGAATGGCATCTAAAGGTACGTATTTAATTTGCAAGTCAAATAAATGGTGGGCCAAACAACATATGCTTGTGCCCTCAAATCCATATGTTATATTCAAACTAACCAAAAATCTGTAATTTATTACACTAATATTAAGCCAAGCCAGGATCTTGCTTTCAATTATATCAAATTTTATTTTATTAGATTAGGACCAAAATAGAAACTATACGCTAGATCCATTCAGTCTAGTTGTGGAACAGTTCTTCCCGAAATCAAGTAAATACATCTGCAGGAGAATCACAGTTGTTAAAAGTTAGTTGATCCCAGTGAGTCTAAAGTTTTAATTTCCTTTTTTGACAAATTATTCCCATTTTGTTATAATTATCTCCATTTGGGTAAAAAATCAAACAAAAGTGGCTAAAAGTTAATGGTAAAAAGGGCCAAAAAGGAAGAAAAAAGAAAGGAAGTTAGAAAAGCGGTAGCTTCGAATCCATACCTCAAGTTCGGGATCCAAACGTGACTCGGAACCACAAGCTCGACAAGGAGAGTCTCCAACACCCACGCGCAACAGAGAAGAGGAGGACGTCGACGACTGAGCGGCGGTTCTCGAGCACGACGCTAACAACCCATATGGTGATCGATTGATTCTAGGATCTGCGGGGCTGAGCGGTATGCCTGGTATAACGACACTACAACAAGTGCTAGCAAAGATCGCGTGTCATTTTCGGTGTGCTTCTCCAAACTGACAACAAAGACACTATAATGGGCTCACAATCATTATTATGTGCATTTTAGAAATTGGAGTGTTATACTTTGAGCTTGGTTTCTATTTTATTTCATAATTTTAAAGGTTTCGATTTATTTTTAATATTTCAATTATTTCTCTTTACTCAATCCTAAGCATTTATCTCGTCACACTAAGGATTGAAATTTACATTATTGACATTTTCGAAAATTTCTCAAAATATATCTATATGTTTTAGTTTAAATATTTGTATAATATTTTTCATTACATCTTATTTATATTATCATCCCTATCTCCCTAAAATGGAGAGCTCCACATTTTTTGGACATCCACATTTAATACCTTGATCCAATTTAAAACCGTTATCTTATGGTCAAATCATTAAAAAAATTAATTTTTTTTAAAGTTATGAAGACTAAATTACGAGTATAAGCCTAAATCTCAGATTAATTAAATTTTATTTTTAGTTGTCCAGAAATTAAAAAAAAGAAAGAAAGTATATTTAATATAAAGATATGGTGAGCTGGAAAATAGAAGGGACTTATACGATTAATTTCCAGATAAGAAGGACACGTCTGATCCAGTAGGAAGGGAATGTAATATTATTTTGGTATATTATTGGCATTTTGAAGCTGTCTTCAAATTCCAGCTGTAATCCGCGTAAGCCCAAAATTTCCTTTATAGTCATTTTATTTTTCATTTTTAAAAATGGTGTCTATTTTCTCTCTTTCTCTTATATACACATTTAAATTTAAATACGGAGTTGAATTTCAAAAATAAAATAAAGATTCCAAATTTAGATTAAATTTTAAAGATGTTTTAAAATGGTCTGAAACTAATGTTTATAAATAAATTTTGACCGTATTTTTAAAAATCTTTATATCTTGGTCAAAATTGGAAATCCTCACACAATTTTGATATTATTAATTTTGTTCATAAAAATTAGTTTTTAATATCTCCAAGTTTACGAATTTAACCCTACTTTTTCTTGCCTCAATTTGTGCCTCAGCCATTAAAATATTTGTTTACCTCGAACCGCCATGTGGAGGTGTGAAACCTTATATATGTAATGTTTAATGTACCTTTACCAAGTCTGGGGTTGTCAACATGATTATATTACTACATAAACTATAATGATAACAAAAATAAGCTTATCCAATTGAGATCGACTTGGGAAGACCATGAACATCATAATACTAACTCTGTATTGTAAAAAGACTTATTGAACATCATAATACTAACTCTGTATTGTAAAAAGACTTATTTGACGTCAATATTAAGGAAACTCAATTGAAATTGAATGAAGCATGATATTATGAACCTCAACACTGTTTTTGCAACACTTTCAAGATGAGATGTGTGCACAATCCTCTTGTGCATGGTACAATTTTCCTTTAAATGCCTTTGTTTCTCTAGGATTGAAATGTTGAGTTATTTTTAGTGTCGTGGGGTCCTTTCTTTTTGTGATATTAAAAAAATATTTATATTTTGGTGGCTTTTGATAAAATTTGACTATGAATGTAATATCATTCAGAATATGGATTCAACACTTGATAGCTCCGACATTTCCCTGCATCCTCTATTTCCATATACCAACATGAGTCCTTCCAAAATTCCTCGGTTCTTAACAGTGAATATGAGTTCTTCCAGCATACTTTTGTCCTCACTCACATGCATTCTAGGAAAATTCTTACGAGGTTATCCAACATAGAATTGCTCCAAGTAAAACATGCCTAACCATAAAATTCCTATGATTGAGCCACCGAAAAAGAAGGTGCACCTTGTTGGTATAAGTAATAACTTTAAATTCTTTTAAACTTTTCATAGTCATCCTTATCTTTAGAATCACTCTCATTCAGATGTGGTCTCGTTCATTCATGTACTCCTCTTTTATTTGGGTGTCACACTAAATGTTATAAACATTCATAGATATAATATAGTCATCGTTAAGCTTCTTGAAGAGTAATTTGAATTAAATTAAAACTTAGAACTTGAGTGGTATGCATATAATGTATCACTCTACCCCTAAAAGCAAATCAACACATTGTAGGAGAAAAGAATAAAAAGATTTCAGATCACATCAATCTTTAGAATTTGGAGAAGGCAATCCCACAGGGGCAAAATGGGAAAAAAGAAAAATGCAAGACAGAGACAATCTCTTCCCACGTGTGAAAACCTATCAAATTTGAAACGTCTAATAAGGGAACAACAGATGTAAGAGGCAGCTTCCTTCTCTCCCCCCCGAATTGACTTCCTCTTCTTCCTCTTCTTCCTCTTCTTCCTCTTCTTCCTCTTCTTCCTCTTCTTCCTCTTCTCTATATATTCAATCTTCCTTCTCCATTTTCAATCAACTCTTTCGCACCCTTTCATCTCCTTTCCAATCTCCCCCTTTTTTCCTTCGATCTTTCAGGTACCTCCCTTTTCATTCCCTTCCTTGTTGGTTGCGCCTTCGATTGCCTGTGTTATTGTTCATTCATTCGTTTTCTCCACCTTCAAATCCACCATTCTCTGCTCTACAATCGCTAGAGAAATCAATCGCCTATTGATATTGGTATATGATTGTGCGCACTGATTTTGTTTGATTTTGTGTGTTTTGGTTAGATATGACTTCTAATGAGAATGCCAGCGGAGAGAAGAATCGAGTTCCGAAGCTGAATGAACGGATTCTTTCTTCGCTCTCTCGAAGATCGGTTGCTGCTCATCCTTGGCATGATCTTGAGATTGGTACTTGCATATCTGTTGAAACCTTATTCTTTGTGACCTTACTCTGATTACGGCCATCATCGTTCTGATTTTATTTCATTATTCCTTTTTTTTTACTGCAGGACCTGATGCTCCCAAGATCTTCAACTGTGTATGTTTTTTCCTTCTTCATTTTATGTTCAGAATTTATGGAGATTTGTACGTTGAGGTCATGCATTAGAAGTAACAGAAGTATAGTTGTGTAGAAGCCATTTTCTTGGTTTGATTTTGTGGATGACTGTGGTTGTTCTTTCTTCCAAAATTATGGATCTGTGAATGCTGTTCAACTTTAAAGCTGATCCGTTAGGAAACAACCTCTAGTTTGTGGCCCCTACGATTTCCCTCGTTTTAGCATTGAAGCATGGAATGCAAATAGAGTAGGTTGCAATGTCTTATCATTCTAGACAATAGTTTTTGTCCTTTTCCATTTACTTTAGTTGGAGTTACCTTTCCATTTATGATGCTTTGGAAATAACATTTTTCCATTCCATCCTTAGGATTTCTTTTGCCATCAAACCAGTTTCTGTTTCTATTTTCTTTTTCTTCAGAAAAATTTCAAATGTTTACAATTTGTCTTGATTGATGGAACTACACAGGTTGTTGAGATTACAAAGGGAAGCAAAGTCAAATATGAACTTGATAAGAAGACTGGGCTGATCAAGGTATGGACGTGATATCAATACATACCATCCCTAATAAGAGTTAGAACAGCTTGTCTTGTGAAATCAATTGTGTTGTGCCCATGATGATTTTGGACAAGTCACTTAGATATTAAAAACAAAAAAGAAAAAAACATATTTGAAGGTTCTGACTCTGTTCATAATGAGCAGGTTGATCGGATTCTGTATTCATCAGTGGTCTATCCTCATAATTATGGCTTCATCCCCCGTACACTGTGCGAAGACAATGATCCTATGGATGTTCTAGTACTTATGCAGGTTATACTCTGAACATTGCTCATCCAGTTGAAATTCTTCTCAAACTGATCTTATAACGTAATCAAATAAATTTTGGTATTGCATTATAATCTCTCTTGTAAGAGGCAAACTGAATATTTCTGAAAATCCTAGAATGCAAGACATCACAATTTGTCTCCAACTTTTGGATTAGCCGAATAAACATCCAAGAAATTTTGGACTCTGCGTTTGTGTGGCTGTTTTTTCCTACCTGCATCAAGTTTTAGCTTCATTCACTGTGGCAATTTACAAAAAGTCCATTGATTTGTTTGTATAGGAACCAGTTCTTCCTGGCTGTTTTCTCCGAGCCAAGGCCATTGGACTAATGCCGATGATTGACCAGGTACTTTTGAAGCAATGGAAACAAACAAAACCCACTTTGTTCTCTCATTCAAATAATTTAACAAAATTGTTGCTTTTGATCCAGGGAGAGAAGGATGATAAGATCATTGCAGTCTGTGCTGATGATCCAGAATACAAGCATTACAACGACATCAAAGAGCTTCCCCCTCACCGTCTCTCTGAGATTCGTCGCTTCTTCGAAGACTGTATCCTTTCAAATCTATTATGAAGTCTAGATTATGTTCTTCGACCTGACATACATGTCTGCAAATTTCTTAACATAATTGAATCACAGATAAAAAGAATGAGAATAAGGAGGTGGCAGTTAATGACTTCTTACCTTCAGGCGTTGCTCTTGAAGCTATCCAGTACTCAATGTAAGTCTTTCAATCAGATCCAATGAATTTTACATTCTGGTTTCGTTTCAATCTTTGTTCTTACAAGATTTTGAATTGACTAAACTTGCAGGGATCTTTATGCTGAGTACATTCTGCACACCCTGAGGCGATAAACTGACGCAATTTACCCGCCGATCACCTTAATAAAAGGCCCTTGTAACGATTATATTTCAAGCAAACATGTTCTATTGTAACGTGGGACTAGTTTCCTTTTTTCTTTTCTTTTTGAATTCAAATTTTTGGCTATCTGATAGATGAATACCACGTCAAGGTTTGAGCTGTTTATTTTTTTGTTTTCCTTTATGAATTTGATCAATATATTGAATGAACACTGAGTCATTGAGAATGTTAGCCAAGAGCTGAATGAAGAAGGCAGCTAATCAGATTGAGTTGGACAGGGAAGGGTGAAGCTAGACTAGAATAGGATACTGGAATATGAGTCTAGTTAAGGTCCTATGCGAGTTAATACTACAGCACATGGACTGAGAGTCAGTGCCCTCGAATAGAAGCTTCACATAGAAAGATTTGATATCGGCTTCTTTCAACTCCCGAACTCCATGATAAGTGCCTATCATCTCTATGCGAGTGCTTTCTGGGAAAGTTTAGTGAGTTTAGTATTTGGTCAACGAATTTGATCTGATTTAAATAAAGTTGGCCGTTATATATAGATATATTTAGAAACTTGGTCGTTAGGATGAACATCCTCATTATTTTCCACGAATAAAACCGGTCAAATGGATCCGAGAGATTTCTCATCTCGGGCTGTGATGAAAAAGATAAAAGTGAGATGGGCTGAATCAATTTTTTGAAGCAATTTAGAACCATAAAGAAATAAGTTTTGTAAAATATCCGAAAGATCCGTTTCGTCACTTATATGAACAAATTATTCTAATTAGTAAGAGCTCAATGGACTTACCTCCTCTTTTTTTTTTCTAACGGTTGAGTTTTTATGCTTATATCTACAACTCAGTTCATCGGATTATTACAAAGATGAACCTAATCCAGAATATGAACTAAATCGATCACAGAAATATCCGTTACAGTACCTATTATCCAAAGAGGAATCCTTCCAGCAGTCTCGACCATTTGTCCCACTTCCTTTCCCATTTCATCAAGTGGTCGTGCTAGAGACATGAGTCATACAAATAAAATAAAATAAAAAATAATAAAATTTGGTAAAATACCATATTTTGCACAATTTAAAACAAACAACACCATAATTAAAATCCGAGACTGTAATAGCCCAAGCCCACCGGTACTAGATATTGTCCTATTTGGACTGAGATCCTCTGGGAGAGATTTCCACACCCTTACATCTAAGATCCTACACTCTCTCCAATTGATGTGGGATCTCATAGAGATAGACCCCCTTTATGATTGAGTAGCTCCCGAACACTCCCTCACCTAAATCGACAACCAATGAACACTTGGAAAAGAAATGTAAAATAGGGCGAATATAAAAATCCTTAGTAAACAACTTACTTATAGCCTCTCACTACATCCAATGCTCAGTGAATTTCCAGAGGCTTTAGGCTCTACGAAGCATCCAATGCTCAGTGAATTTCCAAAGGCTTTAGGCTCTACGAAATTCGGGCCTAATTTTGCATCTATCTAAGCTTTTGGAAAGGCCTCGAAGTTCTGACCGGATCTCATGACTATCACAAACCCACTTTGGGTCTAAGGTGGTTCGCCCATTTCTAGCGTCATAGATCAACTAGACGAGAATCTTAGCTCGAGGTGGAGTAACTTTATTATTCTTCTGACTTAGTCAACAACTTGCATAGTCACAATAGTGAATGATCGATATCTATGCAGGTGAACTACCTAATAAAATCCGTTGAGGCAGTATGACATCTAGATGGTTTGAACATCATCTATGGAATGTTAATTGACAAACCCTTCCACATGGCCATAGAATCACTCTGAGTCTGGGAGTGTGACCCCGAGTAGGTTACCTACGTGATCCTACTCCCTCTCTTAGGACAGGTTTACAACACAAAGGCCCTATTCAAGAGACCTCTGTTCATTTGCATCAGGTCTTCCTTTTCCTTGGAGTGATGGTTAATAACCCATTACATAACTTATCTGAATTAGATGGGCCATTAACTTTCTATCGAAAGGTCTTGCTAAGGCGTTTTTACTCGGTAAAAATAAACTCACTATTCGAAGTCCTTTCCAATTTTTAAATGGTTATAAAAAAAATAAAAAAAAGTACATATTCTCAAGTAAAAAAAAATATATTTTCAAACATTTAATAAATCATTCCAAACAATTTTGTTATAATCATAAAACATATCATACTTTTTGGGGTCACGTTAGTATCAACAGTTGAAAAAGATAAGACCCAACATAGTCCTTCTATTATTAGCCATACAATACAACCTAATCTATAAAGCTAGATATTTTTCAATTCTTCTCATATCATTTTCATTTATAGTTCTTGAAATGCGATACATAACGACCTTCATTTTTTTTTTCTTTTCGAACAATCCATTCTAAACTATTTTTTAAAGCATGTATTACATTTTTTGTTGTTGTTATATCAACATTTCTGTTGACATTTCAATTGTTCATGACGTCTTTTTACTCTTCCCTCATGGTACTACTTCACTATCGGTCACACAGTAGTATTTAGCCTTGCAAGGTGGTCCTTGCTAATTCACACGGGATTCCACGTGCCCCATGCTACTCGCGTTAGAGCGTAAGCTAGTGATACTTTTGGCTACTGGACTCTCGCCATCTAGGACACTCCACCGCTTCGTCTAGCAGCACGACGCTTGTATTGCTCCCACACAACCCCAAGCTGAAAGGCAATATGATAGGAAATAATTGAGGGTAAAAGAAAGAAAGGGGTGAGGAAAGAAGAAAGGGAAAATGTGGTAGATTGTGTTTGGGGACAAAAGGAAAGGCTACAAAGGTAGAGGATTAGGGATTAGGGTTTAGGGATTAGGGATTAGGGTTTAGGGATTAGGGATTAGGGTTTAGGGATTAGGGATTAGGGTTTAGGGATTAGGGATTAGGGCAGCAATGAGAAGGCATGGGAGTGAGGGACCATTACACAAATTAAAATATGTAGTGGTAAAGTGAGTTAACAGATGAAACGTCCTTCTCCAAACCTTTGCATGCGTTGTGTGGAACTGCCCCCTTCCTTTTCTGCACATACAACGTAAATATAATTCAAATCACGGGACTTTGATCATAATGATCACTCTCCTTGGGGGTTTTGCATTTTCTCCCACGTTTCCATTTTCATATTTCATTTTAATTTTTATTCTTAAAAATGCATACGTATACCTGACGGCGACGGTTCGTTTATTGGAGGACCATGGAAGTACGTTGGCCTGCACCGTAGGCTAGTCTACAAGATCTATAACCTAGGGCTTTGTTATAAACTGTAACGCCCCTAATCTTCTTAATCTAATTAGTAACGTCAACCCATGCATGCTTAAGTTATAATGCCGAAATTCATATCAAATATCTTTGAAATAAAACCATGAACTTACATAAATGGTTCAAACATGAAATTCAACTCAACATAGTTTTTAGTATAAAACAAATTTCAGAAAAACAGGGGGCAACTACAAATAGAAAATCAAATGCAATATATCAACTACTAATTATAAACTCAAAACGTTCAACTGCCCTATTATGTCCCCTTTTGACTTTCATAGTCTTCCATGCATAGGAGATTTACCTTTACCTGAAAAATTATGGTAGCTCGTGGCTTTAGTATTTTATGAAATACTCAATAAGTCACCCAACGGTTGGTGTTAGATATGCAAACACATGCAAAACATGAGCGGGATCTATCTTTCATAAACTTTACATAACCTTAGACTCTTTTCAGATCCAGGTAGAGTTGGATGTATGGTACTTCTCCATACCCGACTCACGTACGCGTATATGGGCCCACCAGACGGGCTCGTATACGTACCCCTAGGCCTGACTTGGTCGGGTACAACGCATTACACGTCACCGGACGCCACAGAAAAGAAAAGACCCACATGATATCATTGTGAATATAAATATCGAATGTATGCGTCCACACTATCGTTACAGAATTGGGAAGTATCTTGATGTACATGACATACAAACATATGTATGCATGGCAACATCTCACAATTGATCACAATCTTTACATATACATATAAGACATACATTTCATTCATAGCGCGATTAAGATCAATACAAAGATACAAAAACATATGACATATAATATGTTCCCTCTTTTTAAGAAGAAAAATAATTAGAGATGAATAATGTTAGTTTATTTCCTTTCTTTACTCATTCATTTAAAATGAAAGCAGTTTCAAGTAGATTTAGGTTAATAAAGTAGTTCTAATGGCCAAGCTTAATTCCATCATCCCTAAAAATTTTAAAGAATAAAAAAATGGCAAAAGTACTTTTAGAGAAAAGTAGAAAGAGAGTTAAAGTAGTACTACTTTAGTCACTATAATTTGCCCAAATACTTGAAACCACTTTTTACTTTTTACTTTTTACACCTAAAAGTACTTATTTTAAACACTGTTCTAATAAGTCACCATATATTCATAGATTGATTTATTATCGAACACCTTTTTAAAAAGGAAGAAGATAAATTGGGTTGTATGATGGTTGGGGCGAGTTTAAAAAATGAGAATGTCCGGGTAAAGCTGAAGAGTTGAGCCCAAAGATGAGATGTAAGCCCAAACTCCATGCTCCACTGTTTAAGTGAATCACACTTGGACGTCTGCTCAAGAATGTAAGCTCCATATTTGTTTATGTTTTTTTTTGTTTTGTTTTGTGTTTGGTAACAAATTTAGTAACAATGGTCTCTCACTCTCCGTCTTCTCGCCCCCTTTCATCAGGTACGGTGTGTTGGTTTCAAATTAGGTGAAGTCCCCATTAATTAATTCAACTCCGGGCCCAAATAATAGTATATTTCAAGCTAAATTAATTTGAAAGCAAGAATAGGATGAGAGAGGAACATTTCCCAAGGCAAGCAAGCAAGGAGGGAAGTATTAAAGAAGAAAGCATAGGGGTCATTAAGGAGCTAGGAAGGTAGAGACATAATAACATAACATGCCCCCATAAGCTTTGTACACACACACATAGCATAGCATACAATATACACACACACACACACATAGCATAGCATACACAGTTGTATTAATTTGATTATCACACCCTTGTCCTTGCTTTTGGTTTAATAATTTCATATCATTTGTATGCTTACTTCAATCAAAAAGCAACCTAAATTTAATAAAAAGCACGCAAATTGGTTGCCCATTCTTCAGCATCATCAAAACTCATCTCCTCTCCTTACGCTTTAATATTCATACTAAGAACCCGGGTTGGTTTGTGAGAATTTGTTTGAAGCAATTTTATGTTAGCTTACCTCCTTGAAATTTTCCTTAGAACCATGTGACTGAGAACAAAACATGTTAAAAACACACGTGTTGGTTCGTGGAGATAGTATTCACTCTCAAAAGCAAGGAGCAAGTAACTTGATCATGTTGTTGAGAAATGTTGAGGCCGTCAAAGACCAAATCCAAATTTTAAATCTAAGTAATGACCCTTATATGTTGAAGATTCGTTATCTTTATAAAAAAACACGAGAATTAAATACTTCACAATCTATTTTCTTTCTTGTTGTTTCTACCCACAGCGACTAAATCATTATGTTAAACATTATAACAATGACATAACTAATCTCTTTAAATGGATAATGAGCTACCCATGACTTTGATATAGCTTTTAGTTTAATATTAGCATCGAAATATGAGCGAAAATTAAGAGCAACATATGAGATCAGAGATTCGAAGTTTTTGACATTTTTTTTTTATCGATAATAGATTTTAAAACCAATGTAAAAGAAGAATTGGCATTTGAGGTAGGTGTTAAATTATTAAGTGTAATTATATTGGTCCTTGTTTCTTCCAAAGATGGGTATGCATTTATTTTGGGTAACATTTTCTATTCAACACTTAATTTCTTTATTTATATGTTAAATGCTTCTAATTAACTCCATGAATCCAAACGTCAAACAATAATGCTGTTTAAGGTTATATATATATATCGAACACTAATATCAAATTAACTTTGAAAAATGTAATTATATTTTAAGCTTACCAAATATTGGCTTATAAATGAAATTTACGATCTAAAAATTGGACACTCAAAAGTCTGTCCAGCATTTATTTAGAATTAGGTCTCTATCGTTCTATCGTACACTACAGTGTAAACTTAACCTTGAATTTTTAATTTTAATAAATCAAACTTCAATTCAGACTATTCCACTCAAATTATAAAGGTTTAGATTGTATTAGATTTTTTTTCAATTTAGATTGAAAATTTTTGAAAAATAAAAAATTTAAGGTGGTTTGTTGATTGAGAAGGTGAATTAGAGGAATCCAAAAATAAAATTAAAAAACTCAATCCTATAAATAGAAAATTAAGAAGGTTTTGCATAAATATAATTTTTTAAAATGATAATAATAGTCCAGCTTAATTAGTAAATGGTAGAATAATTATGTGATGTTTTAGTTGAGTTATTTAAAATAAATTATGAGAAAAACAGTAATATAATAAAAGGAGGCAAAATTAATAAGCAACGGAGGTTACTGAGATTTGTGTGTTTATATGTTTGTATGTATTTTTGAGGAATGATATATATATCCCTCAAACCAAATGATGGGTTTAGAGAGAGAGAGAGAGAGAGAGAGAGAGAGGGTTATATGTTATAGGGCGTAGGTGTAGGGTTATAGGTTACCCAGTTTTGTTCAAACTTTTTAGGACACCCTCTCTGCCTTTCTACTGCCCTTCCCACCTCCATTGTTGTTCATCCATATTCTCCTACCTCTCTCAAAATCACTCTCCAACGTCTTCTAAACTCCAAAGAAACCCGCAAAACGAAATCTTTAAATTCAGTTTTCAAAATTTTGAGGAACATGAGGAATTATAATTTAATGGCGCAGGAACATGTTCTTATCACTATCAATATCTTCCCAATTCAGATCATACCCACAATAATAAAAGAAAAATGTGTTGAATAAAAGAGAGAAGGACAAACTTCATCGTTTTCTTCTTTCTTCTATTGCCAAACCTCTTCTCTTCATTTCTGTTTGTTGTAGACAAAACAACCGATCCCCTCACCCAAATGCCAGGAGTTAAACCAAATCCCAATTCAACGAGAAGGGCTCTTTCCCTCTCCTCGAAACGCCGCCGTTTGACAGATCTTCTCCTCCTCCTCCTCCTCCTCCATCCTCTGCAGCACACTCCATGTTTACTCCGAAGAGCCTCATCCGTTTCGCCGCACCCGAGGTGGGTTTCTTAATCCCCATGGAACAGCCTTCACTATTAACAACAATCTCCGAAGAAGACGAGGACATGGAGGTGGGTCTAAAATAATACATGGAAGAATTGTTATTATGAGGCATACCCAAATTAGGGATTTCCAAGGCGTAATTGGGATAGAGGCGGTGGTGGGGCGGCGGCCGCGGTGGAGGCAAGTGGCGGGCGGTGGCCCAGCGGAGGGACTGTGGGAGGAAGAGGAGAGGGTTGGAGAAGTGGTGGTGAGGACTCGGGACGCTAGGACGACGGCGCCAGTCGATGAAAAGGCGATCCCTAGAGGAATCGCCAACGCCACGGTGAAAGGAAACGACATCGCCTGCATCGAGCTTCTTTTCCTTGACAAAACGGCTCCAGCCTTTGGTCATCACGTAGCTTTGGCTGCTGTTCCAGTAAGAGTAACGGAAGCGCCAGGGCTTTCCATTAGGGTCCTCAAAGTTCAAGATGAGGCCCTTGTCGTGGGTGGCAGAGTCCAAAGGGAAGTATTTCTCAGCGTGTTGCTTTGGGATGACCAAACGGTTTAATTTCCCGACATCGCTTGGAGTAACAACCTTGTCGAACATGTGCTCTCTTTCCACAGCGCCAAACCCATTAGTTTCCATTCTGAGGGACAAGTCCATGAGAGGGTGGTGATCCTGGGGCTGATTGGGTGGGTGTTGAACCCATTCCTGGTTTAGGGTGCGTGAATTTGGGAAGAAATCGCATGCAACACTCCGGATTTCATCATCTTCTTCCTCTTCTTCGTCTTCTTCCTCGGAGGAGGCGTTTGGTTTGGTAAGAAATTCCATGTGTTGTTTGTGGAAATTAATGATCTGGGTAAGGAAATTGAGGTGAAGTGGATTATAAGATTGCATACACACACACACACACACACACATAGAGAGAGAGAGAGAGAGAGAGGGGCATAGGGCTGTGGTAGCCCCTAGGAGATTATGATTAAAACAAAAGTGAGGAAGTGGAAGGAAGGAGATGATAAAGCAATGCAAAAAAAGGAAGAGATGAGAGAGTGAAATTAGGGTAAGTGGTAAAAGGGAGAATAAGGAGGAGAATAGGGGCATTTAGGTTTGAAAGGGAAAAGAAATGTGAAGAAGATGGTGGTGGTTTAGGGTTTAGGGCAGAGAGCGTGGATGATTGTAAGATTGGGTGTGGGAATGGAATGGTCCTGCTGCTTCTTCTGCCTATGGTGTTGGTGGTGGGTGGAGAAAGAAAAGAGAAAAAGGCAATAATAATGTATGAAGATGAGTAGAATTGGGCACCCCATACATATCCACCTCTCTATATCATCCCCTTCCCCTTCCCCTTCCCCTTCCCCCCCCTCACTGCAAAAGATTCTTTTTGAGTTTCTTTCTTTTCTTTTTTTGTATTTGGTCCCCATTCCTTTTCCCTTTCCCATTCCTTAACTTAACCCTCCATTGCTACTTCATTTATCAACTCCTCTTCCCTCTTCATTCACTTTCCTCCTAACTATATGTTCTTTCCTACCTAACCTCACTTCCTATTCCCTTTTATAGATGCACAAATGAATTCCAACTTTTTGTATAAAACCAAGTGAATGAAGAAAGGGGGTTTTGATGAAAGAGCAAAGTAAAAAAGAAAAGTAATAGGAGAAGTAATATGGTATTCGGAAATGGGTACACAAAATGAGTAATGTTGTTTCCCCAAAGTTAGGCAGAGCCTAATATGTAGCTGCCCTAAATTGTATGCAAAAATAATTGCCAAACATCATGATTTCAAATAATAACAATGTTATAATATTACCATAAACCGAAGAGTAATGACAATGAAGAAGAACATAGAACCCAAACAACCTGCCAACGAAATGGGGCACTAAAATCCTTCATAACACTCTGCCCAATATGCTTTAAGCTCAATTTTAGAAAACATCAGCTTTCCCAATTTATAAACAAGAGAATAAGTGTTTTTGGAGGGTACAAAGAAAACTGAATTTGAGGAAAACATTAATCACTCACTTCCAGCCTACATCACAACATCTCTTCGTGACATTAGAGGAACACATTTAAAACAGTATTCATCTCACAATCTCATTTTGAAGTTACTTCATGCATTAATCTTTTAAGTTATATACTTACTTAATTTTGAAGTTTAGGGACATACTTAATTAATCTTCTAAATTATATACTTACTTAATTTTGAAGTTTAGGGACATACTTAATTAATCTTCTAAATTATATACTTACTTAATTTTGAAGTTTAGGGACATACCCATTAAATATAGTATGGTCTATTAGAATCAAACATATAAAAGGATTTGGTTAAGGTGGAGACGTAATAGTTATAATAATTTGAAAATAAATATATAAAAGTCAAATGAGTAGAGAGAAACAATGTTTTGATCAAATTTCTCCCAATGCCGTCTGCAATTGGAATTTTTAATTTCCTAGTTCTTAGGCTTTGAATTTTTTTATTCCACTATGGGAGCCCATTTATTAAACCATTTCCTCATTTTAATTCTATGATTTTTCATATTATTATTTTTTAAACATAATTTGAATTTCCAACCACTCCATTTTTTTATCTTTTACCACATGGGTTTGGTTTGAATGCAGGGATAATTAGGTGCCAAAATAGTATGAGAAACTAAAATTTAAAGACATTATTTTTCTGGATTAAAAAAAATAAACAGTTTTAATCTCTCCATTTTTTTAAACTCTTATAACAATTTTATAATTTAGTCTTTCAACTTTGATGGTAATAAATACAAAGTTTAAAATTTTTTATTATGCGTTAAATATATTTGGTTCGACTAAATGATTTATAAATTTTAAAGTTTAAAAATTAAATTATTACAAAATTAAAAACATAAAGGGCTTGTTATCCATCCTACTTCCTTTACTAGATCATTGTTATTTCCATAAAAGTACATAGACGAACAATGATTTTTTACCATGTTTTTTAAGAGTCAAGTAATAGGATCACACAACTCACACGTTCCATCTAGATAAAAAAAACATAAAAATAAGGAGAGAAAAAAACACAACAAGAAATATTGGCTAGAAGAATGTACAATTATCGAGAATACAAAGATTACACACTAAATACATCTTTAAAACACTATCTAAGATAATATATGTAGTGTTCAATTTACACTAGATAGTTTAACCGTACATAGCCATTTAATGTAATATGTATATAACCATTTACTCTAAATAGTCATATACTATCTTGAGTAGGTCACGAGTAAACATCAAACTCCATACCTTAACAATGTTACCACTATGGGCCCGTCAATTTAAAACTTCATTCCCAATTAATTCTCATCACCATAGATATCGTCACCCACTGGACCAACCAATACTCAGCCCAACCTCAATTTTCCAACATCATCAAATTTTGTTAACATGTCTGCTACCTTGCACCATCTTCTCCAAACACATATCATCTACTTTTACTAACCTACAAGCAAAATGGTATTATCTTCTGATGTGTTTGACTTTAAATGATAGACCCGGGTTTTCAGCAATCATATGACACTCTAGCTATTCGTATACAAAATATTTTCACGCTATTTCTTTCCTAATTCCTCTAGATAGTCCGTCGTTCATATCATTTTCTTTCTACCTTTAGCTATGTCACACCCCGATTTAAGACAAACAACACAACATTATACAAAATAAAATCTAATTATAAGTCATGCTGTTCAAATTTATTACAAAGAAAATAATGGGTTTGGGATACAATTACAAAATGAAATACAAAGAACTAAAATAAAAAACAGATTGATGCTCTGGAAGGACCCTCTTTGCGACTGCCCAGCTCTTGAATGCTTCTCCATCTCGATCGGCAACTTACTAACACTTGAAAAAGAAAGCGAAAAAGGGTGAGTATAAAAAATAATTAGTAGGTAACCTACTTGTAGGCTATCATAGCATCCTTGTCCTAGTAGGTATCCATAGGCTTTATCCTGGGCTCTAGGAATTTCGGGCCTAGTCTCTATTGTTATTTGACTATTTGGGTGTCTCAAAGGTACAAGCGGTGCTGTAATAACCGTTTTAAAAAAATAAAAATAATAAAATAAGTTAATTAATCAATTAATTTAAATAAAACAATACAGATTTTCCATTTCTCCATTAACCTCTCCCAACCCTTCCCTACAATACCTCGACTAACCCTTTCTCAAACCACATAGTAATTTCTGAAAAAAAAAAAAAAAAAACAAAAAACAAAAAAAATGGCCTTAAAATACCATCACTACTCCAATAGTGTCAAACCCAATAATTGTATGAGACAATTGTAACTGGTACAAGAGTGAGGTTGGTTTAGGCTGTTTTATCTCTTGAAATTCTTATTATGCTCTGTGGTTGTAGATTTGTTTGATCTTCTATATCGGAAACGATTTCTTGAGATTATAAGTGAGTGAGTTTCTTTTGTGTCATGAGTAGTCTGTGACTCTGCAACTTGTGTCAAAAGAGCTTGTTTGATATTGCTGAGGTATAGCCAACACGATAGGTGATTTCCAAATTGTTGGAGGAATCAAGAAACTCAGTAATAACAACTACAACACGTAGGCAACATGCATGATGTCCTATTTACAAGGATAGGACCTTTGGAAAGTCGTTGGCGGGAGTGAAACTACGCCGCCAGAGGAGGATTCTAATGGTGTCTTGTGCAAATGGAGAATCAAAGTAGGCAAAATAATGTTTGTCTTGAAGACCAAAATCAGAGAAGAAGAACGATACGAGGCTACAACTTTTGGAGAATGAGTTGTTATCAATTTCACAACGTTATATGACAATTGCTCAGTACTTCCATGGGGTCAAGTCGATCTGCCGAGAGATTACTAACTAGACCCGAAGTTCGCCATTGGAGAAGCTCGAATGAAGAGGATCATTATCCACAGATTGCGACAAGAATATAGAAGTTTTGTTATTGTTGTACAAGGATGGCCCGCTCAACCATCACTTGTAAAGTTAAAAAATTTGTTAGCTAGTTACGAAGCAAATGGTAGCCATCACATTAAAGGGTGAAGAATAAGCACTCTACACAATGAATGTCGGAGCAACAATAAAGCGTCTGCCAAACATGGATACAAAAATGGTGACAAAGGAAGAAACCACCAAGGAACTACACAACCATGCAAAGCTCAGAAGAACAAAAACAAGAGCTCTCAAGGGAAGAGATTTGAAGATATTTGCTACAATTGCGGAAAAAAATGTCACATGATAAAGAATCACTACGAGGGAAGTAAGATTCAGATTACCTTGTTGATTGAATATTTCAAGGCAAGAACACTTGTTGATTGAATCACTCCACAAGCAAGATCGATCATGTCTAGCTTGAATGATTCTAAACATGCAATCTAAACTTAGCTCTAATGATAAAGAATCACTCCAAGGAAAGTAAAATTCAGATTAACTTGTTAATCAAATATCAAGACAAGAACACTTGTTTGAGATTCGAATCACTCCACAAGAAAAATTGATCGTGTCAAGTTTGAATGATTCTACATGCAACCTAAACTACATAGAATTGCAAAGAAACTTAATCATTGGCTAAAGAAACCACAAATGCTCATTTTACTACATTTTTCAAGTCTCCTTACAATGATAACATACGTGGCTTTATATAGCCTCAAAATAAAACCCTTGACCTTACCCAACTCATTTCAAGAGTTTGTAACATTCTTATTTTATGACTATAATTAGCCACTATGTATACTTTATGACCATTATTATCCCGTATGTAAATAAGCCTCAAAATACGTTAAACAAACATCATAACTCTAAATTTCTCTAAATTATGATCCACCCAAAATTTATAACAATGCAGCTTCATTCTTCTTCAATGTGGCATGAATTGAAATATCTTTTGATAATTTCAACAATATTTTCTTCACATCTTATTGAAGTATATTGTATGATTGATGTCTTTTGGATCATATCAGAACTACACAACCAGGCAAAGCTTAGAAGAACTAAAACAAGAGCTCTCAAGGGAAGAGATTTGAAGGTATTTGCTACAATTGCAGAAAGAGGGTCACATGTCCAAGGATTCTTGATCCTAGAAAAAGTCTGTTGAAAGAAATGTGACATTCTCCAACATGGAAATGGAGGAGGAATGAGATTCATAGATACTATGTCCAAGAAAAAGTTTGTCGAAAGCAATGTGATATCCTCCAACATGGAAATTGAGGAGGAATGAGATGCATAGATACTATGTCTCACAGAATAAGACGAGCTAGCACTCATGGAGATAATGGGAGAGCATATCGATTATGAGGATGACTGGATCATTGATTCAAGATGCTCAAATTACATGACTGAGAATAAGAATGGCAGAATGGAAGTAGGGTGGCCCTCAAACAAGGAAGCATTACTAGACTGGGATTTAGAGAATGAAGCATTACCAGACTTAGACAATATTGGAGAAAGTTTTCCACATTAAGACGGGGAGCAAATTGTACACGTTAGCTTAAGTACCAATGTGCCTGGAGATCCAAGTGACACTGATGTTGGTGATCAATAAGTGACTGAAGCAAGCGAACCTAGTAAAAAAGAAATGACACCTAAACAACTTAGACGATCACAAAGAATCTAAAAGCCAAATCCAAATCCAAAGTACGTCAATACAACTATTATAAAAGACGAATTTAAAGAGCTAGAGATGTATGAGATGAATCTAATAAATGGTATGTCATTTGACATTGTAATTATTAAACATATTTATATAAAAAAAACATTAAATCTAAATCGAAAGATTAAAAATTTATTAAATACTTAATAAAATTTAGTAATCTACTATTTAAAGCCTAAGTAATTGACGTTAGTGTTGGAGTTGGAAGAATTATATGTGTATGATGATGCATGCACTGTGGCCCTTGCATGCACCATAATATTATGTTATGTTTACGTGTGTTATGTTGTAAAGTCGCTACCCGCATCATAATATTCTCTCTTATGTGCAAATAATCTTTTAGAACATCATCATAAAATATTACCATGGATTTACCGGTTTGAAAAGAGTCTTTAAAGCAACATAATGAAATATTAAATAAAACAAGTAAATATTAAAATTAGAGAACGCCCTTGTACTAACCTACGATCTAAGAATTTAAATACAACTTTCCTATGCATTTGTCATGCTTTTTACTTGCGATGTCGTCGTTAACCATACAGGAAAGCCTTGCCTTTACCTAGAAAATAGAAATAGCACATGACTTGAGTATTTTATGAAATACTCGTTAAGTGACCCACTATTGGGTCAGAGAATGCAAACACATGCAACTCATGATTAGGGACCTATAGTTTAAACCATCATAGAGGTGGCCTCCAGTCTGGACAAAATTGGATGTGTAGTACTTCTCTACACATGACCCACACATGCGAGCGTGAGTCTCCTGACAATTCGCACCCCCTTGGACCCATCATAGTCGAGCTAGTTGTCCGTAGCTAGATGTTCGAAGGTCAGCAAACCTTCGAGTAACATGTGAGGCATGATCATGATCATGATCATCATCATAGTATATGTGATCATACTCATCATTGTAAATGAGGAAGTAACTCGATATATATGAATACACAATATGCATGAGGTCACGATAGATGTAATAGCCCAAAAATAAATAAATAAATCAGTAAATAAACAAACGAATAAATAAAATAAAATGATAAAACAAAATAAGTTAATTAAAAAAAAGGATAAATAAAATAAAGTCAGTTAATTAATTAAGGAGAGAGAGCATCCCATCTCCCTCCGTTCTCAACCAATCTTCTCAAACCCTCATAGTTCGTGCAACAAAAAAAAGGAAAGAAGAAAAACAGAATTGCTTGAGGAGAAACCAAAATGACAAGGTGATGTTGGAGATTTACCCGGTAAGTTATATTTTAATCTCTTTTTCCCCTTTATCAATCTGTTACAAGAAATCACGAATCACATCTCCTTTTCCTTATATAGAATCAATAAGATTTTAGTTACGTTCTAGTATTTTAGTTACGTTCTAGTAAATCTCTATTAGTAGCCAAATAATCTATAAAAGAATTGACAAGAATACCTGTCATTAAACGGTAAGAATTAAAATAAAATAAAACGTAATATTTGGAGGTAAGAAAGTAAGGAGGAAAGAAAAAAGGGAAATTTTGGAGTAAGAATCTACCACAATATTGGGTAATAATATCTGTTTATAGAATTAAAATAAATACAGAGGAAGAGGGAAAGATTTGATGAACAGAATGATAAAACCATAAATAGGCAAGAAACTCCATCAAAGTTGCTAGTAACAATATCTTCCCTGAAACAGTAAGAATAGAAAATAAATACTTAATGAAAATAGAATTATATCTATATCCAAGACTCTACTCATAAAATAGAATTATATATATATCCAAGACTCTACTCATATAAAGTGTCTAATGCTCACGTGAAGTCTAACACATAGATCGTTGTAAAATTTAGAAAATTGAAATTGAAATTAATGTCATGGTTCATACACGTTGATTTGGATACAAAGGACAAAATCGAACTTTCTTAAGGATAAATTGGTGACACCAGCCTAAGCTAATCAGGTAAGTGGCCTTACTATCGGTATGGTTATATTTGATGTTGACACGTGCCCCGTGGTTCCGCACGTGCCATATATATTGATATGTGTGAATTGTTTGTGGATCGATATGCTTCTTATATGTTATGTTTATGTTATAATATGTGAATTGTATGATAATAATGTTGAGGTAGCAAATTTCTGTGGGTTAGTTTTCTTGTTATTAGTTGAGTTTATTAGTTAGTTTTCTTGTTATTAGTCTTCATGTATTTCTCTATAAAAGGCTTTGGACCCTATGAATAAAATTGATCTATTTTGGTACACTTGTCAAGTCTCTGAATTTTACAACTAACATTTGGTATCAGAGCCGGTTAGGATCCAAGAAAGTGATCCAAGAAAGAAAATGAGCAGCGACAAAACACTCACCAAGATTCCACAGTTTGATGGTCACTATGACCATTGGAGTGAGCTGATGGAAAATCTCTTGCGTGCCAAGGGTTTGTGGAGTTTAGTGGAAGAGGGCTACACCGAACCGGCAGAGGGAATCGAAGTGACTGCAGCGCAAAAAAGGAATCTTGATGAGTTTAAGATGAAGGATCATCAAGTGAAGCACTACCTTTTCCAAGCAATTGATCGGGTTGTGTTTGAACAGATCTTGAATCGCAAAACATCCAAGAACATTTGGGATTCGATGAAGAAAAAGTTTGGAGGCAACAGAAGAGTGAAGCGGTCTCTTCTCCAAACTTTAAGAAGAGATTTTGAGGTTCTTGAAATGAAGAACGAAGAGAACATCGATGATTATTTTGGAAGAGTAATTACTGTCTCCAACAAGATGAGAAGCAACGGAGAAGACATGTCAGATTCGAATATTGTTGAGAAAATACTTCGAACTCTGACTGACAAATTCACGTATGTGGTGGTAGCCATCGAGGAGACAAAAGACACAAGAAAGATGACGATTGACGAACTACAAAGCTCTCTGTCTGTACATGAAAAGAAATTCAAGAAGATCAGTCATGAAGAAGGTGATTAAGCTCTCAATGTTAGAGACAGAGGCAGAGGATCATACAAGGGCCGAGGCAGGGGCAGAGGACGCTCATTCAACAAAGCAACAATTGAGTGTTACAACTGCCACCAACTTAGACATTTCCAATATGAATGTCCAATTAGGTACAATGGAGCACATTTTGTAGAGATCAAAGAAAATGATGAAGTTATTCTCATGACATATGTGGAGCTTCAAGGCACTAAAAGAAGAGATGTGTGGTTCGTGGATTTTGGGTGTTCAAACCATATGTGTGGAGAAAGAAGTATGTTCTCAAGCCTGGACACTAGCTTCACACATAATGTCAAGCTTGGGAACAATCACAAACTGATGGTTGGTGGGAAAGGAGCAGTGAAAATAATACTTAAGGGAATAAGATATGTGATCAACGATGTGTATTATATTCCAGAACTGAAGAACAACCTGCTTAGTGTTGGACAACTTCAAGAAAGGGGTTTAGACGTGCTATTCAAAGGAGGAGATCGAAACACATGCAACATTTTTCATCCCTCAAGAGGAAAATAGTAGAATCTGTTATGAGTGCTAATAGGATGTTTATCTTGGGTGAATCAAATAACAAAACAAAGGAGGAGAGATGTATGCAGGTTGATATCTCAGACAAGGCAGAGCTGTGACACCATCGATATGGGCATCTCAGCTACAAGGGACTTCACACATTATGCAGTAAAGAGATGGTTGTGGGTTTACCTGAAATTAGAGATGTGAAAACTATCTGTGAGGCGTGTGTTAAAGGGAAACATCATCGTGTTCCATGTCCGAAGTAGAGCAAGTGGAGAGCCACTGAAAGATTACAGCTTATCCACTCTAATCTTTGTGGTCCGATCAACCCACCATCACATAGTCAAATAAAGTACTTTATAAGCTTTATTGATGATTTCTCAAGAAAAACATAGATATATTTTGTGCTAGAAAAATCAGAAGCATTTCATCAGTTCAAGACATTCAAAGCGTTTGTAGAAAAGCAAACTAGATTATTCATCAAATGTCTAAGAACAGATAGAGGAGGAGAATACAATTCAATTGCATTCAAAGAATTATGTAAAGCGCATGGAATCAAAAGACAGCTGACCACCGCCTTCACGCCTCAGTAAAATGGCGTTGCTGAACGTAAAAACTGCACAATCATGAATATGGTGAGAGCAGCGTTATTAGAGAAGGAGGTACCAAAAGTTTTCTGGCCAGATGCTGTGCAATGGGTGAATCACATTCTTAACAGATCTCCTACACTCATTGTAAAAGATATGACTCCGGAAGAGGCATGGAGTGAAAGAAAGCCATCAGTCGAACACTTTAGGATTTTTGGATGTATCGGATATGTTCATATCCCTGATGTTAAAAGAAGCAAGCTCGATGACAAAAGCGTGAAGTGTGTTCTGTTAGGTTTCAGCAGTGAATCCAAGGCCTTTAAGATGTTCGATCCAGTGGAGAAAAAGGTTCACATCAGTCGAGATGTGATATTTGAGGAAGATAAGAAGTGGAATTGGGAAGATGTTGGTTATTCTGGTGAAGAAAGCATTGAACTTGAGTGGGAAAATGATTATGAAAATGTTAAGAATACAGAGGAAGCGGAAGAAGCAGAAGAATACACTGATGACGTTTCTTCACTAAATGATCCACCAACTGGAGAAACAACAGCAATAACGGGCAGGGTGAGAAAACCACCAATCTGGTCTGCAGATTATATCACAGGAGAAGGGCTATCATATATCGAGGAAGAAGCAAACATGGCAAGAGTCGAGATTGAAACTCTAGCTTTCATGACCATATCAGACCCGACCAGTTTTCAAGAAGCCGTAGGACATCAAAAATGGAAACAAGCGATGGATGCTGAGATACAGTCCATCGAACGGAACCACACGTGGTCGCTGACTGCACTTCCTGTTGGAGCCAAGGCTATTGGGGTTAAGTGGATCTACAAGACCAAATTAAATGAACTTGGAGAGGTAGACAAGTACAAAGCTCGGCTGGTTGTAAAAGGGTATGCTCAAGAGTACGGAGTAGATTACATAGAGGTATTCGCACCAGTGGCTCGAATGGATACAGTGAGGATGATCATTGCTGTAGCAGCACAAAAAGGATGGAGAATCTATCAGCTCGATGTCAAATCTGCTTTTCTACATGGTGAGCTGAAGGAAGATGTATTTGTTAAACAACCACAAGGTTGTGAAGTAGCAGGGAAGAAGGACATGGTTTATAAGCTGCAAAAGGCTCTTTACGGACTAAAACAAGCGCCTAGAGCTTGGTTCAGTCGCATTAAGGCTTATATCGTCAAGGAAGATTTTGTAAGCAGCTCTAGTGAACAAACATTATTCATCAAACAAAAGGGAGGTAAAATTCTAATTGTGAGCATTTATGTTGATCTATTGTTCACTAGTAATGATGAGGAGTTGTTGAATGAGTTTAAGCGCTTCATGATGGATGAATTCGACATGACTGATTTGGGAAAGATGAGATATTTTCTTGGCATTGAAGTGATGCAGAAGGCTGATGGCATCTTTATATGCTAAAGAAAATATGCTGTTGAGTTGATCGAGAGGTTTGGAATGCAAAATTACAACTCTGTTTACAATCCGATAGTCCCTGGACAGCAGATTGGCCGAGATGAAGCTGGTGTGAAGGTCAATTCAACACTATATAAGCAAATGGTGGGCAGCTTAATGCATCTCACAGCCACACGACCTGACTTGTGGAAAGTCAAAGCACATAAGAGTTCGGTATCATTTTCTCAGAGAATTGACAAAGGAAGGTGTAATTAAATTGGTCTATTGCAGCACTAAGGAGCAGCTGGCCGACATAATGACAAAGCCTTTGAAGATGACATCATTTCAAAGGATCAGAGAAGCGTTTGGGATGAGTGCTGTGAATTAAACTCTTGATCGAGTTCAGTTCAAGGGAGGAAGTGTCGAGGTAGCAAATTTATGTTGGTTAGTTTTCTTGTCATTAGTTGAGTTTGTTAGTTAGTTTTCTTGTTATTAGTCTTCATGTATTTCTCTATAAAAGGCTTTGGACCCATGAATAAAATTGATCTATTTTGGTACACTTGCCAAGTCTCTGAATTTTACAGCTAACAAATAATTACGGTACGATGTGTTCAATGATATGTTTGAGATAGGATACGAGAAGGATGCACAAAACGAAATGTAACGATAGAAGTAAGATACGTTCATGAAACATTAAGGTTAGGCTATATACCGGAGTGCTATGGATATGAGAGATTGATGAAAGAATACGGTTAGGTTATGGGTAGAAAGGGATAGGTTTGTGATAGATTGATAGAACGATAGCGTTAGGATACGTTCTTGTGATGATATGACTAAGGTACGTTCACGTAACGATATAACTGTGATAGGTATAAGAACGTTAAGGCTCTGATAAGTTAGGGAACGATATGACCACGAAGTGTTTATGATATGACATGTTTATGATACGATATATTGTGATGTGATATGTTATGTTTAGATTGTTTTGTGTGACCATTGAGGTAATTGTTGTATGAATTGCATAGTAGGAAATGACATGTTAAAAGCATGAAGCGTTATGTTATGTTTTCTAAATTGTATGTATACATCATGTTATGAATGACATGATATCACGATAAATGAAATGAAATATAACCCCGTTAGAATTATGCATGATATGAGAACTAAAAAATGAGAAAAGATACGATACAAATGTAAAACGATAGCGGGGTTATATTTAATAATGTCGAAAATGGAAAAATATTGTGACCTCATGCATTATGTGTGCTCATGCATTTGAGGATACCCCTATTTCATCACGATGGGCAGGGGTACGATCATTATGTTTTACACAATGCTGTCGGCAGGGGTACGATCATTATATTTTATACAATGCTGTCGGTAGGGGTACGATCATTATATTTTACGTAATGCTGCCAGCAGGGGTACGATCATTTTGTTTTACATAATGCTGTCGACAGGGGTACGGTCATTTTATTTTACATAATGCTGCCGTGACGGTTACTAGTTCTAACGAGTGTCTGGCCTAAGGAGCTCCCAGAGTATGCTCGCCTAACAAGGAAAGTGGCCCAGCGGTGTGCGAACTGACTGGTGAGTCCATACTCACACGTATGGGCTGTGTGTAAAGTATATGGTACACATCCAAGTTACCCGTTAGGACAGTACCGTAGGAAATTAGATTGAAAGGATAGGTCTCGTTATTGCATTCGCATGTTCTTGCATTTAACCCCTAATAGTGGGGTCACTTACTGAGTATTTCTTTAAATACTTAAGCATGTGCTACTACATTTTTCAAGTTAAGGCAAGACATTCCGGCTGACGACGACATCGCAACTCGAGACCATGGCACATGCATAGGGTAGTCGTATTTATTTTCTTAGACTTAGGCTAGAATAGGATGTTTTTAATTTAAATGTTTATTTATTTTATTTATCCTTTTGTTGTGTCGTTTTTAAAGGTGTTTTCGAAACGCGTAAGTCCATGACTGTGTTTTAAGATAAAGGTTATGTTTTATGGAATTTAAATGAAGTCTTCCGCATTCAATGTTTATGATATGTATACAGTAGCGACCTTAAATTAAGTAGAAAATTTCGGGTCGTTACAGTATTCATCTTAAATGATTCTTATAACGTAACATTATACATCATTCGCTCATTACCCTAGGTAACAAGCATGCATTAGCCTTCATACAATCATCATCATTAACATTAATTAGGGTTGTGTCTTTGAAAGCTCATCGTCATAATGCATCATGACATTTAATACATGCACCTCATCTTAATATGAAACATCATCATGCATCTTAAATGATCATGTTATCATGCATCATCATCATCATGTCATCATATCACGTCATCATCTTGTCATCTTATATCATCATATGCATCATCACATCATCATATAACGTCATCACATCATCATATAACATCATCACATCATATAACATCATCACATCATCATATAACATCATCACATCATCATATAACATAAAGTATAAATGACACGTGCAAGGGCCACTGGGCACGTGTCGTCGTACATAAGGCGAGTCTTTTGACTAAGCCGATAGTATGACCACTTACTTGGTTGGACCTAGCCAAAGTTCTATCTAGCTCCAAATTTGCTTGCTTTCATCAGTCAAATTCGCTCTTGCTTTTGTCGAAGCTTCATCTATTTTGAATATTCACTTACTTGCTTCAGTAAAAGTCGAGTTTCATGTTTTCATTGGCTCAAAATTGTGTTTGTTAGTAAAACTTAATTTAAAAATTATGTCAATGTTATTTCATGCAACTTAAATCATACAATCTAAATATTGTTTGTTATAATAATATTTTCATACAAACAATTTAAAAAAAAAACAGTTTAACCATCTGAAATCTTCCATTTTCCTTGTCTCAGTATTTACAATTTATTTGTTTTAATTATTTTCAAGATACTTTTGACGAATTTTAATCGATTCTTAGTTTTTATCTTTTAAAAAAATGACCACTGATTTGAGTTATTTCGTGGAACTCATAGAAAAATCTTGGCATTTAATTTGTAACTCAACTTACTGTAATTTCTTAAAAACGAAATTAAGATAAAAGAAAAAGGAAAATATAAGATATAACTTACGGTAATAAACTGCCATATCTTTTTGGGAGGAACACTCATATAGGTTTGACTAAGATATTTTAGGGAAGGGAGACCTTAGTGGATAGATGAGAAATGGGTTACTATTAATTAATTAATTAATATTTTTTTACGATTGTTACATCAAATACCTCTAAAAGAAAGCAAAAGTGTTTTAATCTCAGAATAACTTGAATCATTGTCTATCTATATGGGTTTGTGGTAAAAAACCTGCTTCAAGTCAATCAAGTATTTGTGAAGCATGGATATTTGACATATGTTATATATTGCAAAGAGGGATTGTGCTAAGGCTGGTCTGTATATCACTGGTCCGATCCAATCTAAAATGGTGAAAGGTCCAATGAAACCTGAACTTAGCTTGCAGTTTCATCCAAACTTTAGTATGTCGTTCATCGAGGTCACCTTCAAGCATACATTGATCAGTTCCTTATATTCAATAAATAGCCGCACGACCGGATCATATCCTCTTATCAAAGCTAATGCGCTAAATTGAAAACGCTAAGGTGTTAATACTAATGCTAGAAAACCTCGAATACTTAATTGAGCCTTAATTTCGAACTTTTACACTCCCCTCAAGGTGACTTGCTTTCTTCTTTTAACATTTTTTTTTATAGGGTTAACCCATTTTGACACCTAGTTTTGTAGTGAAGATCTTGGACCGGAGTTTTGAGTTTTTATCTCTTAGACACTCCCCCTGCAAGACTTGTGGGGTCCTTTGCTCAGTGAACAACTCAATCCTGAACTATGCTCGATGTTTCATGCATTTCCCGCGACATAGTCTAATACTTGCATTCAAGGCTTCACGCGTTTCGTGCGACACAATTTGCGTACCTATGTCCAAGGCTTCATGCGTTCCTTGCGACATAGTCTAAGTACGTACACACAAGACTTCATGTGTTCCGTGCAACGTTGTCTCTGTCATAGGACCATGTTGCACTGTTCATCGAGAGGTCTTTAGGATATCTCAAGTTCTCGTTCTAAGCGTTCTTAGTTTAGACTAAGGAAAAATTATTAACAAGTACACCCTAATCCATATGAGTAAAAAATATTTCTTTGCATGCATAAATCTTTCATAAACATCTTGTCACTTGGTATTCATAAAAACCTTGATTTCTTACAAAGTGTCTTGAGGGTAGTTACATATTTTCCCTCTTGGTTCATATCCCAAAGTTGTCCTAATCTCCTTAAAATCTTTCATACTTACCCTTAATATCCTAAATGAGTCTCATATATACTTTTGCAGTATTTTGAGTCTTTTAAGGGGTTAAAACATTTTAGAATTCTTATAGGGGTATTTTGGTCATTTACCACCCCATATCTTGGTTTAAATCCTCAATGGCATTGTAACTTGATATCATCTCTTTAAACCATGACATAAGGCTCCTCATCAAATTTAATGTCATTGTAAGGTGACTTTGGTCATAAGCGCGATACACAATTTTATAGGGCATTCTAGTCATTTTATACCTACTCTTGGTTTAGCCCCTAATCATAATCTAATGGTCACCAAATTTCATATATAACTTTATCATGACATATTGAGCCTTATTTCAAATCAATCTTTGTAAATAGGCATGAACCATGCAATTCATCAAGCATATCGTCTAGCCTAGGAATAGGATGTCGATACTTTACAGTGATTTTGTTGATGGCTCTACAATCCACGCACATGCGCCAAGTTCAATCTTTCTTTGGTATCAATAAGACTGGTACAAAACATGGACTCAAACTTTCTCGTATATAGCCCTTCTTCATGAGCTCCGAAATGAAGATGATTTTATGTTCAATACCTCATGGGAGGTAGTTCTTTATGTAATTCATCTTGGAATACGTCCTCAAACTTGAGAGAAAAAGGGCTATATAGAGATCGAAACATACTAGGCAAGGACAAGTTGCTATCGTTAGAGACTAAACATCCTTCCTTATACATAAGTACAAAGATGGTTTTTTGTGAAAGCATTGCCCTTCTAACTTCTCCAACTCTAGACAAACAACTCACTTTTTTTTTTTTTTTTTTTTTCAATTTCATTCTTCTTTTCACTATTTTTTTCTCTCAATTCTTCTTCCTCGAACTCTTTTTTTTTTTTCTCCAACTTCAATTGATCGGCAAATACATCTACAAAACTCAAAGGTACAATAGCGGTTTTTCTACCATCTTTTATAAAAGAATACCTATTCAAATAACCATCATACATGACCTTCCTATCAAATTTCCAAGGTCGGCCAAGCAATATATCTCCAACAAACATTTGTAGCACATCACAAAAAACTTTATCTTTATATTTTTCCAAAGTAAAAGATATTAAAACTTGAGAAACTACCTTCATTGTTCCACTATCATTGAGCCATTGAAGCTTGTAAGGTTTAGGATGGCGTTGGGTTGGAATTTGCAACCTTTTGATAAACATGGTACTTACTATATTGGTGCAACTTCCACTATCAATAACAAGACTACAAAAAGTCCCCTTAACTAAACACCTTGTGTGAAATAGATTGTCTCTTTGATCATCAACATCATTTTTCGTGACTTGAGTTTTAAGAAGTCTTCTTGTAACAAGTGTCAAATGACTCCCATCTTCCAATTCCTCATCATTCTCCTTGATTTCTTCTTCAATAGCTTATCCTGGTCACTTTCCTCACTATCTGTGATAACTTGTCCATTCTTGATGATCATGACTCTCTTGTTAGGACAATCACCACTAATATGACCAATTCCTTGACATTTCCAACATTTGATGTCTCTATTTCTTTCTCAAACCTCCTTGTGTTCCTCCACTTTCTCTTTACCCTTGGAGGTCTCAGCTTTGTTCTTTTTGTCAAGCTCATACTTGCCTCTAACCTTGAAATCAATCTTTTCAATATTTGCATTCTTTTTCTAAGTGTTGAAAGTAGTAGACTTAGAAATAGCATACCTCTTGGAGTTCTCCTTCAACCAAGCTAGTTGCCCTTCGATTTTGACAGCAAGGTGTAACAATTCTTGCATATCAAGGTACGCTTGCCTATCCACTTGATGAGCAAGTTGTTGGTTGAACCCACCAAGGAATCTAGCCATTGCATCCTCCTCGTCTTCATCAATGCATGCTCTATTCATAAGGGCCTCCATTTCTTTGTAATATTCTTCAACACTTTTGGATCCCTATTGTAAAGTATAGAGTTTTTGCTTGAGTACTCGAGAATAATGCTTAGGAATGTACCTTTTTCTCATTAATGTCTTTAATTCCTCCCACGTTTCAATTGGTTCTTCATAATTTCTCCTCCACTCTGATTTTAAAGATGTCCACCATATAATTGCATAATCACAAAATTCAGCCACATCAAGTTTCAACTTTCTTTCTTCACTAAAATCAACTTTCTTTCTCACTGAAATTGTTGAAATCGAAAACATGCTCAATTTTGCTCTCATAATGCAAATACTCCTCTGTATTAGATCTCTCTATAGAAAGTTGTAATTTTAAGCTTTACTCCTCCGACTCCTCTTTCTTCTCCCCTCTCATATTGGTACTCCCTCTCAATTCTTTTTGGTGCTAAAAATTCTCTACCCCTTCTTCTGCCTCTTCCTCTCCCTCGACTGACATCTCTCCCTCCTCTAGGACTATGTCCCGCTAAAAGGGTGACATTGTCATCTTCTTCATTTTCAACTCCTTCATTCAAGAGTACTTCCTTTCCTTGAAGATTACCTAAAGCTATTTCAATTCGTTCCGACCAGTCTGTCAATGTACTAATAACTTGATTCAAACGAGTAATGGTCCCGACCTATGCTTCTCTCCACCTAGCTTCATTGATCTCCTATCCATTTTCTCCGTCTTGGTTCATGATTGTACAAAGAGTAGTTAAATATGTTTAGGACCTCACACACACAATTCACTAATTTTACACTTACGGACACTCGTGTTTATTACCCACAAAGGTAGACTATTTAAGAAAGTGACTAAATTATGATCAAGGCATGCTAATATATGGATAAAACAATTATGATAGTAGCAAGCTATTCAAGATGAGTTAATTATGAAATAACCCTCAAATGAAACAAGAAATGAACAAACAAATAAGGGACCCAAAGATTTTTTTTTTGTGGATAGAATTGCACATTAAAAAAAATAATTCCAAAAAGAAAGGTTGTGAAGATTTAAGAACGATCTACCTTTCCTTTTTACACAATTCAGGAAAATTTAGAAGTTATCTTCAAGTGTAAATTATGAGAAAAAAAATATATCAAACACAACGGTTCCAAATTTAGAGATTTAAGCAAAATGTAAATTGAAATTTATTTGATTTTCAAATAAATGTGCAAATGTTCTAATGATAAAGGATTTATAATTACAATATTAAGAACAAATATGATAATAATTTTTTTTTCAAGATCTAAATATAAGTTTTAAAGAAGAAAATGAGAATAAAGTAAAATGATGATGAAGAATGGTGAAAGTGGCCGCAATAAAATAAATGGACAGATCTCAAGAGAGATAAACAAAAGTATAAATGAAAATAAAATCAATTCTAGAATAGGCCATAAAATGCAATCTATACTCTGATACCGAAGTAATAAGCCAACCTTAATCCTCAGCCCAACGATCCAAGTTTTTCTTGAAACAAGAACCCTTGAATCAAGTAAATTAACACCTCCTTATAAAAAATTCGAATCAACCCATAGAATTAGATTACCTCTTAATATCAAAGATCTAGAACCGAAGTAATAAGGCAACCTTAATCCTCAGCACAACGATCCAAGTTTTTGTTGAATCAAGGAAATTAACATCTCCTTATAAAAAATTCGGATCAACCAAGAGATAAGGCTAGAATTAGATTACCTCTCAATATCAAAGATGTAGTAAGATTTGGAACCTTGTTATAAATTGAGTCACTCCACAATGGAATGCAATCTACCACAACAATTGTTTGAAACTTAGAAAAGACAAAGGCTCAAATTTCGAAGGGTACAAGTCTCAATTTTAAATCTCATTAAATTGAGTCACAATCGAACTTGATCAAGGCATCAAGACTTGATTGAATGACTCAGATGCAATATACCACAACAATGGCTTGAAACTTAGAAATGACAAAGGCTCAAATTTATAAGGGTACAAGTCTCAATTTAGATCTCAATTTCATTCCTCCAAAATGTGCTTTTTTTTTTTTTTTTTTTTTTTTTTTTTTTTTTTTTTTTTTACGTTAATAATTTGTGGTTATTTAGAGAAACTTTTAATTCTTCAAATGGGCTAAAGAAGTCAATTTGACAAATAACATTCTTGCCTTTTTGCCCCTTACAAGAATTATGAAATTAAAAATAATAAATAAAATTTTCTAATAACTTATCAATAAGTGCAATTTATAGTAACTTCATCCACTACTTCAACCGTGCAAATATTCACTTCTGAAGCTCCAAATAGTCCTTCCTCAATCGAGTCAGCTTGTAACAAATGAAATAATGGTTGTACCAAGCCTATCCAATTTTGTAGATGAAGAATGAATGCTTGTTGAATCATCTTAGCCTTGGATCATGTAATAGGTTCAATTGGAACATTTGGAACACCGTGAATCTTATCAGTTTACTTTGTACACATGACTTAGTTATCACCCATTGGGGACTTCAAGAGTCATAAATGGTATATTACTGTAGATCGGTTGTGCCTAATTGGGAGCCATGACCTTATACTATTCTATCTCGAAAGAGGGTGAGAACAAACAGTTATTGTTGCTAGGCAGATAGTTTTTCTAATCCGAGAGGGTGTGCGAAGAGGCAGTTTACTGTTGCAGCCTAAAACACACAATGTGATAGGTAGTCTACTGATCTTAGAAATAGGTACATGTTGTCCGAAACCACTGGGGAGAATCTTCTGAATAAAATAAAATAGGTAAACAAATCTAGAGTACGATCTGATTATAAGCACCCTAGGGCCTTACCAAGAGCCATAGTAAATCAAGGTGCATTTTAGCAAGGTTGATAACAGACTTAGGCAAACGTAAAACACAGAGCTTAGGGTATCGAAAATCCATAAGTTATGAACCCAAGAGGGTTAGAGCACTTCGTATAGGAGGTATATATAGGATTTAAGTATGTGCGAACTTGAAAAGGTTAGTACAGACCTTAACTCATAGATTTTGCTAACTCTTGGGGCAGTATAAACACAGCTTTAGATTCTGTATATAGGAATAAGTTTGACGAAAGCCTACAAGTAGGTTACTTATTGAGTATTTTAATTCTCGCTCTTGCTACACTTTCTGATAAGGCAACCCTAATCCTCAGCCAAACGATCCAAACTTTTGTTGAAGCAAGAACCCTTGAATCAAAGAAATTAACACTTCCTTATACAAAATTCGGATCAACCAAGAGATAAGACTAGAAATAGATTACCTCTTAAGATCAAAGATCTACAAGCAAGATTTGGAACCTTGTTCTAAATTGAATCACTCCACAATCGAACTTGATCAAATTGAATGGCTCAGATGCAATCTACCACAAGATTTGCTTGGAACTTAGAAATGACAAAGATGATGCTCAAATTTCTAACAAAATCTCTATTTGAGAGCTCAATTTCATTCCTAATTAAAAGTCTCAATTTGAGAGCTCAATTTCATTCCTAATTAATCTCATTTTTACATACTCATTTATAGGTGTTTATAGTCTCCCCACAAAATAAACTTCAAACTCTTCAAATTCCCACCAAAAGAACTAGTGACCATGATTGATAAGTTACTCCCCACTACCCTTCAAATATATACGAAAAAAGAAGTTATTACCATTTTAACAAGTAACTTCCCACCCTTTTGTCCACTCCAATAAATTATGGAATTAAAATAATGAATAAAGTTTGCAAATAAATTATCATACTATATTTTATCATATATTATTTGACAAAGGTTTTACAAGAGAATAGGACCCTTGTGTAATTCCAAAAGCACATTGGTCTCTCCCTCTCTATAGAATTTTTTTGAAACTCTTTTTCTTCGATCATTTCGAGATTTTGTTTCAAGAGACTCCCACAAACTTTAGCCTTGTGTTCGAGTCATAATAAGAAAGATGTTGTGAAATGTGGAATAACTTTTTGGGTGGAATACTTGAAGGAGTCTTGCGAACTAAGATTTCTAGAAAGGTAGAGAAAATCAAAACAGTTTGTAATGATTTTGGATGAAGTGCATGTAAAATTTTAAATCATTTGGGTTTATTTAGAGCATGTAAAACTTTGTAGAGTAATTGTAAACAATCCCTACAATTATATGTTGAGAAAGAATGGAGATGGGTACCTAGATGTTGGGGAGTGGTTGAGGGCTTAGTTCAAGTTCTTTGGGTAGGTCCCTTAATGTTAGTTTTCAAGAAGCGACATTAATCTCACCTCCTTCAGCCTTCTATAATAGTCGTTTGAGGTTGGTTCTATTAACCAGAAAGATGTAGGAATTGGGTTCACATAAAACTCCTTCTCTTCCTCCTCCAAGCCTGACGGTATAGGCCCTGTGGGACCAATTTTGATGTAGCCTTCCATTATGATGGTCAAATGCCTTGGGTTTGTGGGTGTCCTTCAATCTGGAAAGTCAACCTATGAAATTTGTTTTAAGGGGAAAAATTGAAGTGAACACTCCAATTGAATTTCTAATTCCTTCCCGTAGCTGGATCTCCAATTGAATTTCTAACCTTTAGCCTCATTTCTTGCCAATCCCCATTTCTTCGTATAATATTTAGATCCTAAATTAAAAAAATAAATACAAAGCACAAACATTAAAAAAAAAACTACAATAATTGACCATCTTAGAGTAATGATAAAAGAAAATAATTGAAAAGGAAAAAAGAAAATAAAAGAACAGGACAGAATATATTATGAGCAATTATAATAAAAGAAATAAAACGGAAAAAAAGCATGTTGGTGTACGGTGATCTGAATAAATGCAGGAAGAGGGCTGAAAGTAGGTAGGCGCCGTCGGCCCCATCCTATATCTTACACCTAAGGGAGAGAATGTGGCGGCAGGCAGTAGCAGGAAGCAGGAAGCACAAACCGGCACCGTTTTGCCAACCTCCCTACCCTGCCCTTCCGTTCATAATCAAATATCTCCACTTTTCTTTTCTGGAAACCCCTCTTTTTCTCTGTATCTTTAAACTTTTTTAATAAATTAACTTTTCTATAGAAGTAAATTGGAAAAGTGTCTTAATAGAAGTTCTCCATTATAACTGTGAACCTAATAAGCAGATGAGCAAACATTATTATAACTGTGTGAACCTAATAAGCAGATGAGCAAACATTATTATAACGGTGTGAACCTAATGAGCAGATGAGTCTTGTAGCAAACATTATTCTAGATTATCAAATAAGTGAAATCTAATTCATATTGTATAGGCTATCAAATAAGTGATTATTAACATCACATGTACCACAATTAGTGGCTTTCATTAATTCACTAATATATTAACTACATTTTCTTGTACTATAAATAATTATTTTAGAAGCTTAAGTTTTAAAAATGTTTTTGAAAGTGGATAGCAAGTAAAAAAAAAAAAACAAGTGTTAGCTCCTCAAACAAGTTGTAACACGAGAAGGAGGTGGATTTTGGCTTAATGTCGTCAAGACCCTTTCGTAGGTGAATCTCATGTTTTGCCTCTATTATGGAGTATACCTATATATCATCAATAAAGACGATCACAAACGTGTCAAGAAAGTCTTTGAATACCCAGTTCATTAGTTCATTAGTTCATTAGTTCTATGAGTGTTGTAGGAGCATTGGTTCAAACCAAATGACATTACTTTAAACTCATAGTGGTCATAACGGCTCCTGAATGTAGTTTTTGGTATGTTCTTCCTTGATCCTAAGTTGATGGTATCCTGACCTCAAGTCTATCTTATAGAATACTGATGTCTCTTGTTGTTGTTCGAACTAGTACCCAATAACAATTTGATCTTTAGTTGCTATTCAAAGATAAAACTAGGTTCATTCATGTCTTTTACTTTGCATTAAATTTTGTTTTTTCTAATATATAATTGGCTCTCATTACTTGTATTTATTTTATGAATTTTATAAATCATTCATAAGTTTAATTAAATCTACAAAGTTTTAATGTATTTTGACTGGACAGACGAAAAACTTACGTGCATGTACATGATTTCAACGACAAAGGGCAAGAGTATGAGGACGAGGAATCTTGTCTGGGTCCCATTGTCTTCATGAGCACGTTTGGGATAAAATGTTGCCACCAAATTGTTTCGTTGGGTCATGAACTTCAAAATCAAACTTATTTTTGTATATTTGAAAAACATTCCGCATTAAATTAAAATAATAATAATAATGAGACCGGAAAGTGTGTAAAATGCAAACAAACAATAAGAAAAAAATATATAGAGAATGTTGTTTATACAATATAATGTACGAAAATTGACTCTTGATTTGAATCTAGTGGTCTCTTAATATTTTCTCCTCGTTAGTCTTCGGATTTCTACTTAACCTTAAAAATAAAGAGAAGGTATAAAAATATATTCAATAAGTAGCTAAATACCACATAACACATGTCATAGGCTATCTCAAAGAAAACCATAAGGTTTTCTAGCTTACTCAAGTTTCTAAAAGTTTCTAAGTTTTTTATCTTTGGAGTTCTATAACTTTGATCTTATCGAGGTCCTTGCTAGTTCTTCGAGATTGTGGTTCGTAGTTCATTCTTGCTTAGTCCAATCAAAACTTAAATTGCATTTTGATACTTCATCATACTCATATACTGCTCGTTAGAGCACATCTACCTATTTGAGTTTTGTGTGAACCTCTTGGGAGTTCTTTGGAACTCTTGTGTGTTTCACTAGGCTTGTTTCCCATGTGGCTGGCTCAATCGAAGCCTCCTCTGATCGTGATATGTCATTACTTGGCTCATTTGAGCTCACCAACCCATTCGGTTCCTTGCACAGATCCATGTCATTATTCTTGACTATTGTCTATTTCATAAGTGCATGTGTCATGATACGTAAGGCGCGATCCCTTTCAATTTCCAACATTGAGTAGCTTGCTGAGGGACACTATAGAATGCATAATCGATTGATATCAAATTTTCATCAACAAAGAATTAGTTTGGCAAATACTAGCAAAGTCCATGGCATCATACAAAAGTTTTGGGAGAGAGCAAGCCTCGTGCCTCCCAAACTACTAGATATCCATATGGTCCATCGCCCATTCGCCAAGTAAGTTCATGAGAGCCCTTTTGTTTGTTTGAATGATGCTGGCACATTCAAATCTTAATTGAGTTTCAATCTCATCGAGTTAAAATCTCTAAGGCACTACCCTATTGAAACAAATCTAGGTTAAATCCTAGGTGAACATGTAGAACCCCACCAATCAGGTAGGTTCACAACAAAGGTTAGCTAGTTATCTAATAGTCCCCACAAAGCATCAACAAGAATTGAAAAGTGACTCAAATCTATAGACAACATCATGTGTCCCTTCATCAATTGGGATGAGTCCATAAGTCTCAACATAAGGCATAACAAAGACATGATTCTAAATTCCTTACTACACTTGAAATCTTCTCCTTCATAACGTAGTATCTTACATACAGTTCAACAGTTACATCATCCAGTCATGTCATAACCAATAGTGAACAAGCCCTACACCTAAATTCTATCTCAAAATATAGGTTTTTGGTTAATGAGTTTGTATTCATAGGTTATAGGGCTCAATCTAAGGAAAATGGCATATCGTTTAAAATTTGTTTAGTTATATTCATAGTTCTAGAGCTTATTCTCATGCATTCTCGATACAATCTATTTAAGTCTAATAAATCATAATAAAATTTATGGTCATACAATTTCATGCACAACATATTAGTTTCATACGCTCAATTCGATAAAAGCATTCATAACAACTAAATTCTCTTTTATTGGATTAATTCAACTAATAGGAGGGTCGTAAAATCAATGTTCTCATATTCTAGAGATGTACATACTTCTAAGGATGTACTTAAATATAATTTAACATACTTCATGAATCATATTTAGTGACTTGGTTTGACTAAAACATGCTTTGAATTTAACAACGTTCTATCGAGTCAAATCAACCAAAAGGAATTCATACATAGTAGTTAAGGATCCTAAGCATGCATGTTTTTATCATGTGAGGTCATATTTAATCAATCCTAACCTTCCGAGTCGATTCCTACTAATATTTCTTTAGAATCTAGTGACCTAAAAACTTGTTTCTATCAAGCCCTTCAGACCTTATCTTCCCTGGATCTCTTAACCTCCTCAGACCTCGACTCCTTCATGACTTTTGTTTCTTATGTTGAGGGAAAGTTGGTTATACAAAAAGCTCCTTTTGTAAGGCTCTGTCCCGTCTCAATTTTTTACTCTAAAATTGCCTTAAATCTGGCTCCTTAAGTTTGAATGAGGACTTGCCAACCATTGAGTATTAGCTTTCAAGGTCTTCTATTTGTTCTTTTGATATTATAGGAACAAGAATCATGTCATTTAATGCTATGTGTGTGAGACGCGATCGAGCATGGTGACGACGTTGGGAAGCGTAAGGACAGGATGGCTCTTGCCGCCATCTACCAAGTAGTCTTGGAGGACGTCCTTCTCATGTTGGCAGACAAGGACTCGACAAAGGCAGGATGGGAGACGCTGCAAACAATACATGTGGGTGTGGAACATGTCAAGGAAGCAAAGGTGCAAACCTTGAAGAGCGAGTTTGAGGTTATCCGCATGAAGGATGGGGAGTCAATAGACGACCTTGCCATGAAATTAACGACTATCGTCAGCGGCATCCATTCGTTAGGCAACAAGGTGGAGGAGATCTCCGTTGTTAAGAAGTTCCTTCGAGCTGTCCCCCCGAAATTTATGCAAATTGTTACCTCCATTGAGCAGTTTGGTGAACTTAAGAACATGTTGGTGAGGAGGCCGTTGGTCGTCTTAAGGTGCATGAGGAAAGACTTCTTGGCTAGGACGACATACACATGATGAGTGTGATGGTGTTACTATAACACATGCGGAAGCAATTTGGATCTTAGGCACTCTAAGTACCTTCATTATAGTAAATTAGCTAGCATGTTCAAAAGAATTAAAACTCAATGAGTTTGAATACTAACCTTTTGTAGTTCAAATTCTTTTTTCCTCACGAACCGGTTTCAAACCACCACTAGTGTCTTCCCTCCTATTCTCCGGCCTTAGAACGAGATTGTAGAATCTGATAAGTGACTAAACTTAGGAGGAATTTAGTATATATGAAGAGAGAATTTGTGAGAGTTTTTCTCAAGGTTTTTGCACGGAGATCTTCCATGTACCTTGATCACTCTATTTATAGAGTCACATTTGCATGTTCATAAAAATTTGAGATCACCAAATTTTGACACTCAAAATTCCACTAAAATGTTTGGGATTATGGGGCAAGCATGCAAGTTTAAGTTAACCAAATTTTGACACTCAAAATTCTCCTCAAATTTGTGGGGTTTATTTGACAAGCATGCAAGTTTGATTAAACCAAATTTTGACACCTCAAAATTCCACTAATTCAAACATGGATTTTTCCATTAAGTGAGGTCAACATCATTTTAATTCAACAATTAATTTGAATAATAAATTTCAAATTAAAGTAATATTAAATGATTAATTAAACTATTTAATTAATATTTAATATTAATTCAAATGCCAATCCCATTCAATTCTGACACATATTTGATTAAAATATTTAAATGTTATTTAAATATCTTCGATTCTCTCTTTTTGTTTAATTCGTAAATAAAACAAACATGCGATTAAATATATCATATATATGTAGTGCATATTCCCTAATTTGAATTCGAATACTTCGAACTCACTCGTCACATGTTCTATGGTTTATTCCGATATGAGCTAGTAGAGGGACCTATAGATCATGAGCTCCAACGATCCAAGATTAACCGGTTAAACTCATTAACCTTGTTAACCAACATTCGTTAACTACTAGGACACTCCACTATAGCCTAGTAGTTGCACTCCCCTCACTATAGATATACTTCTGTCCATTTGATATAACCATGATTAGTAAGTCGATCCTTCACAGGTTGTTCGTAACTAGAGCTGGGTCAATTTACCGTTTTACCCCTAAAGTTACTTCTTGTTCCTTAAGTCCCACTGATCCTCTAATGAACAATTGATTTGTGGTCCAACCACCAAACTGAATCCCTCTCGGGCCAATGAGAGGGTGGGGCCCCTTGTTCAAGACCTGGAGTCAGTACTTAAGGGAACAACCTCTACTATCCCTAAAAGCGGGTAGGAGCGAATTTTATCTTGCACCCTATGTCCCCAGCTATTCACCTAGTCTTACCCTTGAAATGGGAGGCTTATTGAGTCGGCAAACTCGGGCCACTCTCACCCATGCAAGTCTAAGGATAATTCTGAATAAACAAGAGTTCATAGTTAGCTCAAGATTAAGGTCGAGTTACCTAGGTCATCGAGTGAAAAAAAAATAGTCCCAACAGTAAACGGTATTATAAAGTGAGAGTGATTTTCTTCATGGTCCGATCTTATGCAATACTCATTGCATAGGACGCCCCCACTCACATGTCTCCACATGTACAATTTAGTGATCACATTGTTTATATCATATACAAAAGTGGGCCGCATCCATAGTGTCCCCAGGATAAGGTACTCAGCCTTATCCCTGTACTATAGATCATTTTGACTATGTACTTAAACTTGATCCACTCTTATGTCTCTACATATAGTTCAAGTAATCATACTATAGCCAGAGTATTCTTAGTTTATTGGATTTAGATTAATGATCGTAAAAAATCACTTTATTCAATAACAATCTTTACTTAATAAGCATCAATAATAACTTTATTGAAAATAGAATATGTTTTTATTTACAAACTATGAGTTTTAGGACATAAAACCCAACAAACTCCCACTTGGACTAAAACTCTAGTGAGGTTTTATAATGTTGAGTAGAGAGAAAGACATAAAGACAATAAACTAGGGCATCACGTACCCATGCATTTTCTCCCACTTGCCCTAGATTACATAACTCGTAGTCCTAGACTCACTAGGTGCCCTTCAAACACTTTAGCCGTGAGGGGCTTCGTAAATGGATCAGCAATGTTGTGCTCTGAAGCTATCTTTATGACGATCACATCTCCTCATTGCACTATCTCCCTTATGAGATGATATTTGCGCTCAATATGTTTTCCTCGCTTATGGCTTCTTGGTTCTTTAGAATTTGCAACTGCTCCACTATTATCACAATAAAGAGTGATAGGCAGATGCATGTTTGGAACAACTTCCAAATCAGTTAAGAACTTCCTAAGCCATACAGATTCTTTTGCTGATTGAAACAACCTTTGGTTCCTTTTTCTCCTAACTCATTGGTTTCTTCTTCACTTTCTTGATGTCAATGCTAGTGGACACTTTTTGAAGGCGTTGATGATATCAACTTATAGCCTACCTCTAGGTTTCTTTGATTGAGATAGCAAGTTTGAAATCTCATTTTTCTTACGTCCTGGTGGTCTTCCTCTAGGCCTCCTTGGTTGAGATGATAAGTCTGATGAAACACATCGACTTATAGGTTGCACTTCGCTGATTGAAGCAGCCTTTGGCTGCTTCTTGGATCTATTTTTCGGTTCCTTTTTCTCCTAACTCATTGGTTTCTTTTCACTTTCTTGCTATCAATGGCAATGGACACTTTTTGAAGGCGTTGATGGTTTTGCAATAGTATCTTATACAGGCGGTTTTGCGACAGTCTTACCTTCATCAACAATGCTTCGTTTCTATCATATATCTTGAGGAACGAGCCAATATCTCCACTCTACTACCTTCTTCTGTCATTTGACCAAGGCTAATAATATTGCTCTTCAAACTCGGGATATAATACACCTTGGTCAATAGACGTTGATCGTCGTTCTTACACTGGAACAAGATAGATCTTTTGCCTTGGATCGGTACAATTGATCCGTCGCAAAGCTTCACGTTTCCAGTGAACTTCTCATCAATCTCCTTGAACTTTGCTCAATCTCCTGTCATGTGGGGTTGCTCGCTCCGTTGTCTAGGTACCACATTTTGGTTTCCACTTGGTCTTCTCCTTGTGTGAGAAGGTTCGCCATAACCTTTTCTTCGTTGAGCATCAACAGGTTGGGCATTTTCTCGGCCAACATCAATGTGGGCTCCTCATCGTGCTCCTTGTTATGGTAGTCTGCCGCATAATGCCCATATTTTCCACAAAGTAACACTTGATCATACTCTTGTCTTTCTGGGGGTTGAAATTATCATGGGTTTGTGAAGTATTGTCACAACTTCTTCTGCCACTACGTCCAAGGCCACGTCCACGACCTCTGATTTCTTTGTTATGGCTGTCACGTCTGCTTGTTCCTGAGAAAGAAGAGTCATCTACATCCTTCTTTTTCGTCCATGCAAGCCACTCCTCATGTGTGAGTAAGAGGTATTTCTCCTCCTCTTTGTCTTTGTAGCCACAAAATCTCTCCTCATGGACCTTAAGACGACCAAGGACCTCCTCAACCGACATGTTCTTGAGGTCCCCAAACTGCTCAATGGAGGTAACAATCTGCATGAATCTTGGAGGAACAGCTCAAAGGAACTTCTTGACGACGGAGATCTCCTCCACCACGTCGCCTAATGAACGGATGCTGCGGACGATCGTCGTCAACTTCATGGCAGAGTCATCTATTGACTCACCGTGCTTCATGCGGATAGCCTCAACTCACTCTTCAAGGTCTGCACCTTTGCTTCCTTGACACGTTCCACACCCAAATGCATTGTTTGCAGCGTCTCCCACGTTGCCTTTGCCGAGTCCTTCTCTGCCAACATGAGAAGGACGTCCTCTGGGACTACTTGGTAGATGGCGACAATAGCCATCCTGTCCTCATGCTCCTCAACGTCCCTATGCTCGACGATGTCCCATACGCCCTATGCTTGTAAGTTGACACACATCCTTATCAACCATGCTGCGTAATTACTCTTCGTGAGTAACGGGTCCTAGAGTGTTACACTCCCCTCCCTTCCGCTCCTTATCATTGTCACATTCCCTCCGTGACTTTGTATGGTGACGACATTTGTTTTGACATCCTAGCTCTGATACCAAATGTTGGAAATTGCCCACGATCAAAATATGTCGAAACAAATAACTAATATGAAAGAACAACTTGAGGGGAGAGAGCTTTTGAATAGAGAAACCTTAATCACTTATGCTTTATTAATTCTTTTTTTATTTATTAATTCTTCTTTTTTTTTTTTTGTTGAAATAACATACATCTCATGAGTATTTATAGGGAAGATCGCACAACTGATCTCCTAAACTCCCTCCTCCTAATCTTTCCCCTAAAATTAAGCAACTACTAACAAATCTTACTAATAGATCTCCTAAACTTTCAAATTGATAACTACTAAATCTTTCCATCCGATCTTCTAAACTTTCAAATCAATAACTACTAAATCTTCCTAATCTATCTCCTAAACTTTCAAATCAATAACTAAATAATTATCCTACAATTTCGGTAAGTTAATAACTTCTTTTGCTAAGTCAAGCTTATGAACTCACACATGACTCCAATGAAAGGTGTCTTAAGGTTTGGACGCAAAGTCAAGCTGAGTCCACGCTTTATAGGACCTTTAGAAATTTTCGAGCGGATCGGACCAGTTGCATATAGATTAGCCCTACCATCATCTCTCTTAACCATAGACAACGTGTTTCATATATTTGTACTTCGTAAATATATGGTCAATCCTATGCATGTGATTGATTATGAGGCTCTGGATATGGCAGGAGACTAATGCTATGAGAAAAAACAGTTGGGGATTTTGGCTCGCAAAATAAAGACTCTACGCACTAGAGAGGTTGCATTTCTCAAAGTGTTGTGTTAAAATCAATCTGTAGAGGATGCCACATGGGAACGAGAGGATGAAATGAGAGAGAAGTATCCAGAACTGTTTCAAGTTGAAGATACTTTCAAGGACAAAAGTCCTTCTAGGAAGGAAAAATGTAACGTAATAAATTCTCGCCGGAAACCTTGGGAGATTTCCGGCAAGGATTTAATGCCATTGAAAGCATTCTTTAAACCCTTAAAACACCCCTCTCGCCCATCCAACTCCATTACCTCTTAATCTGTTGTTTACACACTAAGAGATAAAGAAGAAAACGCAAAATCCAAGAGAGAGTTTGAAGTATTTTAAAAAGGGAAAATCGAGAGATCGTTTGTGAAGTTTCGAGTTTTTGTGAAGATCTTCAAGGCATAGAGACAGAGGAGTATTGAGTTAGTGTTGTACCAACGAGAGGCGACATAATCATGCAAAATCGACGAGAAACGCCCTTGGAATTGTCAACATTTTCATCAAAAACAGAAAAGGAAAGACGAGGGTTTTCGCAATCTCTGTTATCGGGTAAAGAAGACGGTTCGACGGTTCGAGTCGGGTCCATTTATCTGCATCCGAATACCCACGATCACGCACAGTCCAACCCAGGACCTCAACAAAATTGTCTCTACCCAAGCAATTGCTCACGGCCCACGTTCCAACACACAAATCGTTCAGCCCAGACGAAGTCCTCTATCTCACAGCTTAAGTTTCGACCATTCTGAAGCCATTACTAACTTTATTTAAGGCATTTGAGGTCAATAGGACTCTTATTTGTTAAGTATTACTTTAAGGGCTTATATTGAGGAATAGTGTGGCGATCTCTAGCTATGCGATCTCCATGACCTCGAGTCTTGAAACATCCTTTCCTAAGCTCCAAAATAGTTTACTAAACTTTTAAAAAAATGATTTCAAATCAACTAGTTGGAAGGGTTTAAAAATACATTTTTAACTTGAAAATATAACTTATTCCAAATCAGGGTCCATAAATATATGAAAAAGAAGGTGGTTTATTTATTATGCATGCTTAATTATGTTTATGTTAATCATGTTGTTTAAAGTTATTTTTTTATTGGGTTGGAATAAAAGTGGTCGCATCAGAACGTGCTACATAGTGATTTATGGATTTAATAATGATGTTCAATTTTATTTTATTTTATTTTTTCTCTTTATTCCGAAGAACAATTACAAGATTTCAGTTAAAGCATGTCATCATTGCATGTTGATTTAAACCACTATTTTATGTTTTCTTTTTTCACTCAAAAGGTTTTCAATTCAAATAAAGCATAAAGGTTAATAAACTTTTTTAAAACATTGTTACAAAATTGCTGGTTTCAAATTTCAAACCACTGACTACAAAACATTGGGGCAAAAGTTATTTTTTTAAATTTAATTTTTTGTTTCTGAAAAGACATGCATGTTTGATAGCCGTTTTTTTTAAACAAAAAAACTAAATCGATTTGGTATTAATTTTTCTATTTTTTAAAAAGTTATAAAAAGATCAAAGATAATATATTTAGAGAAAAAGTTATAGAATAAGATTTTTAGAGGGACGAATTACAAAGCCTTGGACAAAAAAAAAATCGAGCTGAGAAATCAATCTCGGTCCACATAAGTAGCCATTCAAATTCCTTCTTAAGCATACTAGTAGGTTCGTCTTGGAAATAACTGGATGAGATTTCTTGTGCTATTAGGGTAGAAACAATCATGAGTTATGATCTTCTGGGATGAATTTAGTTTGATTATGCATAATTGGTTGTTGTGCAACTATTATAGAATCGAGATGCTAGGATATATTTGTTTGAAAGGGATTGTCTCTCAAAATTGTCCTTAAAAGAAATGTCACAACCTGACTTATGAACTATTCAAAACATGGATAATAATGTAGGCTGATTTGACTTATGAACTATTCAAAACATGGTTAATAATGTAGGCTGATTTGAGAAGTAAAAACATGATGAACTATTCAAAACATGGATAATAATGTAGGCTGATTTGAGAAGTAAAAACATGATGAACTATTCAAAACATGGATAATAATGTAGGCTGATTTGAGAAGTAAAAACATGATTCATTTTCAAACAAGGGACTTAAAAGAAATTTTAAAACATCAATCCACACATAAAGTTGTACACATATATTTACATTATACAAAAATATAGTTTTAGTTTAATTATAAAAGGAACGGTGTGCAAAAATAATATCGAAACAAATGACAACAAAAGCGGGTGGAAACCCTAAAACCTAGATTGTCTCTTTATGGCACCTACTCCTGGTCACTCCCGTCCTCAAGCATCATCTAGTCATTACTTAAAAAACATGTAAAAGTTAGAATAAGTATAAAATACTTCTTAAGTAGCCTACATGTAGGCTCTTGATCGTGTCCATGGCTAATTCTATGGTACCATACTCTAAACCTGACCATAAGACATTAATCACGGGTTTTGTTTTGGGGATCTGAGTCCTCAAGTTCTATGTTATGGATTCTAGGTCCTTAAACTTGGTTCATATGATGTCTTGCTCTGAATTATACACTTGTGTGATCCCTCGTACTTGGACGAGATTAAGGAGAGTGGATTCCAAAGGGCTATCCACTTCTACTCCACATACAATGTATAACACTAGTCCTAATCCTAAACTACTCCTCTAAAAGACCAATTATGTCACATAGTCGATAAGCAACATGAACGGAGAAAAACCTATGTCTGAAATTTGGATTGGAATTCAAAATCAAGATTTGGCCTAGAAATTCTTCTACATCTCCCTCGCATGGTAACGTCTCATGCTCGGGATTGAGATCAGGTTTTGGAATCTAAATCGACATCTATCGATCTCAACATTTTCTTACCTCCCCTACGATATAGTCTGAATCTGACATCTTATAAAGCAAGGCATCCGAAAAGAAGTGTGAATAAGAAATTCCACCTACATGAAAAAACATGAGATTATGACGTATCATGTAAATGGAAAGTCTAGGGTGAAATAAGGTATAAAGCACATCTGGGTAGAGTAGTACTTAATCGTTTGGGTAGAGTGGTACTTAATCATTTGGGTGTCACTATCTGGGATCTAGCCTACTTGGCTTGGCTAATAATCCTTGAGCATAAGTCATAAGTTATTGGATCATAGTTTTGGTTAAGGGTTTGGTTCTAAGGGTTTGGTTCTAAGGGTTCATCAATAAAGGCTTAAGGCACAAATTAAGCCCACAACATTCAATAAGAATCATAAAACCCTATTTCAAGCGTAATCATGCATAGTTCATTCATAATATATATAAAGTTTCATGATTAAAGCCCTAAAATAACATAGTAAATTAGAAGGGCATTTTCGTCATTTTCACCTATATTGATGGTTTATGCTATATGCATGCTCCTATGCTCATCAAATTCCTCCCACATCCATATTCCATGTAATTAGGCCATACTTTAAAATTTCATAGGGTTTTTGTTCTAATCCTTTCAAATTCACTAGAATATAAGCAATTTGACTTTCTATGGCAGTCCCGTGTGATCCCTACAAGTATATTTTGAGAAAAGACGTAGATGGCTACTTTCTTGATCACTCATGTTCACTCATGTTGGAGTCATTGTTTCCATATTTTTTTTTCCATACTTTTGATGCTCCAAGTTTTCCTAATTTTATGAATAGGTCAAAATAGTGGAAGGGTCAAAATAGGAAACTTTTGACTTTTTGGTGAAAGTTTGTCCATTGAAAGTCTTCTTCTTCGAGCTTGCTGGAAATCACATTTTTTTCTTCTTATCATTCACCCCTATTTTTGCCTTTTACAGCTTGATTTAGACCTTTAATTGACTCATTTTCTTCACGAAACCTTTAAATCCAGTTTTCATGAGGATGTTGGGTCAAATCTGATCGATTTCGAACATTCGAACAAAAAGTTATGAGCATTGGAAGATGACTAGTTCACTTTTTTTTTTTTTTTTTTTTTTTTCTAGATTTTTATGGAATGTTTGTGCTAATTAGCTCCTAAAACTCAACTTTGGGCAAAATGATAGAGGGCGTCTCAAAGCTTGATTTCTTTGGTAACTTGTTTTTCTATCAACCACGAGGTAGGATTCAACCTCATGAGTAAGGACTATTGTATAACAAGATATTGATATTTAAATTAGAGGGTTGGCTCTTGGATTTCTAGATTTAAGCTTCTTTCTCTTGCCCGTATCTTTCATTCTACACCTCTTGAGTGTTAGATTGTAGAGCCTGATCTTATTGGTTAAGTTTATTTAAGAGTTAAAAGAAAACTTCATAGTTAAATGATTTGAAGAATCCTATCTATTATCCTATGTAGTTTTTAAGATAGAATCTTATCTATTTTCTTTAATTTATTATCTCTTTTGTTATTCATATTTTTCATCCCTATCGAGTTTGTGAGATGTGTGATCCTAACAAATGATATTGGAGATTGGAGAGATTCACCACTATGTATAAAGATGGAAAGTTGAATTGATGAATCCAATATCGATTTATGAAAGATGCAGATTAAAGATATTTTAGCAAAAGATCTTCAACGAAAGTTGAATTGATGAGTCCAATATATTTATGGAAGATGCAGATTGAAGATTTTTTAGAAGAAAGATCTTCAACGATGTGGGTACTTACTAGCACACCGCCTCGTGTCTACCCCTTTGGGGAAGAGTCTCCTCGCTGGCACATAGTTTGGTGTCTGGCTCAATAGATATTGTCATCTTTGGGCTTTCCCTTCTGGGCTTCTCCTCAAGACTTTAAAACGCGTGGGAAAGGTTTTCACACCCTTATAAGGAGTGTTTTGTTCTCCTCCCCAACCAATGTGGGATATGAGTATCATGTGCTTGCTTGGATTCACTTGTGATTTCGTTCGGCTAGTGACGTACATCATGAGAGTCAGCAGGAGAGTGGAGGACTTATAAGGGGTGTTTTGTTCTCCTCCCCAACCAATGTGGGATATGAGTATCATGTGCTTGCTTGGATTCACTTGTGATTTCGTTCGGCTAGTGACGTACATCATGAGAGTCAGCAGGAGAGTGGAGGAGGTAGGTTGGATGAAAAGAAGGTTCTAAAGATGAGAGTGAAAGCTGAAAATTTTGTTCATAGTGTCGAGGTTCTTCATAGTATCGAAGATCGTAAAGGAATGGAGTGGTTCTACATCATCACTAATCCAAATTCTTTTTTCACTCATGTGGCTGGCAACATCGGCATCTGGAAATCTCTTTCATCGAAATTTTTCAAGGCAATGTTCTTGATATGAATTGATGAACTGTGAATATCAAGGTGGAATTTGTCGATCTTGTTGATGCAAGCAAGGTTGCTAAGGCTTTGAAGCATTCGTTCAGGAATTTGTTCGGGTGGAAGAATCGGCCACAGTTGATCCTTTGAGCGCTTGAAATTTTGGCGTCCCGATAGCTTACTTGAAACAATTCGATTCCGTTTTATGCTCCTATGATTCTAGAAGCTCAAGGATTGGTAGACCCTAGGGTTGATTCAATTGACATTGTTCAGAAAACAATGGAAGCTCAAGAATCGGTAGGCTCTAGAGACAATCTAATTGACGTTGTTCAGAAACATAGTGGTAGCTCAATGATCGGTAGACTCTAGAGTTGATCACTTGTTACTATCTAGAAACGCTGTGGAAACTCAAGGATTGGTAGGATCTAGGATTGATCTAGCAAATGCTGTCTAGAAATGCAGTGGAAGCTCAAGGATCGTTAGGCTCTAGGGTTGATCCAGTTGACGTTGTCTAGAAATGGAGTGGAAGCTCAAGGATCAGTAGGCTCAAGGGTTGATCCAACTGATGTTGTCCAGAAATGCAATGGAAGCTCAAGGATCGGTAGTTTCTTGTGAAGGTATTGTTAGGATCGCTCAACAATGCACACACTCGATCAAGATGAACACAAAGAACATAGAGAGAAAATTCAATGAGGAATATTGGCTAAAGGTTTTATTGATGAACACAAAGAAGAGAGAGAAAATTCAAGGAAGAATATTGGCTACCAATTTTATTGAGGTAAATATATATATATATATATATATATATATATATATATAAAATATAAATATATATATATATATATAATAATAGAATAAAAAAACTTTGAGAGTATATATATGGTTTCAATTTACTAAATATAGCTCTTAAATATTTACATATTTATGTCTCTTTACAAAAATATCTACCATTATATTTATACCAAATCTTTTACTATAATAATAAGCAACGGTATGAAGCATCAAACTCGTATCCCAACATGTATATACTAAAATGGTATGAAATTTACAAGAATAAGTACAAGTATACGTCGTCACAAACGGTGAGTAATAAGTAAATTATTGATTCTACAGATAACCTATTTTTTGTTTTTTTTATTTTTTTGTAAAAATTAAGTGAGTTGTAAGTGTAATTCAAATGTGGGTTGATTAGTGTAAAATATCTAAACAAAATTATGCAGAGTGGCATATGTTGAGAAATTTAATAGTAACGAGGAAGATAACTATGAGAGTTTAAATAGATAAGTTTTGTTGAATTTTGTGGTAAATTTTTAGCTCATTTTAATAGATTCTCAAGCTGTTTTTCGATGGTCATGCATAATGATTAATTCCATAATCATTTTATAATTTTCGTTAATAAAATTACAGAAGAAGAATTATTTCTAACCCTTCAATTATCTTCATGTATCAAGAATGGAACCGGAGTATTAAAGAGGCTTCTCTTGCTCTCTGTTCTTTTGATAAAAGAAACAACTACTAATGTAAAGTGGCCAACTAAATAAATATGTAGGTTACTAATAATAAATCTTTAATAACCTAAAATCATACCATCGATATGCTTTAACTACATAAAACTCTCTCGTCTCCCCTGTAAAGTTTAACTCTCCATAAACAGTATTTACAGAGGAATCAACATTTTAGTCATACAAAATTAATAGAATAAGATTAGAGAGTTATCAAGCTTGTTGTTGTCTTTGAATGGAAGTTTTCCTCCGTTCAGTTCTTTCGTCTCTCTCCTTGCCTTAAATTGTCCTTCTTAGTCCATTTTTCCTTTTGTCGTCATCAGTAGATAAATGATGGTGCTTCCTTCTCCTCTTCTCTCGTTCTTGCAGCTACAACCCTTTTTGTTTTTAGCCCCTTCTATTCAGTCTTTTATTCTCCCTTTGTTGGCTGGCTGGCATTCTTTTTGGAAACTTTTCTGGTATGTTGTTTCTTTATTCTCATTTAAGGTTGGAAAGGATTAGTCAAATTGTTATAATCATTTAAGGTTGGAAAATGGATTAGTCAAATTGTTATAATCATCTGTATTAAACATCATATATAGAACCTGAACTATTAATGACTAATTGCGTAATTATGAGCTATCAAGACCCTTTCTTCAACTGTTGCTATTAAAATGAGTGTACTCGGAACAGCGTTCGGGTCAAAATATGGCTTTCAAATTAAGTTCCGAATTAGTGAAATGAAGGAGAAAGAGACTAGGGTGGAAATGGATGTAGTTGAGTTGGAGTTTTTTCCTTTTCAGTCTGACAGTATGGAGATTGAATTGCCGCGATTCCGGCTACCTGTCTTTGTGAGAATCTCAAGTCGTCTACATAAGCCGCCTCCTAGTGGATTGTCAATGATATGTGTGACTTACTGATTTGAATAAAAAAATTTGAATCTCATCTTTGATAAATTTGTTGCGAGAATTGCTGCAGCAAATGATCCTTCCCAGATTTGCTGTAGCATTATCTTAAGCATAAACATTCTACTTCTCTACGGAATAATCCAATTAAATGTACAATTAAGTTAAATCATGAATGGATCCTTGAATTCTATAGTAAAATTGAGGAGTAGGACCATTCATAATTGATTAGTACATGATGGATGAGTTTAATCCTCTCCACGTCACACAGGCTAATTTGAGAGAAATAAGAATATAATAATTTTTTTATCTATTTAAAACAAAGAGACTTTCAGAAATTTTAAAACCTAACACTATAAAGTATTATTTTTGTATTTACATTAAACTAAAAGTATAGTTTAAGTTTAAATACAAGAAGGATGTACAAAACAAGACCATGACAAAAAAGATAAAAAAATAATAATAAATAAAAAAATCTGGAGGCCTTTGAACCTAGGTTGTCTCCCTATGACCATTCACTCCAGACCGCTCCCATTCTCGGCCAATATCTAATTTTTACCTTAAAAACATGTAAAAGCTAAAATGAGTATAAATATTCAATAAATAATCTACTTGTGACTCTTGATCATGTTCATGACTGATGTTAGGGTACCACACACTAAACCTGACAACAATGCAGAACATAAGGGTTCTTTTCTAAAGACCTAAGTCTTGAGGTTCTAAGTTCTGGATTCTTTTCTAAGGACCTAAGTCTTGAGGTTCTAAGTTCTGGATTTTAAGTTCTTAAAGATTTGGTCAGATTGTTGCCTAGTTCTGGCTTATGCGCTTATGTGATCTCTCGCCCTAGGATGAGTTTAAGGAAGTTTGTCCACTTCTTTTTTAACACACAACCTATAACACTAGTCTTGAACCTTAAACACTTTTTTGAGTCCCTTGATTTTAGGTTATACTGTGTATTTACGGAGTAAAACGTCCAATTGAAGCATGTAACGTTTGATTCTTGGTCTAACCTTTCCATATTCAGTTAATAATAAGTAAACTTAATTTTCTAGAGTATTTCTAAGCGGTTCCTACAAGTATATCTTAAGAAAATATGGAACGACTACTTACTTATTCAGTCACGTTCTGAGTCTCGGTTTAAGTTCTTCCCAAATTCAAAATCTTCCAAATAATTTTTGGTAGGACTCTTATTGTATCAACTTTCTAGAATCATTAAGGGTGTTAATTTTACTAAAATTTGAGGATAGATCAGAAAAATTAAGGTGTGGCTGGTTCAAGTAGAAAAATCGAGTGAAATGAGGTCGGTATTGAAACTGGGACGAAAAATATCGAACGAAGGTCAAACGAATCAAAAAGGAACTTACACGCGCCTTCACGAGTGCAAATGGGAAGGAGTACGCACGACTTCACACACAGGTAGCCACACACGTCAGGATGGTGTATGCGCGCACCTATCATACGACACATTGCGCGCTTGGAAAGGTGCGACAAGATTAGGTTAGGTCAGGCAGTAGGTTGGGTCGCGGGTACTAAATCGAGTCACACACGGGTTGAAGGGTTGTGGTTTTTGGAAAGAGCAAATGCAAGTCGGATCGAGTCAGGCAACACATCTCCACTAGTCGTTGGACGCGTTGCTCTAATTTTAACGCAACAGGTGTCCACTAGCAAGCTAGATGCATTACTCCTTCCCTAGCTCAATACCTGTCCGCCATTGGCCTCACTGCATTCATCCCTCCAACTAATACGTGTCACTCGGTTATTTCGCTTGTGCAACCAATTTTTAGAATTCGATGAGCTTTCCAATGTTTCCCAATCACAACTTAAATCTTGGTTCTTCCCTAAAGTTTTAAGTTCTAATCCTACTTTCTAAAGACAATTTCTCATAATTAATCGTCAACCATAGGAAGAAACATTCATGTTCAAAGTTGATGGAAACTATATGCTTACCGTTATTGGAAAATCCACTGAACCTCCGATTTCTAACCTGAATCTCCTTTGCGTTCCTTCATAATCATAACCTAACTCTCAAGAAAGCTTAGAAAAAGCGAGACTAAAACCCGTAAAAGTTACCTTCCATTTTTCTTTGGTTCTTAACGAAAAAAGAGGATCCAAACGCCCAGAATAAATCTTATTCTCCTCAGTCCAATGTCTCAATCTAAATCAGACTCCAAACCACTTGTTGGGAAAAATTTGTTCTTCTCCTCCCTACTCCAAAATCCTAATCTCCCTTTTCTTTCTTTCTTTCTTTTCCTTCCTTCTCTTCTCCAATGGTGAGTTAGAAATACCTTCAGATTTCTCCTTAGGAAAAGTAAAAACGACTTTATATTTTTATTTTTTATTTTTTTATATTTTGCTAGATTTTTTTAAGTATTTTTCTCTCCTCCATTATCTTAATATTCGGCCAAATTTAAATTTAAAAGAAAAAAAATGGAGAAATTAATTCTCACGGCTCCAATGTTACCCACGAACGCCGTTATGGTGTAGGATGTTCACATCTCTAATTCTCTCTCCTAGATTTCTCATTCAATTTGATGGTTCTTGCACGTGACCCCGACTACGAGAATCCTGTGTCACTTTTTTATATATTTTTAGGTAATGCAACTCCATGTTATATGTTAGGTTCTATTTTTTCAATCGAGCGGCGTCTTGATCTTGATACGTTCACGACCAGTCTTAAGGGAATTAAGCTCCATATATATTTTTCGCCCCGGCTTTGTGGCTTCATAGGACCTTAGGCGAGGTTTGTTTTCGCAAATCGAACATCGCTTGTGCAGAATCCAAGCTTGTTCGACCACACACGGCGCCTACGCGTGCATGTTCAATTGTCTGCGACCCAACCGACTTGCCTCTACACTAGGCCAAGTCATTCAGCTCGACCTTGCCTCTACTCGGGGCCAAGGTCTCTCAATGCAACGTCACGTCTCATCTTGTCATCTCAATCCCCATCGACATGGCCCATAACTCACTCGGTCGTGCCATCGAGAACGGGCTCGCGGGTCGCTCATCTCATTGGGACGTCCCGAACATCCATCCATCCGGGTTCTACCGAGGCATTAGTCATCCCGTACCCATGCCATGTCATTTACGTATACCGTGCCGGATAGCGGGTGTATGTAGCAACCTTCAACACGCGGGCTAGGACGCAATACCGGCACACCCGTGCCGCCCGGTACTGTCCTTGAAAAATTCATTTCAAAGGAAGTCGCCCGAGACACTCGTCTCGGCACGCTCGCTCACGCTGTGACACATGTATGTATCACAGGGTAGCTCGCTTAGACCACAGAGTCTAGGGGTGATGGAGAGCTGACACCATGGTACCCGTATAGTACATTTGAGTCATTTTCAATCGTTCAAGCATAAACATGATTTGGGGAATGGTCATACAGTATCGTGCAGCGTCCGTCCGGTGTCCGATTGACACCAAACTTGGCGAGCATTCATATTTCATATGGACGGACTTAACTCCAGAACCGCATGCCCAAATTCCTTCTGGAACCCCTCTTGTCTATTTGATGTCTCTATCTTACTTATGTCTCAATTTGTCTTCAATGCCCACTCTGTGTGGTGTGTTAGATGATGCACCGTCCTCCTCGATCGCATCATGGCACTCGTCTAGGCCCTCGTGTGGTCGGATGGGCGCCACTTGAGGGTCGCCGCTTCTCTTGTAGCAACGTGAGGGTCACAACCTACTCTCTTCATAGTTAGGTTGTGATATTCTCTCCCACTTAAACTAGTCATCGTCCTCAATGACTTACTAGGGGGCACAACCATTGGTTGTGACACTATGCAAACTAGATCAAATCTCTACCGGTGTGTCTGTCGAGTCCTTAATCCTCACGAACCTAGGGGTCTCTGTGGCCAACTCGTCCATTGAAACAACATATATGTACTAAAATTTCTTCATTCTCTACTTAATACCCCCTTGAGAGCATTTGTGGAATGGATATGTGACCCTTGTCACGATATCCAATTCTACTAAGTGGATCGCGTTTCTATTCTTAATCTAAATGCCAACCATACACTTCACCGTTCGAAATTGATCTGGGTCTCGAGTCATATTTTTCTCTTCTAGATTCACCTCACAACACTAATCTCAACCATCTTGGACGTATCGGGCCTTAACTTGTGCTGCCCAGCCGTTCGTTTGTCACCATATACTATTGGCTGAGCTAAAGCTGAAGGGGTGTGGGTTGGATGAAGTAGGCTTGGGTCTGAACCGGGGATGGAGCCTGATTCAACCTCGTGCAACTAGTAGTAACCAAGGCTTCAACGACCCTCCTTCGGCCTCGTGTTTAGAGTGAAGAGAATATATATATTTAAAAAAAAAAAAAGAATCTCAAGTTCTTACAATTATTGTTCTCTTGCAACTATTTTATTTTATTTTATTTTATTCAAATTACAACAGAAACTAATGATTTGGTTAATTAAGAAGGCATTCCAAAGGAGCAGATGATGAGTTCCATCAACGATGCAAACAACACTTGCTTTACCAAACGCCATCCCTTTGGAAACAAGCAGCCTCAACCTTAAGCCTCACATTTATCTCACACCCACCTTACTTCAATATTACCAATTCTTTACCTTCCTTTTATTATATATTACATTGTAAATAAGTTATCCAATTCAAACAATGAAAAGTTATTACATACCCTCATTTTCTTGGAGTAATTCTATGTTTGATCATCTTTTAATCCTTTTTTTAATAAGCATGTGAGTGAAGACAAAACATGCTAAAATGATTTGTGTTGGTCTGTGAAGATAGTTTTTCACTCTTAAAAGGGAAGAGTAAGTAACATAACCATGACATAGAGATACACACGAACCTCTCTTCACTCATAGAAGCGAATAGTAAGTAATGTGACTATGATGCAAGAATATATCGAGGCTATCAGATGTCGAATCCAAATAACAATATGTATCCGTCCCTCCATTACTCATACATCTCTTTGAAATTTATAATTAATATCTTCGTTTAAACACCAAAAATATCTATCTAGATGTTGCATTATTAAACACCTAGTTTTAAAGACAATTATTCGAAACACTTGGTGAATCAGAAAAGGTACAAAAAAAGTCATTCTCATGAGTACCACACACACACCAACAAAATTAGTATCATTTGGTAAGACTTTCTTCCAAGAAAGACAGTGAAAAACAAACCCATTGTAGACATAGTCGTTGAACACTCCTCATCCCATTCCCCTCCGATCGAAACACCCCATCTAACGCCAAATTCATCTCCATATTTCTATAAACAACACCAAAAACAAAACCCCCCACATTCCAAATTCCAAATATCCCAAATGAATTGGCCTGACATTACCCGTTTAACCTTCTTCAAATGCACCCGATGGCAACTAGAAGAAACATTAGACAAATTCACATGCCCTTATCATTATTACTGCGACAGCGTTTACCCCGGCGATTATCCCCCCGCCGTTGATTTACTCGTTCTTACCTTCACGGCGGTCACTTACGTGTCGACCCTTTTGTTTATGCTGGCCGACGTATCGTCGTCTCGTGGGAAGATTTGTTTTGATCAGCCAAAGAGGTTCCTTTTACCATCTGGGCCTGTTTCTCTTCCGGTTTTCCTCTTTGTATTGGCTAAAGGACACCGTATCAATACCCTTTTCCCTCTCTTCCTCATGGGTCCTTCAATTCTCCATTTGGTTTACATCTCAGCTCTCACATTTGAAAATAATGTAGCTGACAAGGACATTAAGTATGTGTTCTTTGAAGCTTCCACAATGTCTGGGATTCTTCATGCGAGCTTGAATTTGGACGCTCTGATTCTGCCTTACTACACGGGGTTGGATGCCTTGATGGGGTCCAATTTTTCTGGGGAATGTCCATCGTGTGTTTGTAGAAACGAGCCTTTGGTGGTTGGGGGGAGGTTTGTGGGTTACAGGGGTTGGTCGGGTACTACGTTTGTGGTTGTGTGTGCTTTGTGTACGAGGATTGTGTGTCGGCTGTCGGGAGAGAAGGTGATGAGAAGAGCTGTGGTTTTGAGGTGGGTGTTGGAAGGGTTGGGTTGGGTATTCATAACGTTGGATTGTGTTTATTTGAGTGGAAATTTGGGATTGGAGAGAAGGGAGGTGCAAGGTGTTGCTTATGGTTGTGTGTTTGGTTTGGTGTTTGTTCATGTGCTCAAAGTGGTGAGGAGATGGCAGTTGATGTGTTATGTGGGGAATGATTATGAATTGGAGAAAGTGTAAATATGGTGCTCTTTTGGGTGTATTTTGAGTTTTATATTTGTATATAGAGAGAATGTTGTCTTGGATGCGATGTGAGTGAAGCTTCGTTGCGTTTTCTTGAGTTTGTAACTCATTAGAACAAAGGATTTTCTTTTTAGAAATTCATATATTTTTTTTTTCAATACCATCATCTTGAAGAATTACTTTTAATGGTAACCCATTTTCTTTTTGTACGTACCTTCCTAAATCATCGAGGGAAGGACTATAAATTTCTCAAAAGGAAAATAAATGGTAAAAGAGATTGTACCAACGTCACAATCCGAAATTCTAAGTCATGACTAATTAAAACTTGAAAACATGATTTTTATCATGATTCTGACTCGAGGATCTTGGTCTGAGGTTCTATGTTCTTAAACATGATTTTGATTTAAAGATCTTGATCTAGGTTCTTAGTTCTGATAACTTTGATCTTGATCCTTATTCTAGTTTTCTATCCTTAATTCTTGGTTCTTACTCTTTTTCTTGTCCTTGTCCTTGAGTTCTTGTTCTTCTTTTTCTTATCTTTGTCCTTGTCCTTTGTTCTTGTTCTTGATTTTTGTCCTTGAATCTTATTTCTTATTTATTATTTCTTGTTTTGTTCTCTAAGACATTCCCTCCAAAATTTACAGACATGAACTTGATAACATGTGTCCACTTCATGCATTCTAAGTGACATAGTCTGAAAATCTATGTCCAAGACTTCATACATTTCAAGCGACATAGTCTAAACTCGCATCCAGGACTTCATGCATTTCGTGCAATGTAGTTTGAAACCTACACCCAAGGTTTCTTACGTTTCAAGTGACGCAGTCTGAAAACCTATGTCCAAGGCTTCAAACCTCCCAAGCGGCATAGTCTAAGTAACTATGTTCAAGGCTTCAAGTGTCCCAAGCGGCATAATCTAAGTACCTATGCCCAAGGCTTCTTACATTCCAAACGGTGTAATTTGAAACTTGCATCCAAGACTTCTAATCTTCCAAGCGATGTAGTCAGAAACCTGCACTCAAGACTTCTTATGTTCCAAGCAATGTAGTCTGAAACCTGCGCTCAAAACTCCTTATGTTCCAAGCAACATAGTCTAAGTACCTATTCCCAAGGCTTCACACGTTACAAGCATAAATGATGGACAAGATCGCGCCTTACTTCTCATTTCAACCGGTTGATGACTCAAATTTTGAAGATAGCAAGCACAACAACAACAAAGAGGCATGGGACACGTTGACAACAGTCTTCAAGGGGGCCGATCGAGTAAACCATGACTCCAAGCACTACGCGGTGAATTGGAGGCAATGAAGATGAAGGAGTCAAAAAGCATATCTGACTATATCACACGTGTATAAACTATGATGAATCAACTAAAGAGCAACAATGAAACTCTCAAGGAGTCGTAGGTCATGGAGATAATTTTGCAAACACTCACTAACAATTTTGAGAATGTCATATGTGTCATTGAGAAGTCGAGAGATCTAAAAGATCTAACTGTTGATGATCTTGTAGGATTTCTAGAGGCACACGAGTAGCGTAATAAGAAGAACGTGTCGTTGGAGGAAGCGTTATAAGTCAAGGCATCCATCAAAGACGAAAAGGTTCTTTACACACAAAACTCCCATGGTAGTTAGACTGGAGCTGTGGAGATCGAAACAATGGTCATGGTGTTGGAGGTCGTCAAGGTGAATTCTATGAGAAGAAGGAGTAATCAAGCCAACAAAATTGTAGAGGAAGAGAACGAGGTCATGGAAGAGGTAGTCGGTCAAATAACTCGAGTGTTGAATGTTAGGATTGCATAAAAGAATGGACACTTTTCAAAGGAGTGATATACTTAGAAAAGGGTGGAAAATGTGAATCTTGTTGCAAAAGAGGAGACAAAAGAAGATGGTGTTCTCATGATGGCTTATAAAGACATGTGTGGGTACAATCACATGTGTGGGTATAAGCACTTATTGAGAAGTTAAAGATGGACATGTATCGTTTGGAGATGCATAAAAGATCCAAGTGAAAGGGCCAAGGTAGAATTTACTATTTACAAGCAGGTGGTGTAGAAGGTTCAATCGAGGATGTGTATTACGTAAATGATTTGAAGAGCAACATTTTAGGTTTGACTCATGGAGAAGGGATACTCGATATCCTTGAAACATTGGTTGCTGCAGTTGAAAGATAGTGGAGGTTGTTTGGTAACACAACTCGAAATGACCAAAAATCGCATGTACAAGCTAAATTTGCAGAACGTACGAGAGAAATATCTACAAGTTGACATGGAGGATAAATCGATAATGTGGCATCTAATGTTTGGTCATCTCAATCTTGACAGCTTGGAATGTTGAACAAAACTCTCTGTGGAAAACACTCGCACACTTTATTGAGACCAATTGAGAAAGATTTACAAAACACTCTATAGAAACTACTACTTTGTATTGTTTCGGATTTCTTGAGATGATAAACTAAGTAGGGTGGAAGAGTATTTATACTAGATGATAGGTAATCTATTCCTAAAATTTCTCGACGTGTTACCTAAAGTATGTAAATCATTTTCCTAAATCTATTCCTAAAATTTCTAAATCATTTTCCTAAATCTATTCCTAAAATTTCTAAATCATTTTCCTAAATCTATTCCTAAAATTTCTAAATCATTTTTCTAACATACTAGGTTGAGTTTAACTCTATTGGACTACTAATAATATTTTAACACTCCCTCTTAGCACTAGTCCTCATTCGTTGCACCATGTTGAGCTGACAGTGAAAACTCTCATGTTTGCCAATGTTCAGCCTTTTTGTAAACAAGTCTGCCACTTGGTCATCTGTCTTGATCTGCTGCATCTCGATTTCTTCCCTCATGACTTTTTCTCTAATGAAATGGTAGTGTACCTCTACATACTTTGTTCTAGCATGAAACATCGAATTTTCTGCTAGGCGAATCGCATATTGGTTGTCGCAGTGAAGTGGTATTGGATAGTCAATTTTTTTGTGTCAATCTTCCAACAAGAGTTTCAACAATGTACTTTCCTAAGCTGCTCCATTCGCTGCTTTGTACTCTGCTTCTCTAATAGACAATGATACTGTTGGTTGTCTTTTGCTACACCAAAAAATTGTTCTCGAACTGAATTTGAACACATACCTGATGCTTGACCTTCGAGTATCGTGATATCGTTTGACATATCTCAAGGTCCGTCGAGTAGCATCCAAATGAGGCTTCTTCAGACTTCGCATGTACTGACTAATGATTTCAACTTCATTCTCAAATTTCTTCGGTTGGTCCATGTAGAACTCTCTGTATGACTCTCCGTGCAAGAAAACATTCTTCATATCCATCTACCATAATTTCCAATCTTTATTTACCATAGGTACTCGAGGAACCTGTACGATATTGATCTTTGCCACTAGACTAAACGTTTCATCATAGTCTAGTCCATATTGTTAAGAGAACCCTGGATCTACAGTCTGAGCTTTGTATCTGACGATTGATCAATCCGGGGTACACTTTATTTTGTAAATCAACTTGCAAAGGATAGATTTAACATCTCCTGATCTTGGCACTAGTTCCCAAGTTTGATTTTTCCCCAAAGCTATAGTTTCTTCCTCGATTGCTTGTTGCCAAGCCGTATTTTGTGATGCTTCTTCATACATTTCTGGCTCTTGAACTTCGTCTTCTATAATAACTATATCAACATACTTTGGATTTGACTTCTAGATTCTTTCTGACCATCTAAGTCGTTGAGTTGCATTTTCTTTTCACCAGGTTTGCTTGGTTGAGTCACTTCTTGCTCACCAAGATCAGTGTTACTTGGATCTTTAGGCACATCAGCACTTAAGCAAATGTGTACAGTTTGCTCCCCCATCTTCTGTGGAAGAATTTCTTCAATTTGCTCTCCCGTCAGAAGAATTTCTTCAATTTGCTCAAGGCCTGGTAATACTTCCTTCTCGGAGGGCCACTCCTCTTCTATTGCACCACTTTGATCATCAATCATGTGGTTTGAGCATCCTGAATCAATGATCCAATCATTCTCATAATCGATATGGTCTCTCATCATCACCATGAGTGGCTAGCTCATCTTCTTCTATGGCATAGAGTACCTCTGCATCCCATTCCTCCTCCATCTCCATGTTAGAGAATGCCACCTTGCTTTCAACAGGTTTTTTCTTGGACCAACAATCTCTAGACATGTATCCCATCTTCCCGCAATTGTAGCAAATGCCCTCAAATCTTTTCCCTTGAGAACTTTAGTTGTCATTCTTTTGAGTTCTTCCAGGTTGTGCAGTTCCTTGGTGGCTTCTTCTTTTGTCACCATTGTATCCACGTTTGGTAGACGGCCTATTATTGCTCCGACTTTCACTTGTATAGAGTGCTTCTTCTTCACCATTCAATGTGATGCCTCCCATTTGTTTAGCCATGGTTTCTTGGCTGGCTAACAAATTTTCGTACTCTAAAAGTGATGGTTGAGTGGGCCATCCTTGTACAGCAATAATGAAGCTTCCATATTCTGGTCGCAATTCGTGGATTATGATCCTCTTCATTCGATCTTCTCCAATTGCGGACTTTGGGTCTAATTCAGTAATCTACCGACAGATCGACTTGACCTTGTGGAAGTATTGAGCAATCGTCATGTCACGTTGTGAAATTGACAACAACTCGTTCTCCAGAAGTTGTAGTCTCGTATCGTTCTTCTTTGAGAGCAACATCACGAATGTGTCTCATGCTTCTTTCGGTGTCTTTTCATCCCAAATATGTTCTAACATCTCTTCTCCGATTGTGGTCTTCAAGGCAAACATTGCTTTGCCTGCTTTGATTCTCCATTTGCACAAGGTGCCGTTAGAATCCTCCTCTTGCGGCGTGGTTTCGCACCCTCCAACGATCTCCCAAAGTTCATGTCCTTGTAAATAGGACATCATGCATGTTGCCCACGTGTTGTAGTTGTTGTTGTTGAGTTTCTTGATTCCTCCAACGATTTGGAAATCACCCATCGTGTTGGCTATACCTCAGTAATACCAAACAAGCTATTTCGACACAAGACTTGCAGAGTCACAGACTACTCACGACACAAAAGAAACTCACTCACAGCTAATCTCAAGAAATTGTTTCTGATGTGGAAGATCAGACAGAGCTGCAACCACAGAGCATACTAAGAATTCCAAGAGATCGATAACTTACACTAACCTCGCTCTGATACTAAATTGTTGAACACAACTCTCGGTTGAAAACACTGGCACACTTTATTAAGACCAATCGAGAAGAGATTTACAAAACACTCTATAGAAACTACTACTTTTTATTGCTTGGGATTTCTTGGGATGATTAACTAAGAAGGGTGGAGGGGTATTTATACTAGATGATAGGTAATCTATTCCTAAAATTTCTCGTGTTTCCTAAAGTATGTAAATCATTTTCCTAAATTTATTCCTAAAATTCCTAAATCATTTTCCTAAATTTAATCCTAAAATTTCTAAATCATTTTCCTAACCTACCATGTTGGGTTTAACTCTATTGAGCTGGTGATGATATTTTAACAATGTTGAGGATTGTTGGGAGTTAGTCTCACATTGGCTAATTTAGGGAATGATCATGGGTTTATAAGTAAAGGAATACATCTCCATTGGTATGAGGCCTTTTGGGGAAGCCCAAAGCAAAGTCATGAGAGCTTATACTCAAAGTGGATAATATCATACCATTGTGGAGAGTCGTGATTCCTAACATGGAAGAGTTCGCTAAGGACAACATGATGCACGGACTATCACATATGTATTACACCACTAAATTTTGTGAAGGTTGTTTGCTTGGCAAGCAAACACAAATTTCATTTTTGAAGAAGGGGGAATATTATACAAAGTTCGGATTACTTTGTTGATTGAATATCTCAAGGCAAGAACACTCATTTGAGATTCAAATCAGTCCACAAGCAAAATCGATCATGTCAAGTTTAAATGGTTTTAAACATGCAACCTAAATACATAAATTGTAAAGAGACTTAGCCCTTGACTAAAAAAAAGCTCAAATGTTTATTTTATTACATTTTTCAAGTCTATTTTACAAAGACACCATACATGTTTTTATATAGCTTAAAATAAAATTCCTTAATCTTCCATGAGTCATTCCAAGAGTAGAAACATGTATACTTTATGATCATAATTAGCCAATAAAATTTTTTAAATACATTAATGAAATATCATAATTCTAAATCATTATCCACCCATAATTTGTAACCATCGTAGATTAAATGAAATCCATCTTCCTTAAAATTTATATTTGTTTTTAAAATGAAAGACATCACCCGAGTAAATAAATACAATAAAATAACACAATTTAAATTCGTACATTTGTACACACACTATTTAAAATACAAAAATCATTTACAAATAAACATAAGACTTAAAAGACTCGGGTCAATGAAGTCCTCTCCACAGCTGCACGACCAAGTATGCCCCACCATGACTAGTGCTCTACTGCTCACCTAAAACATGAAATGTAGCAATAATTAGTATACAAATACTCAGTAAGCAACCTATTTGTTGGCTCTCGTTGAACGTATTCCTATACACAAAATCTAAAGCGATATACTCATAACTATTCCTAGAGTTAGCCAAATTGAGGCTTAATGTCTGTGCCAACCTTTTTACGTCTCTATGTACCAACCCTGTACATTCCATCATGTGGAATGCTCTAACCCCCTCGAGGATCATAATTGAAGGGTTTTTTATACTTTATACTCTATGTTTTACCTATGCCTAGGTCCCTCGTAATACTTGTGCGAATTGCACCTAATGCCTCTCAACATGTACGCTCACAAGGTCGAGCCTAGAGTAAGCCTAATAAGTATGAAGGAGCCATTTTTCTCTAACGTAATATATGTACTCCACACCTGGCTATTTACTAAGTTCAAATCGGAGGATTCTTCCTAGTGGTGTCAGTTTATAAATACCTATTGTGTCACCTTTTAAGGTGGAAACAGTAATTGGTCTGTCACATTGCACTTCCTAATGGAGACAATAACTAACTTGTTCATGCCCCTCTTAGGCTAGAACAGTAAACTACCTCGCGTTGCTCTTCAGAGTGGAGATAGTAACTAACCTTTTAAAGAAATCTTGGATGAATGTTCGGTAATATCTTGTCAAATTACCCTAGAAACTTCTCACTTCTATTGATGAGGTAGGTCGATGCCAATCCATGATTATCTTGACCTTAGCTGAATCTACTAAAATGTCTCTTCGTGACACAATGTGTACTAAAAATATCACCTCCTACAATCAGAACTCACACTTAGTGAATTTTGCATAAAGTCAATGTGCTCTCAACACCGTTAGTACTCGTCGTAGAGGCATCCCGTGCTCTTCATTGGTCTCAGAACATATGAGTATAGCATTGATGACTATTACAAATGTGTTCAAGAAGTCCTTAAACACCCTATTCATGAGATCCATGAATGTTGTTGGGGCGTTCGTCAAACCAGACGACATTAAAGTGAATTCATAGTGACCATACCTACTTCTGAAAGTCGTCTTGGAAATCCAAACAGTTTCTAACTTACCTCTTCGATGATGTTTGAGGTCTTGTTTCTCGAGCTTTCAATATCCGATTTTCTCCAAAATTTCTTGTACAATATACTTGATGTGTCTAATTTTAGGAACCAAATAAAATCATACGAACCAGTATAGAAGAAGGTTAACCTGAAGAAAAGCTAAGGAGATGTCGTATTTTAGGCTAACATGATCGGTTCAACTAAATTGCTCACGTTGTCATCTTCTTCCCTGCGCACTCATGTGCTCTACCGTTTGAAAGTCAAGCTCCACATTCTCATATGGTGTTATTTTGTCTCATTTTTTTCATAAACTTAGTACATTCTTAATCAAGAAAGATAATGATACCGATTTCTCACCTTTTCGTGCAATGTAGCTCAAGTTATGGCTCGTTAAAGTAGGCTGGAAATCATTGCCTTCGATGGAGCAGACCCACACCAACTCATTATTGGTCAGAAGGATCCAGACCTTTCTAGGTCATGGTTCCTTCTCCAAGTTTCTTCCTTTTCTACCTCTTCAATTAAGGAAGATTTTGGAAGGACAAATTTACATGGGTGTCCCTAATTTTATAGTCAACCTTCTCGAGTTCAAGGTCAACTGTTCACACAACGTTCCTCCTTTTGGGCAACTCGATTCCGACTTCCTTAGACCACAATTCCTTCATGAAAAATTTTCATTTCATTCCTTTAAAGCTAATAGGATAATCAATTTCAAACGAGATGGACCAAAGTAATCCCCAAACTTACCTGAAAACATATTTTTCAAATTTGTCACATTCCTAAGCTCATTGTCTTCGATATCTTCACAAGAAATGTTCCTTGAGTCCAAAGGATGCGATTGGAATAGGTTAGACACGATGAATTCGTGTGGAGAAGTGAATTGAAGTTTTGAGTTGTTTCTTTCTCCAATAATGGTGACTTGAATTGGGTAATAGGGCTACGGGTAGCTTTAGCCCTCGCTCCCTATACAAAACTTGTGGGCAATTGTTTTTATAATGTATAGAAACTATTTTGAGGTAAAATGATGGTCTGTAACTCGTGAATTTGAGAAAACCTGAAAGTTAGAGACTTAAAATATAGAAGTTGATTACTCGTGATTTAGTATCACTCGTTTCTTGATTCTTGTCCCAAAATGGTCAACAACATCCTCAGTTGAAGCATCTACCACCACTGAAACCTCCAAAATTCAGTCATTTTAGAGCTGAGTCTTGACGTGACTCACCAAAAAAACTCCTCCGCTTATCCACTTATCGGCATCCATTTTATATCTTGATTATTGGACCTTTAGCCCCTTGGTTGTGGTTGTGGTTGTGGTTCAAATTTGAGGCAACTAGATCTCCACAAAAGTTGGATTTTGTTCAATTGGCCATTCCTAATGTTTCTCGATAAGGACAATGGCAATTTTGTAATTAACTTGAACTTAAGTGGTATTTTTGTAATTTGCCACTTTTTTATTATTTTATTTTTAAAATTTTGAATTTTTTTTTAAAGTTCTTTTTGTCTCGTTTTTGTCATTTTCTCCTGAGATCCCAAATTCGTTTGATTAGGGAAACGGAACATTACTTATAGAGTGTGGAAACCTCTCCCTAATAGATGCGTTTTAAAACCATGAGGCTGACGGCGATACATAACAGATCAAAGCGAACAACATCTGCTAGCGGTGGGCTTAGACTATTACAAATGGTATCAAAGCTAGACACCCGGTTGTGTGCCAACGAGGACGTTGGGTGTCTCTGGGTGTCACAATCACCATTTTCTTGGCAACGGATTTGGCAATTGTGTGACACTCACTCTCAGCACTAAGTGAGTCAAGCCAACTTAGGATCGCGTCGCCTACCGCCAGGCAACCTATGCTCAAGCTTCTGGCTTCAATTTGAGAAGAAGATTTTAGAAAACGGGGTAGAGAGATTTTGAAAGAGAGTTTGAAAGCAAGGTTGAGAGAGATTCGAAGCAATGTTATATAGTATACAAGCAAAAGACAATACAACGACTTAAAAAGCATGTAACTTTTTGGGTAGAGAGAATTTTTGACAACTAGTCGCATCCCGCTATAGTACATTTTGAGGCGATTTAGGTCTGGCAGGCCTAGACGTGATTTCGGCGAACGGTCATACAAAATCAGGGGGAGGAGTTGACAACTATTCACATCCCTATAGTACATTCTGGAGCATTTCATGTCTATCAAGCATAGACATGATTCTGTCGAAACGTCACACTTAGAAAAAGCAAGAAATAAATTATACATCATGAAAGCAATAAAGTGATACAAGACAAGGGTTTCGGCACGTAAGGGGCATGTGGTCATGGGTAACACGCCTTGGACAAGTATGACCGTGAAACTGAGCCCCCAAGGGGGTGGATTGTGAGATCCCACATATGTTGGAGAGGGGAACGAAGTATTTTTTTGTGGAAACCTCTCCTTAGTAGAGACGTTTTAAAACTGTGAGGCTGACAGCAATATGTAACGAGCCAAAGCTGACAATCTACTAGCGGTGGGCTTGGTGATCCCATATCGATTGAAGAGAGGAACGAAACATTTCTTATAAGGGTGTAGAGACTTCTCTCTAGTAAATACGTTTTAAAACTGTGAGGCTGACAGCGATACATAATAAGCTTGCTCAACATTATAAATGTGTTGAGCATCTTTAAATTATTTTTCCATAAGAAATTAAAAATATGAGAAGTTTAGTTAAAATTGAAAAAATGACTTTTTTTTTTTTTTCTCAAGTTTAGCATATTCTAATGGTTGCAATAGATTACTCATTCTTGTTCATAATCAAGTAAAACAAAATTCGATTCAAAACTATACACTAGCGTGTTGAATTGACTTGACAAAATCGAATGGTGTTGAATTTTTTTATTGGCATTCGAGACCAAATTAAAATTAGTGATTCATAACCCAAACATGATACTAGAGAATTTTCACAATAATAAGTGATTTGTGAAGCCAACAAAATGTTGTGCTTTCATTGTTTTCAAACCACGGTCAAATTTCGACACTGAAATTTGTCGAAATTTGGGTCACCAATACAAAATTTTCACGCAATAACATCTCTTCCAATTGCTCCTCTTGCCGATTCCTTTATCCAACTTTCAAGGATTTCTGAATCTTTCATTAGAAATGCAAATGCAATGCGCCATGGAATTGGTGGTTTCGTTGCTATGGAATCAAGGGCAACGCCAACTCTGTCTCGATTGGCCGACCTCCTCCTTGTTGCTTCCATCACCAAAACCCTATCGGAATCAGGTACTCGAACCCTTCAACACCAGTCTCTTTCAATATCGGAGCCTCTCCTCCTCCAAATCCTCCATAGCAGATCTCTTCATCCTTCCAATAAGCTCGATTTCTTCAAATGGTGCTCTCTCAGCCCTAATTTCAGCCATTCAGCCTCCACATATTCTCAAATCTTCCGTATCCTCTGTCGCTCCGGATACCTCCATGAGGTTCCCCTTTTACTCTCCTTGATGAAGCGAGACGGTGTCGATGTTGATTCTCACACTTTCAAGGTCCTTCTCGATGCGTTTATCAGGTCTGGTAAATTCGATGCTGCTCTTGAAATTTTAGACCATATGGAAGAGTTAGGAACTAGCTTGGAACTTAACACGTACAACTCTGTTCTCGTCGCTCTAGTCAGGAAAAACCAGGTGGGTTTGGCCTTGTCAATTTTCTTTAAGCTATTTGATGCTTTTCATAGTGAAGGGCAAGAAAGTACTGCTGCACCTAGTTTTTCCTTCTTGCCTAATGCACTTGCTTGTAATGAGTTGTTGGTTGCTCTTAGGAAATCAGATATGAGGGTTGGGTTCAAAAAGGTTTTTGACAAGCTTAGAACAATTAGAAGCTTTGAGTTCAATGTCTGTGGTTATAATATATGCATTCATGCTTTTGGATGTTGGGGTTATCTGGATACTTCTCTTGCCCTGTTCAAAGAAATGAAGCAAAGAAGCTTAGTTTCGGAGTCTTTCGGTCCAGATTTGTGTACATATAATAGCCTTATTCATGTGCTCTGTTTGGTAGGGAAGGTAAACGATGCACTTATTGTGTGGGAGGAACTTAAAGGGTCAGGTCATGAGCCTGATGCCTTCACATACCGTGTTATAATTCAGGGTTGCTGTAAATCTTACCGAATGGACGATGCTACCGCGATTTTTAATGAAATGGAGTACAATGGATTTGTCCCAGATACCATTGTTTATAATTCTCTCCTTGATGGGCTATTTAAGGCTCGGAGAGTTATTGAAGCATGTCAATTTTTTGATAAAATGGTGCAAGAAGGTGTTAGAGCTTCTCCTTGGACATACAATATTCTAATTGATGGATTATTTAGGAATGGAAGAGCTGAAGCTAGCTACTCTTTATTCTGTGATTTGAAGAAAAAGGGTCAATTTGTGGATGGTGTTACTTACAGCATCATTATACTGCAACTGTGTAAAGAGGAACTGCTTGAGGAAGCACTACAATTGGTTGAAGAAATGGAAGCGAGAGGCTTTGTTATTGATCTTATTACTGTAACATCTTTGTTGATTGCAATGCACAAGCAAGGGCAGTGGGAAGGGTTAGAGAGGCTCATGAAGCACATTAGAGAAGGTGATTTGGTCCCCAATGTGCTGAAATGGAAGGCCAATATGGAAGATTCAGTGAAGTATCAGAAAAATAAAAGGAAAGACTACTCATCTCTGTTTTCTCCAAAGGAGGATCTGAGTGAGATTATAAGTTCAAGAGCTTCTTCTGTTGCTAAAGTTAATGTTGATGATATTTTCGAAAACACAGAAGAAAAAGATGATGACAATTGGTCGTCATCCCCACATGTAGATCTCTTGGCTAATCTTGCGAAGTCTACAGGTGATTCGTTGCAACCGTTCTCTCTTAGTCAGGGGCAACGAGTTCAAGCAAAAGGGGACAACTCATTCGATATCAATATGGTCAATACATTTTTGTCTATATTTCTAGCAAAGGGAAAATTGAGCTTAGCTTGTAAGTTGTTTGAGATCTTCAGCGATATGGGTGTGAACCCAGTGAGGTACACTTACAATTCAATGTTGAGTGCATTTGTGAAGAAGGGATACTTTCACCAGGCATGGGGTATATTTAACGAAATGGGCGAGAAGGTATGTCCAGCTGATATAGCCACATACAATTTGATAATTCAAGGACTCGGGAAGATGGGTAGAGCCGATCTTGCAAGTTCGGTTCTGGAAAAGCTAATGGAGCAGGGTGGCTATCTCGATATCGTAATGTACAACACGTTGATGAATGCGCTGGGGAAGGCAGGTCGAATGGATGATGTAAATAAGCTTTTTGAGCAAATGAGGAGCAGTGGGATAAACCCAGATGTTGTCAGTTTTAATACACTTATTGAAGTTCACAGCAAAGCAGGTCGGTTTAAGGATGCTTACAAATTTTTGAAGATGATGCTGGATTCGGGCTGTTCCCCGAACCATGTCACGGATACAATTTTGGATTTTCTAGGGAGAGAGATTGAGAAAGCGAGGTATGAAAAAGCTTCAATCATCCGAGATAAAAACAGTTCTTGACTTTGCTGTTAACATTGGAGTTATTAGTGTTTTTCATTTCTATTGCAATTTTGTATGGTGTTCCTGCAAGAATGGGATCTAATTTGTTTGTGAACACTCAAAGTTGTGTTACAATGTGGAGATTACAAATCGTCCTCACTCCCGTTCTACAGATCACCTTCAAGAAGCCACAACAATGGCTATCTCTGGCTAATATAAAACTAACTGTAGGATGAGGTAATAGCAAAATGTGTGGCAGGTAGAAGCAGCGAACTGTAGGATGAGGTAATAGCAAAATGTGTGGCAGGTAGAAGCAGCGAACTGTAGGATGAGGTAATAGCAAAATGTGTGGCAGGTAGAAGCAGCGCCATGGGGGAGTGGTGTAGCGCCTAGCTGCTGCCTCCTTGTCCAAGAGGCCTAATTTCTTATATCCACTGCCTCTTTGCTCCCTTTCTTCATTTCCTGTCTAACCATCCTTCTTCTTTCTTCCCTTTTACCCCCATAAAATTCGAAGATATTATACCCATACAACCAAATTTAGCGACCTTGCACTGAACGTAGGGATTCCATACAACGAAGCCTACTATCCAACTATCAACACGAACTACTGCTCGCATCGGTTCGATTCGTGTGACAACTCGGGAGGGGTTTATAGGGTTTCACAAACCATTTTCGCCAAAGAGACCTAATTATCAATTTTTCTTTTTTATAACGTGAAATATGTTACTACAATTAATTTTAAAGATAAATAGGAAAAAGCAAAGGAGGATAACATTATAAGTCTATAGTGGCTCGGTTAAACTCGACCTACTTCATTATCCAAGTATCTCTTGTAAATTTGAATAAAATCTTTTCACGATCATTTCAAATTTTATGTATTATGTACTATGGGTTATAATATAAGCTCCAATTATATACAACTAATTAAGTAAATTCATTAATCAATTAATTTTCATTCGTTAATGCTAGATCGCTCAACTACAGATTTAAAAGACCTTCGCCCTCATGCACTCTAAAATAAATTTTATATCCTCGTAGATATAATCACTACATGTAAATCAACTATTCGCAAGTTATTTAATTAAAATTGGATTAAAAGTTTGTTTTATCCCTTTTGTTAGAACCTATACCTTAAAGATTATGGATCCGCTGACAAACAATTTGTTTATGATCCATCTATAAATTAAGTCTCTCTCATGTAAGTGAGAGAGTGAGGTTCCGTTGTTCAAATCTTGAAACCAACACTTTGAGGAGATACTATCTATTTACCGTATATGAGAATGAGTGAATTACATCATTGAAGATTAAGTCTAGAGTTCTCGATTTGGTCAAGTTTCTAAAATAGTGATGTATTAAATCGATTACAAAGACCACTCTCATCAATGCATATGAAATGACAGGCTTTAAAGACGCGTTCATAATATTGATTTTCTTAATTAATGAACTTGTAAGAGATATTAAACAAACACATTACATATGATAGCCCACTCAAATGCATCCAATATGTTGAATTAATAATATTATTAGGATAAGACACCCAGATTTTATTTTTCAACAAGATTGTTACATCGAATTTCCAAAGGCTATAATCATTTGGGATGAAATCATATCGATTTGGAGGTTTTAGTATTTCTAATCTAACAGCAAGCAATTGAAATTAAAATTCATAATTGTTTTCAAGTTTATGATATTCATATATTAGGATCATGTACTGCTGATATAATATATGAAACAAACGTTGATAGCATCATCGTCTAATATTGATATGCTACGATGATGTATTACTAATATAAGTCCTCTTCTTAATTAGTCATTCAAACAAACATGGTTATATACGTAATTATTGCCTCTACCACAATAATGGAACTTAAAATTGATGTTAATTAAGCAATTAAATTATTAACCATGAGAGATTGTTTTAAAATAGAAAAATAATAGAATAAGGAAAATATCTTTGAGAGATTTTCAATTTTATATTTAATATAATTTTTTTATCGGATGATATCCATTTAAATTTTATATTTAATAGAATTTCAAATTTCAAATTTTATATCTATATCAAATATGAGACACAAAATTTACAACTTTAAATTAGTCACTAAATTTGATTTTTCATTTTTTAACAAAAGAAAGATAGAGCTAAAAATTAAAACTAAAATAATTATATATTAAAAATCAGCAAGTGGATTAAAGAGAGATTAAGGAGAGATTAAAGCATACTAATGAACGGAAAGGGCGAGATCTTGAACAATTAACCAAAATCAAAACCAAATTGGGAAGCAAATAAAGCTTCCCCTTTCCCCTTCCCCTTTCCCCTTCCCCTACCTCGAAACTATCTCCATCCATCCTCTTCCATTACCTCACCCATGGATGAACAATTTCAATTGGAAGAAGATCTCTCCACCAAATGGATTATGGAATTGAAGACCAAAGTTGTTCATATTAAGATCGCAGCCTCCGATCTCAAGGCTACATGATTTCTGATCCATTTATCCCTTCTTATCCGATTCAACGACGCCGGCAAATTCTCAAATCTTTTCTCGCCGTTGGATTTGCATCAGAGGGTGGCGGTGGCGCCGATGTGGTTGTACTGTACCCGACCCGAGTGTGAAGTAATATATATACATTACCGCCTTTGGAAAATCAGGACGATGTCTCTGTTTGACCAATGATCATGGAGGAAGACCGAGGAGAGGGAGCTAAGGTTAGGGTTTTGATCGAGAAGGCTACCAACTCCACTGATTCGGAGGTCCATCCTCGCCTCCTCAAGGCCATCAAATCGGTTGTACGGTCTTCCGACTCAGAGCTCCGAGTCGCCGCCCTAACTCTTATGGACCTTATGAAGCGCGACCATTCTCAGGTTTCTTGTCTAATCTTTTTCTTTCAAATTTCAGTTCGGATTTTATGTTCTTGAGTTCAATTCGTCGATTCCGACTTATTTTATGGTATAAGCGTTCATTATTTGTGATTTAACCTGAAGATTGTATTTGATCGTTTCGGAACACTCTTTGCCTTGGAATTGGATTGAAGTTTGGCTTAATTAACCCATTTATCTTATGCAAAGACTGATAAATCTCCTTCAAAGAAAAGGGTTTCTTCTCTATTCTCTAAGGAATAGGCTTAGTTGCTGCAGTCGACATTTGATAACAGTGCTTGGATTGACACCCTGCATCTTTTCCATGGAATAATGTGCTCTGAGAAAATTGTGTGCACTGTAGGTCATACTTGAGTGAAGAATTAAATTTTGATGTTCTGGCCACCCAACTTGTAATTTGTGATGCACCATTTTGTACTGCCTCTCTGCGGTTCTTCTGTAACTTAACACATGTTGTAAAATTGTTTCTTGTCCGTGACTGCGAGGTATATGCTTTTATCGAAATATGTATGATGTATATACTTTTTCAATGTGGAAAGATGCTTTTATTTAGTTTGTGGCTTAAATCTCAGTTATAGGTTGGACTTGTTCATGAGGATAAGGTCATAATGAGGAGTTTAGTAATGTTTAAGTGATCAGAAATATTAGAGGCTATTAGGCATATTTCCTCATTCTTTAGCATAAAGCGATAACTCTTGCTTAAATTTTTTCGCTCTCTCGTTGACTGGGCTGGTAATGGAACTTCGGAATGATAGAAGTGGTGATCACAGCTTTAGTTTGTCTTATTTGAGGGTTTCGGTGTTATTTATCTTGATATGTCTTCTTTTTATAGTAGTATAAGAAAAATTGAAGAACTCAGAATGAACCAAATGTCCTCTCGTTTACTGTTGTCTTAATGTTTCATCTTTTTGAGCTGTTGCAAATCTTTGTGAAGAGAATAGGCACAGGGAGTAGCCTGACAGCAATGATGGAATTATATGAATCTTTTAGCTTTTTTTTTTTTTTTTTGGCAGGTCCGCTATCTCACACTTCTGGTAGTTGATGAACTTTTCATGAGATCAAAGCTTTTTAGATCACTTATTGTTGAGAACTTGGATCAACTGTTGACATTAAGTGTTGGATTCAGAAGAAATGTGCCACTTCCTGCACCAGCAGCTGTTGCATCTATATTGCGTTCAAAGGCAATCGAGTTTTTGGAGAAGTGGAACGATTCTTTTGGGATTTACCACAGACAGCTTAGATTAGGTTATGACTACCTGAGGAACATTCTTCGATTCAAGTTTCCAAATATACAGGCAAATGCAGCGCGGCGTCAGCAAGAGAGAATGAAAAGAGAAAGAAGGTCAAAAGAGATACTTCTTAGCAAGTTTGAAATGTTGAAAGGGAATTTTTCTTCTATCAAGGAAGAGATTCAATCGACTTTAGACGAGATCAAGGAGTGTTTGGATATTGTTCATTCTAAAGAGGATTCCAAAGCCATGATTCCCTTGGATGATGAGATCACAGAAGACTTTCGATCTTCCGAGCTGAGACAGATTCGTCTTGATGCACTGAAAGAAGGGGAAATGGTTCATGAGAATAATGATAATAAAGTGATTTTTGATGCATTAAGGGAGGTTTACAAGCTCATGTCAAAACATCTGGTTTCCATCAAAGAGTGGATTTCTGTTCTTGTTAGGGTTGACTCAACGGACACAAGATTCAGGGATTCAGCCTTAAGGGAGTTCATCGACATACGAAATAGTCTATGTGCAGTGAAGAAGAGATGTGAAGATTCGGTTTGTACTTTTACAGAGAGTGCAAACCATGACGACAAAGATGAAGATTTCTGGGAAGAAGGTCCGGTTGGCGCAACAGAGAATGGAGGTTCTGTTGCGTATGAAAAGAAAAAAGAAGATCTTGCCATGAATGGAGGTTCCTTTGCGTACGAAAGGAAGAACGAGGATCGTGTTGTGGCGCCAACATCCATGGTGATTAAAAATGCAGGCACTGAAACCATTGGTGAGGCACATGTTGGCAAGGCGGTGCAAAATGGCGAAGTTGGTAGTAGTGATTCAGCCCCCTCCCTAAGGAATAAGCTCTTAGCTGATGCTCCAGTTATTGAATGGGGCTCTTTCTTAAATACTTGGGACTCGAAGATGGATATTCTGGCTAACCAACGAGGATTAGAGCTTGAAAGTCACTGGGGTCGAGTAGACTACGACGCAACAATTCCTGCAGAGAAAATTGCGGAACTAAATGTCCGGGCTTCTCTGTACAAGGAAGAACAACCCGAAATTCAACCATGTCGTGCTCCTTTAAGAAAAGGAGGACTTTGTCAGAGAAGGGATCTAAGAGTGTGCCCATTTCATGGACCTATTGTTCCGCGTGATGATGAAGGACGACCATTGGACATGAGCTCGTCATTGGATGAAACAACTCCTACTGATCAGGAGATGGGATCCGTTGAAAAGTTAGTGAAACAGGCTGTGAAAAATGTACGTGCCAGAGATAAAGAGGCAGCGGAGAAGCGAGAACGTGACAAACAAGCACTGAAACGTGCCAAACTTGCAAAGATTAGAGAGCACAATGAAGCTGTCTTGCGTGATGCTGCAGTGGCATCGACATCAAGATCTTCTGCTTTGGGCGAATGTATGGAAACAACTGGTGAAGTGAGCGGATCAGCTCGGAACAAGAAGAAAACACTTGCGTCGATGCTGCGTAAGAAGACGTTGACAAAAGATCGAATATCGCAGAGGCTTTTAGGCGGAAGGTCCAGGGAATCAACTCAGAGGCAGCTTGCACTGAGTCAAGGTACTAACTATGGCGATGCATTCCCAAATCAGTGGTAAATTCTCTCCATAACTTGCCTAAAGGGGAATTGCTGTCCGTACATGACATTGTTTATTGGATTGAATTTTGTATATTCCTTTGTTTATTCCATGGGACATCTGAGTGAAGCAAATAAGATAAAAGAATAATATGTTTTTTTATTTAAAAAAAGAGTTTTTGAAGAAATGATATTAATGAATTTATGAAATATATTATAATATTTTCTAAATTTTATTCTTAAAAAACAAATAAAATTAGAATATTATAAGAAATGAAATAAAAGTTCACAAGAATTCATAAATTTCAATTAGTGAATATCATTCCATAAATAATTATTATCTCAATTTTATAATTAAACTAATTTTCGTATAGAACTTAATTTAAATATGGAATTAACAATTCAAAATGTATTAGGTAATTAAAATTATAATATGTTGGATTTGTATGACAACTCTGGATTAAAAGAAAAAATAAACCAAAACATTTTTTTTTTATGTTAAATTTATCGATGTTTTTAGATACACTTAAAAAATGATGATTTACACAATTAAATAAATATAAAATATAAAAAATAATTTTATTCAAAATCATAAACAATTATGAAAAATATAGAAAAGGTTAATTACTATGATAATTTTAAAATTAAAATTAGATAAGAAAGTATAGTTTTACTCCGTTCCTCCTCCTATTCGAATAAAAAAAAAATTGATTCTTTCAATGGGTGAGAGCTTAATCGCTACATTACTATATTTAATTGATTCTTTCAATGAAATATGTTACGTGTTTGCTTATTAGACTTCACAACTAGTTGGAATACCTTTCTATATTTGATAGAGTTTGGAAAGAGGTAGGTAACGGCCCCTTTTGAAACACTTTATGGCAAAGATGTCATACTCCAATCTTATGGAAAGAGGTAGGTAACTAATAGTCGTTGAGTTCAAAATTACTACGGATAGTTAATGAAGCGATACAAAAAATTAGAAAGAGAACCTTCACGGTCCGTTGATCGGGATTCTAGTCGCAATCCATGAATGATGATTCTCTTCATTTGAGTTTCTCTAATGATGGACTTCGAATCTAGTTGAGTAATCTCCCGACAGATCGACTTGACCAAGTGGAAGTACTAACAATCGTCATGTCGCGTTGTGAAATTGATAATAACCTACTCTCCAGAAGTTGTAATCTTGTATCATTTTTCTTTGAGAAAAGCATCACAAATGTGTCTCATGCTTCTTCCGGTGTCTTGTCATCCCGAATGTACTCCAATATCTCTTCTTCGAAAGTGGTTTTCAAGGCAAACATTATCTTACCTACTTTGATTCTCCATTTGTTCAAGGTGTCATTATCATCCTCCTAAGGTATAATTTTGCTTCCATTGTCGACCTCTCAAAGGTCTTGTTCTTGTAGATAGGGCATCATGCATGTTGCTCACGTGTTGTAGTTATTGCGGTTGAATTTCTTGATTCCTCCAACTACTTGGAGATCACTCATCGTGATCGTGTTGGCAACACTTAATAATATAAAAAAAACAAAAAAATTCTCATGACATATTTTAGGCTTGACAACTTTTGGGGCCAACCATTTGACACATTGTGGGCTTGAGATTTTAGAGTATAAAAATGTATGAAATAGTTTGTAATATTAAAGAATGGAAGAAGGAAAGCATTACTTGTGAAGTGAGAAATACTGTAATTAACTTTGGAGTGAAGTAATACTTTGTCCCATTATTTTATGTTCTCTCTATAAATTCTTCTTCACTAAAACACTCCATTTTTCCCAATATATTCTTTTCTTCTTACTTTCTTTTTCCTAATCTAACATCCTTTCCTCTAATATTAAATAAACAAATAATCGATACTCAAACCTTTCATTTTTTTCATTTCAAATCAATTTAAAATGCTCAAATCAAACAACGTGTGATGTTCCTAGAGCTACTCTGACTCTCGTATGTGGCGTTCTACTCTATTAGGGGTTTGAAGGTCACTATTCGAGTATTGTCGTCTATCAAGGCATGATTACATTCTTATAGATTCTCAAGGCTAGCCAAGTGAACATGACCATCAATATAGCATTATACAGTGCTTGCATAATCTGAGGAAGCCTGGATAATCTAAAGTCCTAAATCTCGTCCTTGAAACTTGCAATAAAGCCGTCTATCTTCATCTTCTCTAAATTGACCAACACTAACACAAACCCTACCAATCTATTGGGCACTAGGTCTTACTTTCGACCATCTCCACACCCTATTTTAGTTCAAGGAAAGCTACCTATTTCTTAAACCTAGCTACCACAAAGTAGTACTTCATTAGGTAGGCGTCCTTGAACGGGTACTACGTCACTAGCTCTTTCTCAATAGTGAGTATCATTTGGGTACTCTTCTACTAAAAGTGTGTCACGTCTCTTTGGATGCACGTGACACAATCGTAACTTATCATCCACCCAAATTTTATAACCATTGAACCCCTATGCAGATAGGAAAGAAAACACAAAGCTTGGAAGGTTCCTGGAAGAGAATTGAAGGGAATGAAAGCCCACAAACAAGAAACAAACAAGACAGTCATTGGGTTTGGCAATTATTGGGGAATGAAATAGAGATGAATATCTCACCCACCACACCACTCCCACACATCATTCAACTTGGATCAAACATCCATTAATTGATCCCCACCCTCCATCCAAACCTGTGTTTTACCCACTCCCATTATTATTGCTTACTTCAATTATTTGTACCCTAACAAAACTCACTATACCTTTTCTATAACTCATCTACCATTCTCACACTACTTTTTATTCCCTATTTTGTGTCACCCTATTTCAACAACCCTACAAATTTTATTTCATGGTACAAAAGATCATAATCTCTTCAAATTCATAATTATTTCACAATTTAAGTAGCCTAAAATAAATGATAAATAGAAGAAATAGAAGAAATTGAGAGAATAAATAATAGATGGGAATCTTAATATTGTATAATTCAAATTAAAAGTCTAACTTGTTAAGAAAAAACAATTAATTAAAATAAAACAATTTAAAAATGAAATTTATTCCAACTACAATCATTTGATAATTATTTTGATATTTTTGAATTCAACCAATAAAATGAAATGTTTGACATTTTGGTGGAGAATTGAGGGAGTAACCAATTTTGTTTTGGTTGACTAAATCAAGGTGGGGATAGAGAATGTATTCTTCCTTTCAATTATTATTATTCTTCTTCTTCTTTTATTTTGAACTTATATATGTTTAAAACATTAAATGATTTGAGACTATGGGGTTCCATTTAATTTTAGTGGTAGAAAAGAAGAAGAAGGAAATGAAATAATAAAAGAGTGAGAAGGTGAGAAGGAGAGGAAGAGGTGAGAAAGAAGGAAGAGAAGTTTGTTGATTTATAATATAACACCGATCCACATCCACATCTCTGTCTCTCTCGTATCGGCCCATCAGAAAAATGGGAATGAAAAAGAAAAAAGGAAAAACTTCCATTATTAACTAATCTCTCCTTCTAAATCCCACCTTAATTCTTCCTCCTCTTCTCCCTGTTTCTGTAATCTCAGCCACCCAATTCATCTCTCTGTTCAACGATTTTCAATCCCCTCTTCATTCACTCTTCCCTTTTCCCCAATTCCCTTCTAAAAATTTGCCCCAATTCGGCCATATTAATGCCCGAAACCTCTTCCCCATCAAAACCCATCACCCCATTTTGATTCTCCTTCGATTCTTGTTGCGGATTTCATTGTTTTTGTTGTTGTTGTGCCAAAATGGAGCTGGATGGCATCGAGGGCGTGCCATCCATGGATGTGATGGACGAGGAGGATAAGACCCTTCAACGTCACTGTCAGTTTCCTTCGATTTCCAAGCCTCGGATCAACAATAACGACAATCCCACCACCACAAGTGTTCACGAGCTTCTCGAATGTCCCGTCTGCACCAATTCTATGTATCCCCCAATTCATCAGGTTCCTTCCATGCCCCCCTCCCTTTTTCCCCTTTTCTTGCATCACTCTTTCGATTCCTTTCCTGTTTCTGGTTTCTGATCTGTTTGATTCATTCTGAAATTTTGGGTTTGTTGGTTTAGATTCTTAAGATTGATCTTCTGTTCAATGGGGCCATTCGTTTTGTCGATCCATCGGTTCTTGTAATGTTTTCTTTAGTTTGTTCTATTATTATTGTTATTCTTTTGCCCTTCGTTTGCCAGTCTGCAATGTGTCAAAATTGTTCCATATACTCGTAACCAAAAATGAAAAGCCATTTTATTGTACATGGACACAAATCTTGGTATCATTTGCTGTGCTTTAGTCAACTCCGTTCAGAAACTGAAATCAATTGTGCCCTTTTTAGGGTTAGTTCAATGAGTACAAGGAGGAGGAATACAGAAACTCTATCTCATATTAGGTTAAATATCATCAATTGGGGAAGTGGGAATCCTCACAACTATCTTAGCTGCATTTTTGTGTTCCTACGAGTCCATAGGCACTTTGTAACAGCCCAAGCCCACCGCTAGCAAATATTGTCCTCTTTGAGATTTTCCTCAAGGTTTTTTAAAACACGTCGGCTAGTAATCCAATGTTTCCACACCCTTATAGAGGAGGGTATTTCGTTCTCCTCTCCAACCAATGTGGCTATAAATATGAATACTGAGATCATCTCTTTATCTATTTCATATGAGATTGAATATTGTGAAGGGTTTTTGTTAGTAATCCAATGGTCAGAGCATCTCTTTTGCTGACAACATACTGTTTCTTAAGTGAGTTTAAAGGCTGAAGTAGTTAGGATGTGCATTGGACAATGTATGTTGAATTCAATTTTATTGTGCAGTGCCCCAATGGTCATACCCTCTGTTCTTCATGTAAAACAAGGGTAGACAACCGTTGCCCGACGTGCAGACAAGAGCTCGGTGATATCAGATGTCTAGCGTTAGAGAAAATAGCCGAATCGCTTAAACTGGCATGTAAATTCTGCACGTTCGGGTGCCCGGAGATATTGCCTTACTACAGCAAACTCAAACATGAGTCTGCCTGTTACTTTAGACCATATACATGCCCTTATGCTGGATCAGACTGCCCAGTTGATGGGGATATTCCTTTCCTTGTTTCTCATCTTCGAGACGATCACAAAGTCGACATGCATTCTGGATGCACGTTTAATCATCGTTATGTAAAGGCTAATCCATGCGAAGTCGAAAATGCTACATGGATGCTAACTGTAAGTTATCTGTTGTTTTCATTCAGATCAGTTATTTTACAACTATCTGATGCTCTTATTTTTGGTTTGCTCAGGTCTTTCACTGTTTTGGCCAGTATTTCTGTCTTCATTTTGAAGCCTTTCAGCTAGGTATGGCACCGGTTTACATGGCGTTTCTCCGATTCATGGGGGACGAAACGGATGCTCGAAACTACAGTTACAGCCTTGAGGTGGGTGGAAATGGGAGGAAGCTGATATGGGAGGGCAACCCTCGAAGCATTCGGGACAACCACAAGAAAGTTCGAGACAGCCACGATGGCCTCATTATACAACGAAACATGGCGCTCTTCTTTTCGGGTGGAGAAAGGAAAGAGCTGAAGCTGCGGATCACAGGACGGATTTGGAAAGAACAAAATAAACAGTAATATTGTTAGAGGTTCAACTCTATGATGTATGTGACTGTTATGCATAACATTTTCTCTTCAACTTTATCCAATCTTGAATCAGTTCCTCAGCTCATAATTATTTCTCAAACCTAACAGGAAAAAAAAGCCCTTCAAACCAATCTCCAATTCCAACTTCTTTGTAATTCAGATTAGCTTTTACAATGTCGAACTTTGAGGCTTGTTTCTGGAAGAAACCCTTTTCAGCACAATTTAGTTACTTATATCATTTGGTTTCTTTTTTCAATAAAACTTTAGCTTAAAACGTATAAGCCTCGACATCATCTAAAGCTACTAGGAACAACGTTCAAGTAGCCAAAATATGCGCTACACTAACACGTCCAACCAACGTCCCAGGTGAAACGTGCATTTCAAGCAAACGAAGCATGCCCAAAAAAAGTACCAAACCTTGGAAGGGGATTTGGCTTTGCAAACATAATTGAACCATATTTATTATCAACCTGTAGTGTTGATTATAATATCATCAACACATTCAAGGAAAGATTTTAAAAAATGATAAAATATTTATTAAAATTCCAAAGGAGGAGGGCCTTAGGAGGGGTAAATACAAGCATAAGCAACAGATATACCAAAGAATTGTCATTGACAAAGCCGCCGACGATCCTTGTTAGCGGCTATAACGAAGAACAAAAGAGCAGAACAGAAATAGTCCCGTCGTTCGTACGTGATATCAATATTTCATATGTGCATATTACCCACATATTTAATTACACCTATTATTATTATTAATTACTAAATCATCTTAGCTTTCCCCATCAGGACAATGAAGCAGCAGCAATCTGATCCAGGCGGAGGTCCATTATTTCATATACACTTTCAAGGAACGTTGCTTCACTTGTACCAGGAAGCATACAATCCATCGCTTCTTCCACGCACTCCTCGATCACCGATTTCTTCGTCAATGTTTCTCTGCACATTATGCTACCAATGTCGAATGGTGTGAGCCCTCTCTCCGCCCCTTTCTTCAAAAGCATCGTTGAAATGCGCAGTGTACGAGCACATTCAAGAGGCAGCTCCCATCCATGGAACTTGAGAACTGCGATATCTTCCTCTGCGTCAAGTGAATTTATGTATTCTAATGTCTCAGCATCATATGGTTGCTTGGCTTGTGTCCAATACAGCCAGTCAAATGTACAATCTTCAAACTGAAACAACAAAGAATATGAACTCGGGATAAGTTTTGTTTCGTATTACTACGACCAATATGAGATTGTAGTACTGCTAAAAGTAAAGAAAACTTACACTTGTTGGCAAGCAGTATCCATGGTCGATTGGAATAAGCACAGTTTGACCATCTTCTTTTCTTCCCAATAGAATATTTCCAGCATGTCTATCTGCATTTGCCAATCTGATATCCAAAACAGAGATTTTGTGCACCTCCTTAGTAGGGAAAGCCGCAGCACCAAAATCCTCACAGCTGCCATTATTTTCCATGAACATCTGCAAGGAACCAATTTTAACTGATTTATCGGTCGGATGGTTGAACCCGTCGTGAAAACATCTGACCAATACAGTAGGAGGAACACCAGCAAAGCCAATATTGTCACCAAACATCGAACGGTGTCCACTTATTGGATGATCTAAAAGGTAAGCCGCAACTTCTCTAAACGCTCCTTCTCCAACTCTAGTTCCTTTCTTTAACCCTTCACCGTCTAGTGACAATGGAAGCCCCCGCGGATTGTTCAACGCCATTGGCTCCTCATCAATTGGCTTAAAAACAGATACATACTTCTTTCCTGATGAGTCTAACATAAGATATGCTCCCCCGGTTCCCTCCAAAGACCTAACTGGGAAATGTCCACGGTCTAAGCCATCTAAAGTAGAGTTCACCAAATCCCAAATGGGTATTGGTAATTCAATCTTGGGGTTAATGACAATCGGCTCCATAAAACTACCTCCGTTAGGATATGGCCTTATTGGTGCAATCTCTTTATCATATTCATACTCTGTCCTATAACTTCCCTTATCCTCATTGTATTCCTTCTGATTTTTTTCCCTACACAACTCAGATTTACATTGTTCTTTGAAACTTGATGCCACAATAGAGAGCTCAAAGTTTTTATCAACGGGTTTGCCCCGAACTTTTGCCGATTTCCGAATAAACAAATGTATGACTGCATCCTTTCTATTACAAATATCGTCTACAAGGCTATGATCTTCTAGCGGCCTTCCCTCACACACAACTTCCTGCTCATCAACGTCCACAAACTCCTTCACCTTCTTTGCAATCTTCTCTTTTACATATGCAACATCCCTATCCCGCTCCACATGGAAGGTAAACTCTTTCCCACAATAAGTCTTGACATTAATGACCTGGAGATCTGAGAGCCTAAGCACCAAATGCAACACATTTCCATCAGTAACACCATAATCTCGAACCAACGAGTTATTTCGAGCCAATTCTCGACCTCCACAAACTAACTTCTGTTTCTTAACCACAAATCCTTTGCAGGATTGGATCCTTAACTTCACAGATTCAATAGATTCGGATGCAAAGATGGGCATAGGAATCATGGAGCCCGAAACAGAAACATATATCCAAATGGATTCATTAGATTGCAAAGCAGATGGAGTAATTAGGCCATTAGGGGAAAGTAAGTGCTCATTGTGAACTGGACGAAGAGCAGTAACACCCGTAGACGACATTTTGAAAAAATGAAGTTAAATCAAACAGCCGAAATTGGGGCTTCAGTATTCAAAGAATAAGCGATCAAATCAAGAAATCACATCAACACAGACATAGTTGTAGATTCAGCGACCATCTCAAGCAGAGCAAGATGATGAAAGAACTAACGTAAGCCCCAAGAGAAAAAGAATAGTAATAATAATAAGAAACTCAAAAAGAAAAGTCGAAGGCTAGCGATCCATTTCCATCTAAAACGGATGAAGAAATATAAAATTACCGATCAACTATAGAAGGCAACGGAATGTAAACTCCACACGAACCCTGAGAGAGGCTTCGGGGAAGTGTCTCCTTGCAGACAACCACAAATCAGGGGGATCGATCCGAGGAGGAGGAGGAAAAAGAAACCTAGAGGATTAAGAAGGGAAACCAAAAAGGGGATTGGATTCTCACCGAACAGGAAGAATCAAAGAGAAAACGGAGAAGCTGGTGTTTAAATTTCAGGTAACAGAGAGAAAATGCGATAATTTCTGGTAATGGAGATTGACGAAGGAAGTGGTGCAGAAAAATTAGGGATTGGGTGAGACTGAGGGGAAGAAGAGGACAGAAGGCCAACCATGAAGAAGACGCGTGTAGACATCCGAGTTTTATACGCAGCGCGTCCGAATATATGACTTTTTGACTTTTCAAATTTCTTTTTTATTTAACTTTAATTAAAAAAATTCCCCATTTTCGTATTGGTCCAATGTGTTGTTCCCTCTCCATTCTTTGGCTGCTCTCTTAATTGTTGTCCAAGTCACCCTCCTCTCTCCTTCCTTTATTTCCTTTTTTTAAATTCAATTTTCTTTTTATCCTTTTTTTTTCTTTTTTCTTTTTTTTAAGAATATTATATTCGCGTATGAAATGGATACTTTTGAAGAGATGCATCCAGGTTTCAAACTCAATTCAAATGGAAAATATATTTTCCAAAGTCCTTTTTAAAAATAATTCAAAACTTAACTTGATAATTCATAAAATCATATTACACAGGAATTTAACTAGTCCAACTATTGGTGTCGAGAAATGTAATCACATATCACATACATCGTGACTATTGAGAATTTCTCTTTTTGTATTGGTTGGAAAGCGACTGTAAATGACTTTAAATATCGATCTTTGTCAAAAAGTTGTCTAAAATATTTTGACTGTTCTAATGTCTATTGTAGCTTTTGAATCGACATTTAGTACGGGAAGAAGGATTCTTGATTATTTTAGGGGTTTTTCGACACTTAAAACCGTGGACAATTGGTAGACAATTAGTTTCATCAGATGTTTCGAACCGTTGGAAGATTTTGTTCTAAAACTTAGAAGTAATTCTAACTTCTAACTTATTCAATATCTCTTTGTTGTAAACTATGGTACATTGTTATATCACCCTTTATATTTTTATGATTTTTCTAATAGCGTAGATCCTTCAATTTCATCCATGCATAAATAAATCTATTTTAATGGAAGTAAAATATTTTTATAGTAGTTTTATTTTTGTTATGCATAATTTTTTTAAAACAAATTAATTTTATTATTTTTGAATTCAGTATATTTTCTTTACTTAGAAGTGCCCGTCTTTAGTTATCTTTAGTTTCATGGCAATTTTGAACTATCTTAGGATCTACTGGTCAAGAATTTATTTGTTTGGATAATTATTGATTGATTTGTGTCTATTTGTGAAGTTTTAATATCTTTTACTAAAATTATATTGAATAATTATGAACGGTGGATAAATAAATAAAAAATTAACTCGTTGGGTTTGGTTGCGAATATTTTGAGTTGCCAACCAACCTAAAGTTTTGGGTTCGTCCAAAAAAATTCCTACCCATGTACACTCCTAATTGTTACAACACCCCTATTAAAGTTCAAAATTGGAAATGTTACTAATTTTTCCTAACAAATGAACTATGACAAAGTTCGAAAAACTATTTAACATAACTTACTCCCTGACCTCTTTAACTGGCGTCGTCATTCGTACATGAGACCCTTGTCTTTACCTTAAAAAATGATAGACATGGGATAAGTAGTTAAAAATGCTCAGTAAGTGACCTCACTATTGAGATTAAAAAAATGCAATATGCTTCATGATTAGTAAGACCTACTTTTCATGATTGTTCTTTGCGCTCTACTTTCTTTTTTAGGTATTGTTGAATGCATAATACTTCTCTACACAAGGTTCACGCATGCATGAATGAAACCACTACGTACGTACTCCCTAAATATGACTATAGGCTAGAGCATGCTCACATAGTCAAATATCAACAAAAAAAGAAAAAGTCTGAATAATATCATGATGTACACGTTTGTATGTAACATACTAGAGAAGTAATACATGAATAGGTCATAAGTTACGTGTTATTCATGCATAAATCAATTCAACAATAAGCTCAAATATAGTTTCATGTTCAACTTTGTGCTCTTAAACTTGTTTTTGGCTAAATGTTCCTAGATTCAGCTTTATGTGATCCAATTTCACCTATGATATTTCATCCATTTAAAAAATTGAACTCAACGTTTATTCGTGAGTTAACATCACTTAATTACTCTAATTTCAATGCTAAACATTATAAAGTATCTATACATGTGAGATTTAGCGTTGATGGGACTAGTAGCCACTGTTGTCCACGTACAATCAACTCCTTCCTTTCGATTTTTTTTGTATTATTATTATTTTTAGATATTACAAATGCAATGATGAAATAGATATAAAGCTTAAAGTTAAAAAATTAAACGACGAATTTAACATATTCTTAAAATTTTAATGACAGCTAAAATCTAGTTTAAGAATTACGAAAGTTGAAATCAGATTTGATGTGTACAAATATATTAATAAAATATGAAGGTCCACGAATATTTTTTTAATTAATTTAGAAACCTCCACCAAATAGAATATAAATTTAGAAAAAGTGGGTTCCAATTATATTATTTTGGTGAGTTTTGAAAATGAAATATTCCCGTTTGTATGTATCCGTTGCGTGAGCGTTGATGTCAGAGCAGCAGCAGCATTTGGTTCCAGGAAGCTTCCACTTTTCCTGTCTCACACCAATAATACAACTCTTCCGCTCACTCCACTTTTTGGCTTACCTTTCACCCATCATTTACCCTCCACCAAATCATCGTTTTTCAAATCCTTCTCTTTCATGTTTCCAATTAAATTTTATTTAAACAAAATAATTTAATTATAATTATTGGATAAGGATAAGTAGATAAACCAAGAAACGGTGCATAATGACCATAATGCCCCTAAGGTAATTTACCTTCGGTTCATGACTTAGATGATCTCCAAATGCTATGAAACTCGGCAGTAGATCTTTTTATGATGTTTGATGATGTTTTGAAGTTTGAAAGCCATTGGAACTCGTTAAGTAGCAAAACCAAGACTTAGGGGTAAAATGACCATAATGCCCCTAAGGAAGACTACCTACGGGTTAAGCCCTAAATGACCTCAAAATATTTATGAAATTTTATATGAATCCTTATCTCAGGAGGTTTTATAAGATAATGAAGTTTGGGAGTCATTAGAAAACGTTAGGTAGCAAAACCAAAATATGGAAAAAAACGTACATCACGATCCATATGACTTTACCTCCTAGGATGACTAACGAGGTATCCATGAAATAAGAGATTCCTCACAAGTACCCTTGGTTGCTAATAAGATTCTACGTGCACAAGATCATGTTGGGCTATTCCTAAGAAGAGCTTTTAAGATCCAAGCTTGACCCCAGACATTATGCATAACCAATGATCACCAAGAATCCAAGAAAGCACCTAGGTTAATGCAAATATCATGTTTAACAAGTTGCTAGGATCGTGCCCGAAGTAACCATGATCTCCCATCACGAAGGGCACCACGTGGGCTCTATTCCTCTTTAGGTGGGATGCCCTGCTATATGTACCATGAGCAAGATGCCATGATGGGCTTATTATTTTCCCTCACTTAAATGAGATGCCCTGTGTCACAATCTGCAATACGATTGTGCCCCGAGTAAGTCATCGAGAACGATGACTAAGTTAAGTGGGGGAGAATGTCACAACCATACTATGAAGAGAGTAGGTTGTGACCCTCACGTGATGACAAGCAAAGCGGCGTCCCTCAGGAGACGCCCATCTGGCCACATGCGGGCCAATATAGAAGAGTGCCATGATGCGATCGAGGAGGACGATGCATCATCCAACACACCACCACGCTAAGTGGGCATTAAAGACTAGTTGAGACATAAGCAAGACAAAGACATCAGAATAGACATGAGGGGCAAAGATAGGCTTGTTGAAGAGCCGGGTAGGGCCCCAGGCCTTAACCTCGAAAGTCGGGATTCAGGAAGGAATTTGGTCATGCGGTTCGGGGGTTAAGTCCGTCCATATGAAATATGAATGCTCGCCAAATTTGATGTCAATCGGACATCGGACGGACAATGTACGACACCGTATGACCGTTCACTAAAATCACGTCTACGCCTGGAAGATTGAAAATGGCTCAGAATGTACTATAGGGGGTACCACGGTGTTAGCTCTCCACCACCCCTGGGCCCTGTGGCCTAAGTGAGCTACCCTGTGGCACATACGTGTGTCACAGTGTGGGCGAGCGTGTCGAGATGAGTGTCTCAGGCGACTTCCTTTGAAATGGGTTTTTGAAGGACAGTACCGGACGGCACGGGTGTGTCGGTATTGCGGCCCAGCCTGTGTGTCGGAGGTTGCTACATACACCCGCTATCCGGTACGGTATTCGTAAATGACTCGGCATGAGCACGTGAGGGCCTATGCCTCAATAGAGCCCGGATGGATGGATGTTCGAGAAGTTCCGATGAGATGAAAGACACGCGGGCCCATTCTCGATGGCATGACCAAGCGAGTTATGATGGCCGAAGACATCCCAAGACTCGGGATAGCGTCAAGACATATGGACCTTGTCGATGGGGATCGAGATGACAAGACGAGATGCGACGTTGCATTGAGAAGACCTTGGCCCGAGTAGAGACAAGGTCGAGCTGGATGACTTGGCCTAGTGTAGAGGCAAGTCGGTTGTGTCGCAGACGATTGAACATACACGCGCAGGCGGTGTGTGTGGTTGGACAAGCTTGGATTCTGCACAAGCAATGTCCGATTGGCGAAGACAAACCTCGCCTAAGGTCCGACGAACCTACAAAGTCGGGGCAAAAAATATATATGGGGCTTAATTCTCCTTAAGGCTGGTCGTGAGCGTGTCAGGATCACGATGCCGCACGGTAAAAAATGTAGGACTGTGACACCCTGCATCACGATTTGCCAGCAAGATGCCACGGTTATGATGACACCACCTATGCACTCATGGGGAGAAAATTAAGGGTTACTTTGGAAGATTTTTCAGGGTTAAAATACGATGCATGACATGACAAACTCTAAGGTTTAGTTCCTGAAAACAAAACAAAACAAGTAGACATATCCTAGCTTAAGGTCTAGATATGCTATTTTCTATAAGGCCTATTCTATATGACATGAGGATAAGTTCAAAATTTCAAGTTGAATGGAGCAAGTTTGGAACCTAATCAAGATAGAACATAAGAAACGCCTAAAGGAACACCTCAAGATTCAAACCCTTCTAGAACCCTTGAAGGAATCTCTTATAAATCTATGACTTTCTAGAATAACTCATGCTAGTTACTATGATGGGTTCATATGATTACAAATGCATGTTACAACTCATGCCTCAAGGAATTATGAACCTTAGGAACTTACAAGATTGAGAATTAAGAACAATACCAAACAAGCTCTACAACTGCCAAGGCAAGAAGAATGCTAGGTACCACTTAAGAATAAGGGGTCAAGGTCCTCAAACTCAGAAACTCAAGAATGTTAGGTAATACTCTAAGCATGTCCAATTGTAGCCCATATCTCCCACCACGCGGTGCTTTTAGAGGCCATGTTTCATTTTCTAGGTGGGATGCCCTGCACCATGTTTCACTTGCAGGATGTCATGTTTGGCCTCATGTTTCCTTCACCAAGATAAGATGATGCCCTGCACCATGTTATGGGTACCCAAGGATTTGCAGGATGCCATGTTTAGGTATGCACCGAACACGTAACCTTTATGGCCTATGCTATGTTCATGCATGCAACAATCACGTGACCTTTACGATCTATGGCATGTTCATGCATGCATTGATCACGTGATCTTTATGGTCTATCATGGGGAGTAGTCTAAGGCCACGATCAAACAAGAAGAGAGTAAGTTACCTTAGCCAGAAACAAGAACCTCTTAAGACCTCCCACGGTACATCATGCCCATGACTTAGACTACACTGCTTAGAACGCATGAAGTCTTGAGCATAGGTATTAAGACTGTGTCGCTTGGAACGCATGAAGCTTTGGACATAGGTTGACAGATTTATGACTAGTACCGCAACATCCTAAGGGGAGTGTCTTGGAGGACGAATTAAGAAACAGAACAAGAACTTACGACAAGTACAAGAACAAGAATAAGAAAAGAAAGAGTGTGGTACTCGAGCATATTAAGGACACGATTAAGAGCCTACAAGTAGGCTGCTTACTGAGTCTTTGTACTCATTCTTTATTCTCCATTTTTTTCAGGTAATAAGGAGCTGGTTGAGGTTAGGAGCGGACTCTGGAGCAAGTGCTATAGACAAACCTCACCCGTCATCATCAACTATTTGGTTTTAAAATCTCTTGTATCATTCATTATTTTGTACTATAACTGTTGTGTTGTGTTTTAAATACTTTGCATAAACTTTATTTTCATATAATATAAATATAATGTATGTTACGTTTTAAATTTCGTTTATTGTATTTCGCGGAAAATTTACCCGTCTTTTTGGAACCATCGAGTCAGCCTGGTCCTTATATAGTAATACTTCCTTCTCTTAGTGCCACTCTGACGGTCAGTCATGTTGTTTGGGCATCCTGAATCAATGATCTAGTTATCCTCATAGTCGATATGATCTCCCATCATCGTCATGAGCACTACCTCATCTTCTTCTATGGGACATAGTACCTCTGCATCCCATTCATCCTCCATCTGCTTTTTTGAGGTTTCCACATTGCTTTCGACAAACTTTTTTCTGGACCAACAATCTCTAACCATGTGAGCCTTCTTCCTGCAATTGTAGCAAATACCTTCAAATCTCTTCCCTTGAGAGCTCTTGTTGTCGTTCTTCTGAGCTCTCCCTGGTTGTGCAGTTCTTTTGTGGCTATTTCCTTTGTCACCCTTTTTGTATCCACGTTTGGTAGACGACTTATTGTTGCTCCGACTTTCACTTGTGTAGAATTGATCAGACAACTCTAATCCTCAGCCCAATGATCCAAGCTTTTGTTGAAGCAAGAACCCTTGAATCAAAGAAATTAACACCTCCTTATACAAAATTTGGATCAAACAAGAGATAAGACTATAATTAGATTATCTCTTAAGATAAAAAATCTAGAAGCAAGATTTGGAATCTTGTTCTAAATTGAGTCTGTCCACAATCGAACTTGATCAAAGCTTGATTGAATGACTCAGATGCAATCTACCACAAAAATTGTTTGAAACTTAGACAAGACAAAGATGATGCTTGAACTTCTAAAGATAAAAGTCTCCATTTGAGATCTCAATTTCATTGATGTACCATCGGCCTTTTACATAATAACTTGTGGGTATTTATGGTCTCTCCACAAAATAAACTTTCAATTCTTAAGATGTCCACCAAAGAAGTTAGTGGTCATAATTTAATCTCACTCCTCTTTAAATCTCCACAAAAAGAAGTCAACCCTTTTGCCCATTACAAGAATTATGAAATTTAAAATAATAAATAAAGTTTTCTAACAACTCATAAATCAAGTGCAATTTATAGCAACTTCATCCGCTACTTCAACTATGCAAAATATTCACTCCTAAAGCTCCAAACGGTCCTTCCTCAATTGAATCAGCTTGTAACACATGAAATAATGGTTGAAGCGAGCCTATCCAATTTTGTAGATGATAAATGAATGTTTGTTGAATCTTCTTGGCCTTGGATCGTGTAATTGGTCCACTTGAAACATTTGGAACACAATGATCCTTATCAAGAATGCTTCTTCTTCACCATCTATTGTGATTCCTCCCATTTCTTTAGCCATGAGTTCTTTTCTAGCTAACAAATTTTCAAACTCTACAAGTGATGGTTGAGCGAGTCATCCTTGTACAGCAATAGCGAAGCTTCTATATTTTAGTCGCAATCCGTGGATAATGATCCTATTTATTCGAGCTTCTCCAATGACGGACTTCGGGTCTAGTTATGTAATCTCCCGGCATATCGATTTGACCCTGTGGAAGTACTGAGCAACTATCATGTCACATTGTAAAATTGATAACAACTCGTTCTCCAGAAGTTGTAGCCTCGTATCGTTCTTCTTTGAGAACAGCATTACGAACGTGTTCCATGCTTCTTTCAGTGTCTTATCATCCCAAATATACTCTAACATCTCTTCTCCGATTGTGGTCTTCAAGGCAAACATTATTTTGCCTGCTATGATTCTCCATTTGTGCAAGGCGCCATTAGAATCCTCCTCTAACGGCGTAGTTTCACTCTAGCTAACAACCTCTCAAAGGTCCTATCCTTGTAAATAGGACATCAGGCATGTTGTCCACGTCTTGTAGCTGTTATTGTTGAGTTTCTTGATTCCTCCAACGATTTGGAAATCCCCCATCGTGTTAGCTATACCTCAATAATACCAAACAAGCTCTTTCAACACAAAACTTGTAGAGTCATGGACTACTCACGACAGAAAAAAACTCATTCACTAATTATCTGAAGAAATCGTTTCTGCTATGGAAGATCAGACAGAGCTACAACAATAGAGCATACTAAGAATTCAAAGAGATCAGACAACCTACACTAACCTCGCTCTAATACTATATTGTAATAGCCCAAGTCCACCACTAGCATATATTGTCTGCTTTGGCCCGTTACGTATCGTCGTCAGCCTCATGGTTTTAAAACGCGAATACTATGGAGAGGGTCTAGCCCTACTCGGACTAATACCTCGCACCATCCGGTGACTGGCTCTCATACCAGATTGTTGAACACAACTCTTTGTGGGAAACACTCGTACTCTTTGTGGGAAACACTCGTACTCTTTGTTAACACTGATTTATTAGAGATTACAAGACACTCTACTACTACACTTTTCTCTATTTGAGATTGCTTGGATTTCTTAGGATGAAAATTCGGGTAGGGTGGAAGAGTATTTATTGTAGAGGCTAGATAATCTATTACTAAAATATCTCAATCTTTTTCCTAAAATATCTAAATCTTTTTTCTAAAATATCTAAATCTTTTTTCTAAAATATCTAAATCTTTTTTCTAAAATATTTAGATATATTTATTCTTATACTACCTGAATCATTTTCCTAAAATATCTAGGTAATTTTATTTCTAAAATAAGTAAATCATCTTCCTAAAATAAATATACAATGAGGTCATATAATTATTGGGTTTGACCCTCTTGAGTTAGTCATGATTTTTTAACATAGTATACTCGGTTTCCTTTTATGTATACAGAACTCAAAACATTATTTTCACTATTGTAAGTATAGATGTAGGTGTTTTAAATTTTATGAGTCTTTTGTTTTAAAAGTGAAAATCTTTACTATGTTTTTACTCTATCAAGTTAACCCATGTCACGATTTGTGCTCCAAATAGCTCGAAAATTAGGTCATGACTAATTGGTATCAGAACATCCAAATTTTATGATAATATAGACTTGTCTAGGTAAAGAGCCTTCTCATCTCTATGGCCCCATCTTGAGAGACACCCTATCAAAATCAAATAAATATGCTAACGAAAAGTTTTAAGTATAAGATAACCACGTACATGTAAAAACAAATACGCACTTCTAGTGGAAGATCGCCTCTGAGAATTTGAGTACAGAATAAGGGGCCATCACTTGGTCCCATTTCAAGGAGGTGTTCTTCGAAAAATTCTACTCACTATTACTATGTACCAAAATCGGGAGGTGTTCCTCATCCTCAAGCAAGGAAGCAAGATAGTTAAGGAGTACACTAAAATTCACGAGGTTATCCATGTTTGCACTGGAGCTGATTGACAAAGAATAGAAGAAGACCTTCATTTTATTATGGGTGTAAGAGAAGACATCCACGGGTCGGTGGTGGATCATGCTTCTAGTGATTATGCCACCGCCCTAAAAGGAATAACCATATTAGACCCACATCATCAGAAAACTATGAAGAGGAGACCACTAACAAGAAGCCAGACAACAGGAGACCGCTGTAAAAGGATAAACTTGTGTGTTATAATTACAAAAAGAAGCATGAGAGAGAATTCATAGCAAGAATTAGTGCATGTTTTAACGGTGGCAAAGAGGGTCACAAGGTCACTGACTGCCCGCATAAGGAAAATCAAGATAATAGACCCGCATGCCAAAACAAGAACAAATAGCAAAAAAAAAAAAAAAAAAAGAACTGGGGGTAGAGGAGCATCACAACAAGGACGAGCTACTGTACATGCTACTACGACCAAGAGGATCGAAGACCCTGATGCGGTAGTCATAGGTACCGTACCTATCCTTAGCTACTTCACATATGTACCTTTTGATTTACGCTCTACTCACTCATTTATATGAAAACCTTTGTTAAGAAAGCCAAAGTTAGAGTTAGAGCCTTTAGAAACCTCCCTCAAGGTATCCACACCTACTGGAGTATATTTTCGTGCCATAAAAAAAGTTAAGGCCCACAAGGTTGTGATTGTAGGAAAGACACTACAAGAGTGACTTAGACATCATCCTAAAATGGACTAGCTAGGAACCATACCTAATTGATTTCCAAGCAAGAAAAGTGACATTCAGACCCATTAGGCGAAAACTTTAAGTATGAGGGGGAGTATTTTAGGATTACCTCGAGGTCATATCTGCTTTAAAAGCCAAGAAGTTGATTGACCATGGGGCATGACATTCCTAGTCAGTATTACATTTTGTATTCTTAGTCAATTTATGCATGAACAAAGAAAACCACATTGGGAGATAACTCTTCGAGTTCTGAGATACATCAAAGGTACTCCTGGTCAAGGACTTCTACTACCATTTGAAAAAAAAAACTTAAAATTACAAGCATATTGCTATTCTAATTGGGGTGGTTGTCGAACTACCAGACGGTCTATTTCTGGATTCTAGCATGCTCATGGAAAATTCAATTATTTCTTGAAAGTCTAAAAGGAAAATCAATGTGTCCATATCATCCGCAGAAGCTGAGTATCGAGCTATGAAAAATACTTGTTTAGAGTTAACTTGGTTGAGATACATTCTTCAAGACTTAAAAGTTCCGTTGTCCAATCCAACATTGTTGTATTGTGAGAATCAACCAGCATTACATATAGCAGCTGAGAATGTTTGCTTAATCCACCACACCTAAATGGTTTGTGAAAATTCTCTATTTATAATCAAATAAATTACAAGGATATGGAAATAGTAATAAATGTTAAGAACAATATATGGAAAGATATCTATGGTAATAAGGAGATATTTGCCTTATAATAAAATATAAAATATGATATATATGGTAAACTATAATTTAGTACTAAATATCCTTAACACCTCCCCGCAAACTGAGCGACGGATTTGAACGAACGTGAAGCTTGGATCTGAAAAATTTAAAGAGAAGTCGAGAAACACTTTTCGTGAAGATGTCGACAACCTGGTTCGAAGGAGGCATAGAGAAACACTTTCTTTGCCATTGAAAACTGCAGAGGGATCATCGCTCAGTGGCGATGCTGCCTTGGCTTCGGCGAGAATATGTCTAACCCATAAAGAGGGATTGTCGCTCAGCGACGATACTACCTTGGATCTAGTGAGAATATGTCTAACCCCAAGAAGTAGAAGGGGAAACCTAGAGCAAGGGACAAAGACAATGTTGAAGCCAGAAGAGTCGCCACAGTGGGCGTGTTGAATTGATACCAACTTGTAGAAAATAAACGCTCGCTCTGAAACTAACTCATTTAGTTAACTCTCACGAAGCTGTAAAGGAGATGTTGAGAGGGGAGAGACAAGGAGACAAAGAATTCTCCAAACCTTTTTCTATTGCTCTGTACTTCTTTTTAACTCTATAACTCTTGCTCTACTTGCTCTGTTATTACAATGAGAAACAAAACGTATTTATAAGTTTTCTGAATCTAAAAATGGCCATTAGAATCCTACTTTTTCTAACCCATAAAACCACTACTTCCTAAAATAAATATTTGCTTTTTGACTAAATTTTAAAACCCATATTAACTAAAAAATAGAAACTACTTTCTTTTTTTTTTTCATTTAAGTTTATTCCCAACAAAACTTCCCATAAACTTAAATGCTCCTACCATCTGTCATGCCAATCATCTTCTTGTATTTGTCGAAAAATACTTTCGGTAGCGGTTTTGTAAAGATGTCCGCAATTTGATTCTGACTTGCCACATGCAGCAATTTCACGTTTCCTTCCTTCACATGATCTAGGATAAAATGAAATCGAACGTCAATGTGTTTGCTTCTTTCATGGTTCACTGGGTTCTTGGCCAACTCAATTGCTGATTTGTTGTCAACTTGTATTACGGTTGCGCCTCGTTGCTTTAGCTCCATCTTACTCAACAAATTTCTAAGCCATATTGCGTGCCACACACACCAAGATGCTGCTACATACTCAGCTTCACACGTCGAGAGTGTCACGATTGGTTGTTTCTTTAAAAGCCAAGTAAATGCTGTGTTGCCCATGAAGAATACATAACCCAATGTACTTTTCCGATCGTCTATGTCTCCGCACCAATCACTATCAGAGTAACCGACTAACTTGTAATCTTCTGTTCTTGAGTAGAATAACCCAAGTGACAACGTTCCTTGGATGTATCGTAGGACTCGCTTCAACGCCTTCCAATGTGAATAATTTGGCTCCTCCATGAACCGACTTATTATGCCGACACTTAATGAAGGATCTGACCTTGTGCATGTAAGATAGCGAAGGCTTCCCACCAGGCTTCGGTACCTATTTGCATCTACTCGTTCTCCTTCATCGTACTTTGAGAGCTTTGCACCTGGTTCCATTGGTGTTGATACCGGGTTGTAATTTTCCATCTTGTACTTCTTCAAAATTTCCTTTGCATATTTCTCCTGTGATATAAAAATACCTGTTTCTCCTTGTTTAACCTCCAAACCGAGGAAAGATTTCAACAAGCCCAAGTCTGTCATCCCAAATTCTCGCGTCATTGTGCTTTTGAACTCTTCTATCATTTCATCATTGTTGCCTGAGAAGATGAGGTCATCGACATAAAGAGCGACAAGTATCACATTACCTCCACTCTTCTTTGTATAAAGTGAATGTTCGTGGGGACATTGCTTATACCCGTTCTCCTTGAAGTATGTGTCAATACGAGTATTCCATGCTCGCGGTGCTTGTTTCAACCCGTAAAGCGCCTTCTTCAATTTAAGTACCTTCTTCTCTTCTCCAATTTTTACGTACCAGGGAGGTTGTTCGAGGTATACTTCTTCTTCAAGCACACCATTCAAGAATGCTGACTTGACATCCATTTGAAAAATCGACCATTTAAATTGGGCTGCTTGGGAAATGATCAATCGGATTGTCTCCCTTCTAGCGACGGGAGCAAACACTTCGTCATAGTCGATTCCCGCCTTTTGCTTGTATCCCTTCGCAACAAGTCTCGCCTTGTACCGCTCAATCTCGCCTTGAGCACTCATCTTTTTCTTGAATACCCACTTTACACCTATGGGCTGACTTCCTTCCGGTAATTATGTCACTTCCCATGTGTTGTTGCAATGAATTGCTTTAATCTCCTCATCCATGGTAGTTTGCCACTTCGTGTCTTGCACCGCCTCTTCAAAGCTGATATTTTCAGCATCTACCAGAAAGCATACAAGGTGTACCTCATCTATTGAGTCATACAAATCTCGCAAACTTTGCATTTTGGGTTGTCATGGTTCATCTTCATCATCGGAGATTTCTGAGTCTGTTGGTACACTTGTTGGTGCAGCGACTGATAATTCTCCAACTTCGATATTGACTTCCGTTGAATTGTTCCAGTCCCATTCTCTTGCTTCATTTACTCGCACATCGCGACTCACTATCACCATCTTGCTAATCTGGTCAAGTAGTTTGTATCATTTTGTCTTCTCATCATATCCAATAAAGATATACCTTTTGCTTTTGTCTTCGAGCTTCGTTCTTTGTTGGTCCGGTACATGAGCATAAGCTACACTACCGAACACCTTGAGATGAGAAATTGTAGGTTGTTGTCCGCTCCAAGCCTCTTGTGGTGTTTGATCATTTAACTTCGAATGTGGACATCGATTCTGTACGTAGATGGCGCATTGCACGACTTCTGCCTAAAATTCCTTCGGCATCCTTTTGCTCTTAAGCATTGAGCGAACCATGTCGAGAATGGTCTGGTTCTTTCTCTCGGCCACACCATTTTGTTGAGGGGTGTACGGTGCGGTTAGAAATCGCCTTATGCCTTGCTCCTGGCAGTACTCCATGAAAGCCGACGAAGTATACTCGCCACCTCTATCGGATCGTACAGCTTTGATGTGTCTACCAGTTTCCTTCTCCACCATTACTTTGAACTTTTTGAGCACCTCGAATGCCTCAGATTTTCCTTTCAGAAAGTAAGCCCAAGTTTTCCGTGAGTAATCATCGATAAAGGAAATGAAATACATCTTTCCGCTGAAGGACTTGGGGTTAATTGGTCCACATATATCTGTATGGATCAACTCGAGAGGTTGTTTAGCCCAAAATTCAGCCTTCTTTTGAATTGAGGTTCTCGCATGCTTGCTGAGCACGCATTCTTCACAAAAGTTTCCTTCAAAGTCCATGTTTGGTAGCCCATGTACCATATTCTTCTTCGCTAACTCCTTTAGGCCGCCATGATGTAGGTGACCAAAGCAGAGATGCCACAGTGATGCCCTGTCTTCTACGTCGACTCGCAAGCACTTTTCTCGTATGCTTCTTAAGTTCAATTTGTACATCCGATTTCTTTCTATCTCGACTCGAGCAACCAAACGCCCTTTTTTATCCTTCAAGTGTAGCAGGCGATCCTTTAGGAATATCGAGTAACCTTTCTCTGTGAGTTGCCCCATACTCAATATGTTGGTCTTGAGGTCTGGTACGTAATAAACATATTGGATTGACCCCATTACACCATCCTTTTGCAAGAAATGTATCGTACCTTGGCCCTTGACCTCCACCTTTGACGCATCTCCAAATGACACATGGCCATCTTCAATCTTTTGCATTTCTTTGAATAGGTGCTCATGACCGCACATATGGTTGTTTGCCCCTAAGTCGAGGTACTACAGAGTGTCGTTGTTGAAGTTCTCTTCATCTTGAGACATCAAAAGAAGACCTTCATCTGTTACGTCTTTCACGACTAGGTTGGTTATTCCTTCCACCTTTTTTTCGGCTCGACATGCTTTTACAACGTGTCCCATTCTGCCACAATTGTAACATTTTTTGAGTTACAATCATTCGCATAATGACCATATTTTTGACATTTATAGCACTGAATGTTTGATCGGCCGCCTCTTCCTCGACTGCGTCCTCTTCTACGCCAATTTGCTTGGCTCGATAGTCTCTTCTCATTATAGATTGCTTCGTAACTGTTGCCTTGACCACCTCGACCATTCCCGCGGCTTCCACAACCTCTACCTTGAACATTTTGTGAATAGAGTACTTTTCCATCCTTTATTGATGCCTTCGTCTGAAGCGCTTGATCGAGTGGCTCCTCCTTCTTTTTCTTACGTTGTTCGTGTGCCTCAAGAGAACCGACGAGCTCATCGACTGTGAACTTTGCTAGATCCTTCGACTCTTCTATGGCACATACGACATTCTCGAAGTTGTCTGTTAACGACCTCAAGATTTTCTCCACAACCCGCGTCTCAGTTAACATTTCTCCGTTTCGATTTAGCTGATTCGCCACGGTCTGTACACGTGTAATGAAGTCAGATACATTTTCTGATTCCTTCATCTTCATGCTCTCCAACTCGCCACGTAGAGTCTGGAGACGCACCTGCTTGACTTGGTCGGTTCCTTTGAACACTTTTTCTAAAGTGTCCCACGCTTTTTTTGAAGTAGTTGCCCTTGCAATCTTCTCAAACCCGATTCGTCAACAGCCCGGAATATCATGTATAATGTTGCCTTATCCTTTGATCGTGCTTCCTTTAGCGCCTTGTTTTGCGCTGTCGTATAACCCGTGGTATTCTTCGGTTCTTCGAAACCTTCTACGACTTCCCATGCGTCTTGCGAACCAAGAAGAGCTTTCATTTGGAAGCTCCAATTCTCGTAGTTTGTCTTCGTCAATCATGGTAGCGGCATTTGTCCCATCATGTTCGCCATCGGCTCTGATAACAATTCGTTGACATAAAATTCGCTCTGATACCAACTTGTAGAAAATAAACGCTCGCTCTGAAACTAACTCGTTTAGTTAACTCTCACGAAGCTGTGAAGGAGATGTCGAGAGGGGAGAGACAAGGAGACAAAGAATTCTCAAAACTTCTTTCTATTGCTCTGTACTTCTTTTTAACTCTATAACTCTTGCTCTACTTGCTTTGTTATTATAATGAGAAACAAAACGTATTTATAAATTTTCTGAAGCTAAAAATGACCATCAGAACCCCACGTTTTCTAACCCATAAAACCACTACTCCCTAAAATAAATATTGGCTTTTTTACTGAATTTTAAAACCCATATTAACTAAAAAATAGAAACTACCTTCTTTCTTTTTTTTCATTTAAGTTTATTCCCATTAGGGCGAAGGAGCCAATTTTGGCTAGAAGGGCGCCGACGACTTAGTTGGCGAAGAGGCTAGTGCGGCGCCCAGATTCCAAAGGTAAATCTCTGCCGAAGGTCGATGGGCTTATCAAGATTCTGTATATTCCGAAGAGAACGCTGATGAGGATAATGAGGTTAGGGTTTTTGTGAAGGATGAAGGGAAGATTTGGAAGAAAATGAAAGAGACTATGTTGGGTAAGGGAAAATCGATTGTGTTGGAAAAGGCGAGGTTGTATGTACAGAGTATGGCGAAGGGTGATTTGGAGGTCAAAAAGGTGGAGCCGAAGAGTAATCAATCGGCTCCGCCTGCAGCAGCCATGGAGACTGCCCCTGCGGCGTCAAAGCCAGCAGGGGTGGTGGAGAAGAAGATGAGTAGGGGATTCATAAGGCATTGAAAATAAAGGATCAAAATTACTAAACCGAAAGGGCTCTGATACCATTAGAATGTTTGCTTAATCCACCACACCTAAATGATGTGTGAAAGTTCTCTATTTATAATCAAATAAATTACAAGGATATGGAAATAGTAATAAATGGAAAGAACAATATATGGAAAGATATCTATGGTAATAAGACAAATATCTAGATATTTGTCGTATAATAAAATATCAAATATGATATATATGGTAAACTATAATTTAGTACTAAATATCATTAACAGCAGCTAATCAGTTTTTCACGAATGTACAAAGCACATTGAAATAGTTTGCCATATAGTTTGAGAAAAGTTACAAGATGGAATCATCAAACCATGTTATGTTTCGACTAAAATGCAATTGACAGATGTTTTCACTAAAGTTTTAGGAAGACAACAATTTGATTTTCTGAAAGACAAGTTGGGTGTGATTGCATACTGATTTAAGAAATAAAGATATTTGTGAAATATATTTTGTTCTATAATTGTAATTAGTGAGAGAATATAGGAGTTGGTTGGTAGTATATATATATATATTTTTTTGTTATTTTCACGAGTTGGTTAGGAGTATAATTTATGTTATTTTTTAGAAGTTAGTTGGTAGCTTGTATCCTATTTAAACGTTGTGAACAATAATGAAAATCGCACTTTCGATTCCACTTATGTTTCTCATTCTTAACAGGCAAAAACTCCTCTAGGTCTGACAGAAGAATAGTAGATTCTTTGTTAATTGCTATCAGACGTAGAGGTATGATTGAACTGTATGCCGTAAATGCAACAACAAGCATGAGGATGAGTACTTGGCGGTCTTAGGTGCATGTTTTGTTTATGGCATGCCAGACTCATATAGTAAATTACCCATATAAGAAGAATTAGAATGTCAACCAACCCGTAGAACAAAATAAGAGGGGTCAAAGAGCTCATCAGCAACAGTATGGGCAAGCAACAGCACATGCAACTACAACCAATAAGGTCGATGAGTTTGATACGGTGGTGACAGGTACCCTACTCATCTTTGGTCATTTAGCTTTTGCACTGTTTGACTCTAATTCTATGCACTCCTTTTATCTTTGAGAAGTTTGTTGAGTATGCACACCTAAAACTTGAGCCTTTAGAATTCGCACTTACCTTATCCACACCTACAAACAAGTTATTGTCGGTCACCCATAGAATCAATGTAGGTAGTTTAATGGTTTTAGGGAGAGTCTTGGACGCAATGTTGATTATCCTGTGCCTGCATAACTTCGATATCATCCTAGAGATGGACTGGCTAGGGGAGAACCATGCGCCCAATAGATTGTAATGCATGCATAGTGAACTTCAGACTCCTGTTAGGGGAGAGCTTCATGCAAGGGGTTGCTATATGCAATGCTACTTGATTATCACAGTACAACAACACTAGTTCAGACAATGGAACTTTCAAGTCTTGAAGAATGTATCTCAGCCAAGTTAAATCTAAACAAGTATTTGTCATAGCTCGATACTCGACTTCTACTATACACATTAGTTTGTTTTTTAGACTTCCAAGAAATAATTGAATTCTCCAAGAAGATGCAAAACCCAAAAATAGACCGTCTGGTAGTTCGACAACCACCCTAGTCAGAATCGTAATATGCTTGTAATCTTAAGTTGTTTTCAGATGGTAGTAGAAATCCTTGAACAAGAGTATCCTTGATGTATCTCTAAACTTGAAGAGCTGCCTCCCAATATGGTTTTCTTGGTTCATGCATAAATTGACTAAGCATACGAACTGAATACACTATGTCAGGCCTAGTAACAGTTAAAAATATTAATCTACCAATCAATCGTCTTTATTTGCTTGGATCATTCAACTTTCTCTCATTCTTTTAAAGTTTCTGATTTTGCTCCATAGGAAATTTTTCTAGACGTACTCCCGTAAGCACACTCCATTTGAGACATAAAAATTTATTTTCTAGAACGAGAAAATTCAATGCCTAGGAAATATTTCAAATCCCCTAAATCTTTGATAAGGAATTTCTCGAGTAAACAAGTCTTGAGATGTTGAATTTCTTTGAGATCTTTGCATGTCAACAAAATATTATCAGCATAGATAAAAACTATAGTGAAAGAAGTACCTTTACTCTTAGTAAATAAAGAGTAATCTGCTTTTGACTGAGTGTAGCCTGCATTTTGTATAGTGGAGAGAATATGGAGAACCAATTGCGAGAAGGTTGTTTTAACCCATAAAGAGATTTATGTAGTCGACATACTGTATTCTCCCCCTATCGGCGAATACCTGGGGTAAAGACATGTAGACTTCCTCATCTAGATTACCATGAAGAAAGACATTTTGAACATACAACTGATGAGTGAACCATTTTCAAGCAGTAACAATAGTGAGTAAGCAACGAAGTGTATCCCTTTGCTACCAGCCAAAGTTTATATCGTTCAACAGAACCATCAGAGTTGTATTTAATCTTGTACACCCAACGACATCCAATAACTTTATGCCCAGGTGGTAGAGGAAGGAGAGACCATGTATGATTACGTTCCAAAGCTGCAATTTCAGCATTCATAGCCTGCTGCTATAATGGGTCGCCAACTGTCTCATCATAGGTTTTAGGCCCTGTCTAGGCTGTAATAAGAGCTAGAAAATCACGTTAAGTAGGAGAAAAACGAGAGAATGAAAGGTAATGATGAATAAGATACTTGGTGTCAGTGCTGGGACTTGAGCTAGAGATTAAATGATTGGCTATAGAAGACATCTCATAATCATCATGCAAAGCTGGAGGTTGTTTGGTACTAGTAGAACGTCGAAGTGGAACTGATGTATTAGGTGGGATAAGATTAGAATTAGTGAGTGAATCTGGAGAAGGAATAGAAGGGGGAGGAGGATGACGAAATAGGAGGAGCTAGACGTAATTAATGACGACTTCAGGGTTAATTTGGTACTTTTGTAAATATATATAATTTATGAAGGTGGACCCCAATGTTGAAGAATGCTGAAACTTGAACCACATTTGCATTTATTCAAATTCACAAGTGGTAAGAAACTTACAAGATTCCTATTTTCTCCTACGGACTACTAATTCACAATCTTTTCTTTTCTTTCTGGGAGGTGAGAAAACAACACAATTTCAACAGAACAACTCCAGATTATCAAAACTACAATACTCCTCCAACTCTCCAATGCAAATATTAGTCACTGAATTCGGAATCGACACGACCCCGGTTTCACAATCATAACCCAATCCAAACAACTCACTTTCTCTAAAAGGGCTTTGATCATCTTGATCTTCAGATTCAAACAACCATGATGGAGGACGTAAAGGTCGAAAGAGACCATCGTCGATATCGATATTGTCGAACGTCTCGGATTTGACATGAATGGCTGCTACTTCTGGGCCGAAGGATTGGCATGAAGGCTCATCATCATCTGGCCTTTGTTCTTGTTTTGGTGGCATTGGGTGTTGCAATGAAGGCTTTTGGTGTTGTTGTTGTTGTGTGTTGGAATGAAGAGGTCTGTTGCAAGTGTGTGTTCCTTTGTAGGTTACCTCGTAAATTGTTGAATCATTGTCTGATTTTTGAACTTGTTTTGTTGCTTTACATCCTAAGGTAAAGCGATGTGAGCATCTAAAATAGCCTCTGCATAATAACCCATACACAGCAAAATGTCAATTTTCGAAACAGGCACCAAACGAAGCAAAGAAGAAGATTAGAAGATTAAGAGGTAAGAACCTGGGGAATTTGGATCCAAGAATGTCCTTCTGGCCATACTTTCTCCAGCTAAAGCCATCATGAAGAGGGCCTTCAATGGCAGAGGCAGAGGCAGAAGCAACCTTAACCTGCTCACTCCATTTGGCCATTACCTTTCTGCAAAACCCAAATCCCCAAAACCCAATAAGAATTTGGAATCAAGAAGATGAACGAGAAGTGAGTAGCACAGGAATTACCTCTTCCTGGAGATGTCTCTGTTCTTCACAGCCGAATTCATGGGAGGAGGGGTGGATTTCAGGGCGCCAGAGCCGGGGAGAGCCAAAAGGGCGTTCTCGTAGGAACGAAGAATTCGATCGATGAGGAGAGTGGCATGGGAGGAAGAAGAAGGATGGAGATGGTTGCGGAGTTGATTAGCGAGGTGTTTGCCTTGGTTGAGCTCTTGGATTAGACCCATAATGGAACCTGAAAATGTCTGAAATGGGAAATGGGGGAGGGAGAAGGGAAGGGAGGGGGATATTATAAAGGAAGGGGGAGGAAAATGTCTTTCCATTAAAAGAAAATATATATATATTCAACTCTCATTTTATTATATTTTAATAATTCGAAAATAAAATTATACTACTATTGTGCTATTCCTTGAAAATAAATAAATGATTAAATTAATAAAAATAAATAAAAAAAGCAATATGCATCCATAGAAATAAGTATGGTACACCCGTTTTATGATAGGTTAGTTTGTAGATTAGATGGAGAGGGTTTGACTAGTCGACCCGAAGATCAAATTCTTTTAATTTTAACCTGAAATACTGAATTGTTGTTTTAAAGATAAATACACAATCATTTTAATTGGATGAGATGAAGAAGAAAAAGAAAATAAAGATTTAGAAGTTTGAAAAGGGAAGAATGCATTAATTGAAAAAAGAAAAAGAAAAAGTGTGAATGAAAGTAAATGCTACGGCAAAACAAAACAAAAGAAAACAAGTTTGTAAGAAATTTCGTATGAAATGGTTGAGAAAGTTTTGTTTGGTTGAATTCGCCCACAAAACACGGCAGCCTCACAAACCCCTTCACCCCAATTTGTGGGCCCTAACCTTTCTTCTATTCTTCCACCACCTTTTTTTGTAAACCTCTATTATTGTTTTGGGATTACAATATTTTCCATCGGGGCTTTCGTAGGATTCTCACATGGAATCATATTAAACACTCATATTCTTCCTACATAGATCGTCCCCAGCTTAATACCGGTATTTATTTAGGATTGACGACTTATTTCATCAGTTGTAGCAAAACGATGGTGTTCTTGAAGATTAGAATCGATCATGTCAATTCAAAACCAATTTCTCTTCAGCTATTCTCAAAATTATCCTCCTTCCAGACTGCTTTTGTCATAACCCAATATTTACTACGAGTCATGATGCAAAAGGACAATGACGTGTAGTGTGTATGCATGCTTTCCTCTGTGAGAATCCACATCCCTCAACGCGCCCTCTCTTCACCCAACACCTCACGTACCTGAAAAAGGAAGATATAACAAGGATGAGTATAAAAGTTATACTCAGTAAGCCGCGCCCTTTCTTCACCCAACATCTCACGTACCTGAAAAAGGAACATATAACAAGGATGAGTATAAAAGTTATACTCAGTAAGCCACCTACTTGTACGCTCTTATCGCATCCTAATCTTAACAATTCCCACAGATTTCTTTGGCTCTAGGACGTCTAGTTCTGGTCTTAGCTCCTTGGGGCTTGCCCCTAGGAAGTTGCACCTTGGAGCTTCTTTGGTTCTTCGTCCTTTCATTTAAACCCTAAGAGTTCCCTTATGGCAACCTTTGTTTGACAGGTGACCTGCGAGTAGCTACCTCGGCATGGCTATGAGGCTACCTCGTATCTTACCTAGGAAGTGAGCTGCAACCCCCTAAGTCCATGATAATCTCCCTGTTCGGGGAGGGCTACCCTCCCTTAACCCACCGAGCTAAATGGTCTATACGACGTGGGTCTCACGTTTTCCATGCTAAATGACTATGGAGCAGTCGAGTCCTGATCAGGAACCCCCTGGTCCCCCTCGAAGCTATGACACCAATCACACACATGTAGCCTAGGGGTACTCTAGAGGTGATTCGTATGTCGTGGTGGTTTGTTAGGCTCCTAGGGAGAGGGTTAGGTCTATACTTAGTGACTTGTCACTCTAACCACAGAACCCTAGACTTATCGTTACACTGGTTCATGAAAGCTAATTGAGTGTGCATGCAATTGTATCTTGCATCATCATACATAATTCATGCAAAAATAAACAAACATGCTCAACGGGGCGATAACATCCATCAAGCTCCCAGAGCGAAGAGTTCACAAGTTCCCTTCCTCCTTTCAGCATGAATTAAACATATACATATAAAGCAGAAGCTTAAAACATAAATGCAACACTCAGATAATTCTCCATAATATATCCATACTCTTAACAACCAAAATACCTACAATCAATCCATGGAAAGCTACAACTAAGGAAATAGACTAGCATGCATGCAACCAAGCGATTCCTACAAGTATCTCTTCCTAAATACCATGTGGCGACTTACTTGGTTGACGCGTGCCCTTACGTTAGCGTTCCTAAGCGAGTAGAGTGTAAAAAAATACTGATTTTCCAACTAGGTCCTAAATCACATAAAAATTGGGTTAGATAGGAATCGGGTCGAAAATCAGGGAAACAAAAGTCGAATGGGTCAAAACACGCTTATACGCACTTTCCACGTGCTAGCCACGCGCTGAGATAAGCCCACTCGCAGGTTCCATGAGCGAGTGCCATGCTCATGTGCTTTCTGCAGCCCCGGGTAGTCGATTCGATTCGAGTATGGTGGTTTGGTTGGACCGCTGGTTGTTGCAGTTAGGTTCGTCGCGCGGGTACCGGGTCGGGTTGGTGTTGCTGCGGACGCGTGTCGGTGGAAGAATGGAACCGGGTCGCTCCAAGCTGCATCGCGTGTCTGCTGGCTATCGGTGCACGAGAAACCTCTCGCTGGTTGACACATGGCGTACCGTCGCCTTCTCTTTCCTCCTAACAGAAAAATGAGGTTTCTGATTAGTTTTCCGACGTTCTTCTCATTTTTTTATCTCCCAATTTTTAATCAAAACCGAAATGATTTTTTCATCAAAGTTTTAGATCGTACTGCAACCTATATTCTAGTATTTTTTTTCTTGATTTTTGCTTAACCATACGACGAGTTATGAGCATCAGAAGGAGGTCCATTAGCATCCTTACCGTTCTTGGGAGAAATCTCAGATCTCAATGTTTCGTCTGATTTTCTTCACGAAATCAGCGGTGGATCTTCCCTAGATGAAGATATCAAACTTAACACTCTATTCACAAAGGAAGATCTCAGATCTGAAGAGGAACATTCGAGATCTTACCTTGTAGATTTCTCTCGGATCTTGACGGAAGATGAAACTTCAACTACACGAGTCCTCATTTTCTTCAAGAAGAAGTTATTGTGTGTAAGTCTTGGTCGAGAGTGAACTTAAATGATGGTTCTTCGACGAGAAGTCCGGCTGGTTACTTTTCTCCTCTCAAGTTTTTCTCTCAACTTTCTTCTTACTCTTTTCTCTTTTGCAGGCTGTGAGAAATCCTCAAGACCCCTATAATGGGTTGAGGGGCAAAATGCCCCTTTTGCCCCTCTAAATTTGACCGATTTTTTTTAAGCGTTACAAACTCTCCCCTCCTTAGAAAATTTAGTCGCCAAAATTTGGTATCTCTTGGAAGAGTTCAGGATAGGCTCTCCTTACATCATCTTCCTGTTCCCAGGTCGCCTCCTCGTATCGGTTGTTACCCCATGAGACCTTCACCAAGGAAATAACTTTTTTGCCCAGTCACCTAGTGTCTCGAGTTAAAATTCTGCTAGGTCTTTCCTCGTAGGACAGATCTTCTCGAAGAAGAAGCGTTTCGTGTTCGATCACATTAGTAGGGTCTGGGGGTGTACTTTCGCAGCATAGACACGTGGAACACATTGTGAACGACGGTGAGGTTTAGTGGTATTGCAATTCTATAAGCCACGACCGTTTAGTGGTATTGCAATTCTATAAGCCACGACCCCAACTCTCTCCAAAATCTCGAAAGAGCCTACAAACCTTGGGCTTAACTTTTACTTCTTTCCAAACCTCATCACCCCACTCATAGGGGTTACCTTCAGGAACACATGTTCACCCACCTCGAACTCGAGGTCCCTTCTACGCAAATCTGCATATCTCTTTTGTCGACTCTGTGTGGTGAGAACTCTTTGCTTAATTTTCTACATCACTGCGTTGGTGACCTGAACCAACTCTGGTCCGAGTAGTTGCTGTGTCTACTCTTCCCAAAATACTGGTGTTCGACATCTACGCCCATACAGTACCTTAAAAGGGACCATTTGGATGGTTGCTTGATAATTGTTATTGTAGGAAAATTCTATTAGAGGTAGATGTTCGTCCCAGCACCCAGCGAAATCCATGACACAGGCTCCCAACATATCTTCTAAGATTTGATTCAGTCTTTCGGTCTGTCTGTCCGTCTGAGGATGAAATGCTGTACTAAACCTTAGTTGAGTTCACAATGCTTTTTAGAGGCTTTTCTAAAACTGAGAGATGAACCTAGTGTCCCGATCTAATACTATTGACACCAGCACACCATGCAGGCGTACTATCTCTCTGATATACAACTGAGCCCATCGATCCACTCGATATGTGGATTTTTTTGGGATGAAGTGAACCGTCTTGATAAGCCTATCAACAACTAGCTAGACTACGTTGAAACTCTGTTTGGACTTGGGCAAACCCGAGATAAAATCCATACAAACTTCTTACCATTTCCACTGAGGGACATTCAAGGGCTGTAGCAATCATGCTGGGCGCTGTCTCGGGGCCTTCACCTGCTGGCAGGTCAAGCATTGGCTTACGAAATCTGCTATGTCCTTCTTCATCCCTGGCCACCAATAACATCCTTTAAGACCCTGATACATCTTTGTACTTCTAGGGTGGAACGTGTAAGAAGTATCATGGGCTTCCGTCATAATATCATTCAGGATTTTCTCGTCACGGGGAACACACAGGCGATTTTTCCACAGTAGACCCCCGTCTGGGGAGATAGAGTACCCCGCTGGTCTTTCTATCTCTGTCTAACTCCACACTTTCCTAAGGTGTTCATCAGACTTCTGGGCGTTAATAACTCATTTTTGTAGGGTGGGTTGCATGGTCATCTGTGTTATTTGAGTAGTACCACCTCTAATTACAACATCGATTTCAGCCCTATTGCATCAGCTACAACATTGGCTTTGCCTGGATGGTACAGGATCTCGATGTCATAATCCTTTACTAGTTCCAACCATCTCCTATGTCTCATATTAAGCTCCTTCTGCGTAAATAGGTACTTGAGGCTCTATGGTTAGTGAATACTTGGACTTTCTCCCCATACAGATTATGTCGCCATGTTTTCAGTGCGAACACCACTGCTGCTAACTCGAGGTCATGAGTAGGATAGTTTCGTTCATATTCCTTCAGTTGTCTAGAAGCATATGTTATCACCTTACTCTTCTACATGAGCACGCACGCTAGACCTTTTCCTGATGCGTCGCTGGACACCACTAGATTCCCTGATCCATCTGGAACTGTGAGGACTTGTGCTGTCACCAACCTCTCCTTAAGTTTCTGGAAACTCTGTTCACAAGCTGATGTCCACACAAAAGGCTTGCCCTTCTTGGTTAACTGAGTTAGCGCCGAAGATATTTTGGAGAAGTCCTAGACAAACCTTCTGTTATATCCAACTAGTCCTAGAAAACTTCGTACTTCAGTGACTGTGATCGGCCTTGGCCACTTCATCACTGCCTCTATCTTAGCTGGGTCTACTGTGATTCCTCTGCTTGACACCACATGACCCAGAAACGCTAGCTCAGATAGCAAAAACTTGCACTTGGAAAACTTGACATACAATCGTTGTTGGAAAATAAACTTAAATATTTTTTTTGTTTTTTTTTGTTTTTTTGTTTTTTAATTCAGTCAAAACGATTTAATTACGAGGGCATAATTATCTCAGGTAGGGAGAGCAAATAGGAGAGAAATTTACTGAAGGGAGGGTAAATGGGTGAGAAAAAAAATCGTGGGTAGCCAAATTTGGCCTCAGGAAATGCTATAAAAAGGCCTCATGTATTCAATGTAATAGTGGAGAGAGAAATAACAAGAAAGAGAAGGAAAATATTTACTGCCTGAGCTAGTGTGTAATAACATCTTAAGAACTTCTTTGTCTCCTTGTCTCTCTCTCCCCTTTCGACACCTCCTTTTAAAGTTTCGTGAGATTTATCTAAATGAGTTAGATTCAAAGCGAGCGTTTTATTTCGAGAGCAGCGTCAGTTTCTACAAATTGGTATCAGAGCAACTTTAGCTTACTTCATCAAATTTGTATCAGAGCGATTTCAATTCTACAATCGTTGGGCTCTCAGTACGGTCAGAACTTTCCTCAAATGCTCTTTGTGCTATGCCTCTGACTTAGAGTACACCAAAATGTCATCAATAAACACTATAACAAAAGTGTCTAAGAATTCCTTAAACACCCTGTTCATTAGTTCCATGAAGACGACTGGTGCATTGGTAAGACCAAAGAACATGACGAGAAACTCGTAATGTCCATAGCGACTTCTGAAGGCCGTTTTGGGTATATCCTCTCTCTTATTCTCAATTGATGATACCCTAACCTCAAGTCAATTTTGTAGAAAACCGTTGCTTCTTGTAGTTGATCAAACAAGTCGTCGATTCTCGGGAGGGGATACTTATTGTTTATGGTGACCTTGTTTAGCTCTCTATATTCTATACACAGACGCATGGATCCATCCTTCTTGTTCACAAACAGAATAGGGGCTCCCTAGGGCGATACACTGGGTCATATGAAACCCTTATCCAACAGCTCCTATAACTGTTCCTTCAATTTCCTGAGTTCTAGATGCCATTCTGTAGGGTGCCTTGGAGATCGGCGCAATCCCGGTTCTAGGTCGATCCTGAAGTCAAATTCTCTAACTGGGGGCAAACTTGGCAAATCCTCTAGGAAAGCATCAACGAACTCCCTGACGATGTGTACTGATGAGACTGTTTGTTCGTTACTGCTGTCTAGGGTCACACTGGCTAAAAATGCGCGTGCACCACTACGAATCATCTTCTTGGCCTTCAGTGCTGTTATGACGCTTGTGGTTCTTTTGGAAGTGGCTCCCTTATATGTAAAACTATCCCCTGACGGAAGTCTGAGAATCACTATTTGAGTTTCACAATCTATTAGAGCGTGATTCTCGCCTAGCCAATCCATACCCAAAATGACATCAAAGTCTTGCATACTTAACACTATTAATACAGCTTCTATGACACGTCCCGACACTGTTACACTACCTCCCTTAACCCTATGAGTAGCCATCAATAGCTCATGAGCACTGATAGGATGGTCTCTAAGGGTTCCTTTTCTAGGTGTGCTAACTCAACGAATTCCTCGGACACAAACGAGTGTAGAAACCGAATCAAATAATACAAAAGGAAAATGACCAAAGACGAGTAGTGTACCTGTAATAACTATGTCAGGCGTGTCGACTTGTTTACCTGTGGTTGCATGGGCTACAGCTCGCCCCTGCTGCTGTTGGACACCCCAGCCCCTTTGATTCTGTGTTGCAGGTTGGTTAGTGTTATGATCTCTCTTTTGAGGACAATTTGCTACAAAGTGTCATGTTTGGCCACAATTGTAGCATACATCAATTCCTACTCGACACTCCCCCAAGTGAGGGCGTTGACACTTAGGACAATGAGTCATGTTCTATCCTGGGGCTCTTCCTTGATTAATAATGCCGCCACAGGGTGTTCTGCCAGTTCTGGGATGCTTCCGATTTATCTTTTTCTCCTGAACTACGGTGTAGGGTGTTTGGGCTGATCTTGACTGTAATTTGTCAATACGAAGCATATCAATGAGGGTCGCCACGTTGAAGGCTTCTGCATAATTTGTGGATGCTTGAGATGCCACATGGCCTTTAAGATCCTCCCTTAGACCAGAGATAAAACGTTCGACCTTCAGCCGTTTAGTGCTAACAAATACTGGAGAGAATCTTGCCCATCTATTAAATTCCAAATCATAATCCTCCACTAATTTGTCACCCTACTTGAGTTCAAGGAATGTTGTCTACAATTTCATTCTGGTAGTGACCGAATAGTATTTGCGGAGGTAGGCTTCTTTGAACTGACACCAAGTGATGGACTCTCCATGCGGTGCAATAATTCTTTGAGCGCCCTTCCAACAGAAATGCGCCTCTCCCAACATATAAGTTCCACAATGGACCTGATATTCCAGCGGACATGTCATGTAAAAGAAGGTTGTTTCCATAGCCTCAAGCCAGGTTTTCACTACGATGGGATCTATTTTACCACCGTCAAAGGAAGGCAGGTTATGCCTCTGGAAGTATTTCAGATAACGGACTCCACAGTCATAGTCCCTAAGTCTCTGATCCCTTGCATTATTGTATGTTGCATTGTTGTATGTTACATGGGTGTCTGTTGCATTGTCGTCTGGTTAGCCACTAGTGTCTACATCGTCTAAGTCATCTGAGTTTGATTTTGCATAGAGGTTAACATAAATGCCTTTTTGTCATGAGTGTAACGTGTGTACATTTGCAGTGACATTGTATTAATACTTCTCGATCCTAAAGAAAGCTTTTCCTCTAAGCTTGAATAGTGGAAATCGTTTGGTCATAACTTGAACATTCTCCCAGGAGGCATCAACAGGTGAAGAGTGGCTCCAGTATATCAAAACTTCTAACGGTATAGCTTTAAATCAATGGTAAGTGGTTGAGGAGGGTCAGGGGCTGGAATTGGAGGAAGTTCTTGATTATTATTGACACTGCCTTCACGGTATGGTTTGAGTGTGGAAACATGAAAACCGGGTGTATTTTGATTCGGTTTGTAAGTTTAACTTATAGACCATAGAACCAATTCGTTCTAATACCTCAAAAGGCCTAAAGAATTTTGCGACAAGCTTATGATTTTTCTTTAAAGCTAACAAAGACGAGCGATATGGTTGAAAACATATGAGAACTGTAACGACCCTGATATTTTACCTATTTTGTCTAAGGTCATTATTACACTTTGAAATGCGGAATAAACATTAAGTGGGCCCTGTATCATTAATGCGACTTACACTCGCCTTTTATTACCTCGTGGAAGAAAAATACAAGAGAAAGAAAGAAAAAAGAACAAAACTGAAATAAATCTCTTATCCTACCCTAAGGTTTATTATGCAAATACAATTCAACCTATACTAGCCTAAACTAATCACCCAAAACGAATTCAACTTATACTAACCTATACTATGAAGGGACAAAAAGAAAGATGATTGCCCTATGCATGTGCCACGGTCCCGGGGTGTACGATGCCGCCGACGATCTCACATGGGTGCTTTACCCTTATCTGGAAAAAAATATAGCACGAGGCTTGAGTATTTCTAGAATACTCAGTAAGTGACCCCCCTATCGGGGTTATGCAACAATCACAAGCAATGAAATGATGGGACCTATCTTTCGTTTCGTTTCGTTTTTCCTACGGTGCTGTCCTAACAGGTAACTCGTGTACCATATACTCTACACACAGCCCATACGTGCGAGTATGGGCTCACCAGCTAGTTCGCACACCGCTGGGCCACTTTCATTACCCGGTGGGCATACTCTGGGAGCCCCTTATGCCGGGACCCGTTAGAACTAGTAACCGTCACGGCAGCGTTATGCGAGGCATAACGATCGTTGCCCTGCCATTGGGTGTACGCGTCCGTACCCTTGTGATGGAATGGGGGTATCCCCCCAGATGCATGAACACACACAATGCATTAGGTCCCCATTAATACTATATTATCATTAGTGAACATAACCCCTCAGTTACGTTCCATGCAAACATGTCAACCTCGTTCCCTATTTACGTACCATACATAACTCTATTGGGGTTTTGTTCTCATGAATCTACCTTATTTCATGTCATACAATTCATGCAGTTAATATTCAACATTCCACACAATCATGTCACAACCATTCAAGAACAACTTAACGTCACATGCATTACATATCGTATCAGATTACAAAGCATACATATCATACATAGCATACAATTACGTTCACATAGGTACGTATTTAAACACACAATTCAATGCACTATTTAATGACACGTGCGAAACCACGGGCACGTGTCATCACACAACAACAACGCGTAATCCTACGACGGGGTGAGCCACTTACTTGGTAGGCCTTAGCCGAAGTACTCCCTAAAATATAACGTAAGCTCCTAGCTCCTCGTAAAACGTCCTACGCTTCCATGGGTGGTTGGTTCCTATTGGATCATTCGACACCTTCGTTAGTATTTCACAATTATCATTAATATTCAACTTGAAATTGTGACATACGTCCTTAAAATGGTCTAATTTACCTTAAACGGGGCCGAAACCAGGTCCGGGAGGGTCGGAACAGTGACAAACGGGTCGAAAACAGGTTCCCTGAGCCGGATAAGCCGCCGGAGCCGAGAAGCCGCCGTCGAGCCGAGGGGAGTTGCGCTGCCGAGGTGACACGTGGCACAACCAGAGAGCGACACGTACAACGGTCTGGGTCGAGGCGCGGGTTTTCGGGTCGAGCGCGCGGGTCTGGGTTGGCCGCGAGCGATGGGTCGGCCCAAGCTGGAGGCTGTGTAGGTGGGCTGGGCCTTAACTGGTTTTCTGGGTTGGGTCGAAACGTTTTGGGTTGCGGGAGGTTTCGTCGACCGAATTGGGTCAACGTGGGTTGGGTTCGGTTCGGGTTGCGGGGTCCGACGTTCGGGTCGGACTTCGTCTTCTTCGCCCGTTTCCTCGCCGATTTCTGGCGACCGCCCTCTCCCTCCGTGACGTCGCTTCGCCGTCCTTTTTCCCTCCCCTTTCTCCGTTTTCGAGTCTCCTTCTTCCCCTAATCTCGTTTTTGGGATTGGTTTGGAACGTAACGGCCTAACACTCTCGGATCTGAGAGGGTTTGGGGATCCGACGCTCTATCTTCCTTGCCGGCGGTGTACAACGTGTAGGACTCGCCTAAATCTATCCCCGGTGTATGTAAAAGTCTCTGGGATTACTTTCGTTATGTGAGATTGAAGTTTGACGTCGATTTCGTAAGGTTTGGGCCTCGCCGGAGTTTCGTCGGCCTTTTCCTCTTCCTTCGTTTTTCCCTTTTTCCTTTTCCTTTTTCCTTCCTTGCAGGTGCTCTCGGGGTGGCTGATGGTCGGGTTCGTGTTTCCTCAGCGATTCCGACTTCGCCCGCCCTTTGTGGGTCGTGTGCGAACGAAAACTCCGGCGTTTGCCGGAGTTTTCGGTCCTGCCGACGACTCGCCTTTTTTTTTTTTTTTTTGATCCGTTACATTAACTTTGTCTCAAATATTGAACAATAATGGTTATGGTTGGTGTGATTGATCATATTAATCCTTATTTTGTTTTGAGCTTCCTTAAGATTATCTCTAAGGATTTGCAGCATGGAATCTCTTTTCTAAAGAATGTCATCCACGGCTTCAAATGGTAGAACTTTCTGGTGTGGTCTTGAGTGAAGAATGGTAGCTCGTGTTCTAGCAGAATTCTGCCCATGGCATCAATAAAGTTAATTATTTTCTAGTTATTATTTCCCAACTCAACATAACTTCAAATATATTGTGAGTTAACTTCAAGTATATTGGCTATTGGATGTTGAAGTTTGTTATATTTTTGTTTGAAAATGCTAAAAAGAATGAGAGTTTTTCCTTTTTATTTAAACCTTTGAGATTTAAGAAGAAAAAAAAAAGAGAAATTAGAGAAGTTTTAGAAATTGAGAAATAATGGAGAGGATTAAGACCATATTGGAGAAGTAAAGTTAAAAAATATGATAATTGAGAAATTGTTGAGCCATAGATTAACTAGAGTTGAGAGAATAAATAGAAGAGGAAGATGATATATTTCATGGAGATAAACTGTTTTCGTCCTAATATTAATGGTAAAAAAAAGTTTTAAACACTTTGAAGGGTTTAATGCTATTTTTTAAAGTTTAAGTGTGTTTTTGGAATATTATCTAACTTTTTTGTCCATAAACTATAAGTAAGTGTATTTTTAAAGCTTTTAAAAAAAAATTTAAAGCTATTAATGAAAGTTTTAAAAATTGAAGAGTATTTTGAACTTTTTAAAAAGTTTAATGGTAATGAATTAAACCTGTTAAAGTTTAAGTGTATTTTTTTTAACTTTTTTGTCACAACTCGATTTTCGAGTCTACCAATTTTGGACCGTGACAAAAGAGACAAGACATAAGTAAATAAAATAAAAGTCAATTAAAATAAAAAATAAAAAAGAATAATAGAAAATACAATAAAAATGTTGCCCAATTTAAAATAAACAACACCACGGTTAAAAAAATGAAATCTAATTACAAATCAGTGTTGTTCGAGTTTATTTCAAACGGAGAATGGGTTCGAGATACAATTTGAAATAAAATATGAAAGACCCAAAATACAAAGATTGGACTGATGACCCATGACGACCGCCTCTAACTGCGCAACTCTCGAACGCTCCCCACCTCTATTAGTAGTTAGCGAACACTTAAAAAAAAAAGTAATAGCTCAAAAAAATAATAAATAATAATTATTAATAAGAAAAAAAAAATGGTATCTCACCTCCTCAATTATTTCTCCTCAATTAACCCTTACACCAATGCTACTTAAAAAAAAGAAAACAAAACAACAAAAATGTTAAATCTACTTTGAGGAAAATGAAAATAACCTTCACACAGCCAAGGCAAATTGCAGATTTAAGTGGAAAAAGAGATTTTGCTATATTATTATGGTAAATCATATCTCACATCTCATTTTCCTCTATAATTAGCATTTTAGGTGTTACAATAAATCAAGTCAGAATCAGCCTTTTGTTTAACCAATTATTTAGAATCAAATTTTAATTAGCATTGTGTTAAGTTCTAGTAAATCACATCAAATCATTACAAGTTTGCCAAAAATATTAACAAAATTAAAATAATAAAAAAAAAATACTGTGGGAAAGAAAAAGGGAAGATTTGGAAGTAAGAATTGATTAAAAGAAAATTGGTCAAGAATATGTGTGAACAGATGTAAAAGATAAATGAGAGAATAAAAAAGGAAAATTTACTGAACTAAAACAAATACAGGGAGGAGGGAAGAAGTGAGGAAAACGGGAAATTTTGATGGAGGAAAATGGAAGATTGGGTGAACATTAAACATAGGAAATATCACGTCAAGAAACTCCCTCCGAATTTTTCTATTAATAATATCTTCTCTAAAACAATAAAAAATAAGATATTTAGTTAAAATAGAATTATATATAACTTCCCAGACTCTATTCATAAAGTCACTCAGGCTCACATGAAGTCACACATGGACCATCGTAAAATTTAGAGAATTGAAGTTGAAATAGTCCATTGTAAAATTGAGAGAATTGAAGTTGAAATTGATGTCATGGTTCTTATAGGTTGACTTGGATACAAAGGACAAAATCGAATTTTCTTAAGGATAAATTGGTGACATCAGCCTAAGCTAATCAGGTAAGTGACCTTACTATAAGATAGACTAGAAATTATATGAGCTATGATGATGTATGAGTTATGATACTTGATAATGTGCGTAATATATATAGTTGATGTATGATGTACTTGATATGCATGATGCATTTTATGGCGATATGATGAGTATGATGATTGCATGAAGTTTGTCTTAATATGTTGATGTTTTCCATATCAAGCATGTTATATGATGATGAGTATCATATTGCATTATGTCGATAGACCGACATAAGACACAACCCTAAGAGCATGAAAATGATATTAATATAAATATCCAACGAGCATGTGTTACTTAATGTAACAAAGAGATGAAACTAGAGGGTTGTGTCAGAAGAGATGATAAGATGGAATTTAGAGGGATCTCATGCATGTTGTGTGTTCATAAGCATAGAGATACTTCTTCAGAGACGATGAGTATGGACGCATACAGTATGATGATGAGGGTGTTCATGGGGAACATGACACCAAGGGGTTTCGCTGACCTCCGGAGGTCGCTACAACTTAACTTGACCAGAGAGGGTCCAGGGGGTGTGCGAGCTCCCTGGAGATTCACACTCACACGTGTGGGTCGTGTGTGGGGAGTACTACACATCCATAGTAGTCCGAGACTGGAGGCCACACCTAGAGAATAGAGATAGGTCCCAAGAGAATGATTGCATGTGTTTGCATTTGCATGACCCCTATAGTGGGGCTACTTACTGAGTATTCTTCCAGGCCGTGTGCCACATCATTTTTCACGTAAAGGCAAAGCGCACATGTACGGAGGACGGCGGCATCACGAGCAAAGACTGTAGCACGTGCATAGGGTAGACTCATATTTAAATTGCTCGTCTTAGGTTAGAATAGGTTGTTTTGCATTTCATCGTTTTAAATTATTTTGTATTTTTTTTTAATTTCTCTAAATTTCAGTATTTCGTATTTAAACACGTAAGACCATGGATGTGTCTTCTAGAGAAGATGATGTTTTAAATATTTTCGACATTTATACTATAGATGATGTTTTCTTTTAAGAGTTATATTTCCGCATAAATGATGAGCATGAGACTAGTAGCGACTCTGAGTATGTAGAAATTTAGGGTCATTACAAGAAATGTATAAATGGGGCGAGTATAAAAATATTTAATAAGCAGCCTACTTGTAGATACTCATCACATCCAATTCCTACTAGATCCTCACATATTTTTCTCTCTATGTTTTAGGAAGTTCAAGCCTAATTCTATAGTTATCTGAGCTTTTAGGGATGACTCAATATTCCAAGCAGTTCTCTTACCTGTCCCATACCCTATGGTGGCCTGAAAGCTATTCGTTGGGTTCTAGCGTCATGGATCTTCCACATGGTGAATCTCATCTTAGGGTAAACCAACTTCTCTAATTCTCATACTTAGTAAGCTTGCATAGCTATAGCAGTAAATGTCGAGTATCCTTTGTTGAGGCGCGACCTTATCAAATCTGTTTGAATCATATGGCATCATCACTTCTAAACATCATTTGTGTATGGTTAGCTAGCAACCCTTAACACAGGGCTATAGTGTCACATTTAGTTTCGGGAATGACCACCTATGCCAACCAACTACTAAGTTTAGCGGTGTGATTTCTCATCCCTCTTAGACTAATTTACAGTGGTGCAATCCTTTTAAGGAGGCTCTAGGTTGTTTTCACACTCGCTAGAGACACTCATCCTGAGATATCTATCCATGTAATCTCAAGCCTTTGACAAGTTTATGTACTCAATAGTAACTCAAGTGGCCTTGTCACATTGTCCTATTTGACCATTCTAGGTCAAATTCAATGGTACGAGTTTCTGATTACTTACCGCTTGACAGGGGCACTGCTTGGTTTGACCTGGGCTACCAAACAATGTCATGAGGTATTGAATGAAATAGAAAGTAATATTGGCTCTAGTGATACAGTTCACATTACAAGGAAGTTGATTAAACTTTTTTAGTCCTCCATAGATACTGCGAAGGTTTAATAGGTTCTTAGGTCATCTCGAGACTAGCTCATTAAGGCTAATCTAATTTCTAAGTGCACTATGCTCTTAACCACTGATCGCCAATTGCAATCCTACTGTGCTTGGTCTACTAGAAACATATTGGTCACATAAAATCGGCTAGCACTTGTGCACTATTCCTAGCATATTATATTCATGCATGCTTGTAAGGAGATATCCTTATCAGCCCCCTAAAGCACAGGAAACTTCATCTGAACATTCACGCATGTCTCAATGAGGAGAATAATGTCCATCAATCACCATGAGCACAAATCACAATATCTCATTTTCCTTTCCAACATAGCAGAAAACATTAAATAAGCATGCATCGTGAATTCTCATCCTATGGGCACTTTCATAGTTTTATTTTATATAAATTTTAATATCATCTAAAATTGATCTTCTAGACTCTAAAATATGCATATTCGAACCATTTAAGGCAAGAAATGCTTGCATGCTAGCGCGTACTAATATTATTTGAAGAAAGTTTGAATGGCTACTTACTTGGATGACACGTGTCTTCTAAAGCTAACTTTTTTCACTTGTTAGGGGTTCTTAATTTCTTAAAATTTCTCTAGTAGGTCCTAATTAATGTTAAAATAATTTCAATATCTAAATTAGTGCAAAAAATAATCGAACGGGAGTCGAAACAGGCAAAAAACGAACCTCACAAGCTTTACAAGTGGCTAAAGGTGTCACACACTACAAGGAAGGACACTTGTTGGTTGGCAAACGGGTTGGGTCGATTCAAGTTGACTCGTGTTGCGGTCCTCAAGTCAATTCTTCGTCTCCCTCTGATGGTGTGACATGTGGCTTGTCTGCACGCTTGACGTGTGCTACCCTCTAATACTTTTTGCGTTCCTTCGCCCTTTGCCTAACACATATCCGTCTGGGTATCGTCTTCCCCCACTAGTTTCCAAAATTGATCGTGATTTCATAGTCTTTTCCTAATTTCTTTTGATTTTTTATCTTTCTCTATGTAATTATATTCCATTTTGTTTCTTCATCAAAATTGAAGAGTTTTATACCATCTTAACTAAATTATTTTCATTTAGTTTGATTAAATATAGGGAGAACTAAATGTATTCAAAGTAGGTCAAAAACTAAAAAAATTCACCATTCTTAAGGCTCATCAAAACTCCACTTTTCAGTCTGATTCGACTTCAGATTCCTTCATAAAAGTTGGATCTCGTGGATGTAGAAAACATCTAAAAACAAAAATTCAAAACCCTTACCTCTGGATCGTCCTCCTTTCTTCACAGATTTAGAGGAATCAAGTATGAATATCCTCAACCTTTTGAGCACGTGTTCTGAAGGAACTAGTGTTGGAAAATGACTCTAGGCGGCGGGATCAAGAGGTCTCCAATCGTTATTTTCTCTCCCTCTCAAAACATTCTTTTCTCTCTCTTATCTTTTTCTCCCTAATTAACTCAGATTTTAGGTTAATTACATGCGTTGACTTTAACTTTTTCCTATTTTTGCTATTTTGTGTTCTTAAATTTTTGAAAACTTTTCAAGCATTTTTTTCTATCATTTCTTGAAATTTAGTCTCTTAAAATTCAATAAAATCTCGATCTCTTAAAGGGTATTCATGATTTTTTTACAAGTTCAAAATGTAACGCCCATAATATTTTTAACCTATATTAGTGACGTTGCCCTATGCATGCTTTAAACACCTATGCGGAAATTCATGATAAATACTTTTGAAATAAGGCCTTAGACTTACATATTTAGTTCAAAATAAAGATAACATAGTCTTTGAGCCTAAACTAAATTGCATTAAAACACTTATCAACTACTAACGAAATTCAATGCGTTCTACTGCCCTATCATGACTTATCATGACTTATCTTGACTTCCATGGCCTTTACCAGCATTCACCGTCATCCGTGCATGAGAGCTTTGCCTTTACTTGAAAATATAAGGGTAGCACGTGCCTTAATTATGTTAAGAAATACTTAGTAAGTCAGTCCACTGCTGGGGTTAGTAATGCAATCACAAACATAACATGTTAGAGACCTATTCTTTAAAACTGTAACATGAAATTAGGCTCTTTCCAGTTTCAAACAGGGTTAGATGTGTAGTACTTCTCCACACATGGCCCACGTACGCGCACATGGACCCACCAAGCGGGCTCGTATACGTACCTCTTGGGCTTGACTTGGTCAGGCACAACGCATTACACGTCATCGGACACCTCAGAAAAGGAAAGACTTGCACGATATCATGGCGAACATAAATATCAAAGGTACATGTCCATACTAGCATAACATAACAGAGAAGTATCTCGATGAACATGACATACATACATGCTTGAGGTCCCATGATTTTCATTCATAACATAACATTAATCTCATTTCATTCATAACATGTTTCATATATGCATCGTGTATACATGACAATCATCACATAACTTTACATGACCAGATATAACATGACATACATGACATTTCATTTCATTTCATTCATAACATAGCGTAATGGATATCACATGCATACATCGCATGCATCACATATCAATACAAAGAACATATAACCATCGCTTAAATAATTTGGTACATGCAGGAGCCACAGGGTATGCACCATCATACATCAGTCAATCATCTAACTTTAATAGTAAGGTCACTTACTTGATTGGCTTTGGCCGAAATTACTAATTACTCTGTAGCTATTTCGAACACTATACTTCGACATTTAATGTCACCTATGACATCCATATCACATACTCAGGACATATCGACATCATAATCAAGCTAAACATACATGATAATTATTTCCAATAAAAGTCCTAAGCGACCTAAAATGACTACTAAAAATGACTTGAATGAGGTAAAAAATGGGTTCAGGAGGTTCAAAGAGGGAAACGATATAAATTTTGTATACTGAGCCGCCTAAGTTGAGCCGTCAAGCCGAGCCGAGAGGAGCCGCGCTGGAAGCGGAACACGTGCCAGGCACGTGAGAGTCGGGGGGCACAGTTCATCAAGTCGAGGCGCAGGTCAACGGGTCAAGGAGCAGGTCACGCGTGGGCTGGACTTTCCGCATTCTGTCTGGGCAATGGAAGCTTTGGGTCGTGGGGCGGTGGGCTTTCCGTTTCTGGATTGGGCTGAAAGGATTAGGAGCATCTTCAACAGTGATTTGGAGAAAAATAAAGTTCAAGTGATATTATTATTAAAATATTATCTGATCTTAAAAGTTCTGATTTCTTTTTTTCTTTTTTTTTTTAATGTTTTAAAATAGATTAATAATTTTGTGTCTCACTCCTTTGAACTAGATCGTCAAAATGTGACTGTTCATATTTTATGCCCATCTTCAAATATTACCCATAAATCTAACAACTTCCTTAAGGATTAAAATATGCTAATGGTGAGAAGTTTATGACGTGCCCCATAAGAATGCCATAAAAAACTAAAATAATTCTTTAGATACAACGAACATTCTTTTCATTGTACCCAATAAAACATATATCTCAAAACAATTGATAGGAGAAAAAAATGTTAATAACTACTACCCTTCTTCTAAACAAAACACTAACCATTTTTCTAAATTGACTCAACTTATTAACCACTAACAATCATCTGAAAATTGCTCCAAGTTAATAACTCTTTTAATTAAATCAAGCTTCTTGATTCACATTTTTTATATTCGTAGATGAAATACAGAGAATAGACAATCTACCAACTACGGGACCATTTAAAGTTATAAAAATATGATCCGTCCAAATTTGGAAACCAAGAACAACAAACATTTGAAAAGAAAGGGCTAAAAATGTGGATTCTTACAATTATTGTCTTTTGAAGAAATTTGTATATAAATAGGAGTTGGCATAGGGAAGGCATTCATATATTGAGTAACAAGGGTATAGAGATGGCAATGAAAGGCGAGGAGTTGCTAAAAGCTCAAGCCCACATATGGAATCACATATTCAACTTCATAAACTCCATGGCTTTGAAATGCGCCGTCCAACTCCGCATTCCAGACGCCATCAGCCACCATGGCCTACCCATGACCCTCTCTCAACTCGTTTCATCTCTCCAAGTTGACCCACAAAAGTCCCAACACATCCGCCGTTTAATGCGTATATTGGCCTACGCTGGCTTCTTCGTTATACACGAAAGTAGCAAAGGAGATGATCAAGAAGTGGCATACTCACTCACCAATTCATCTCTTCTTCTTCTTGAACACAACCCCTTAACTTTGTCACCCTTTTTGCTTTCCATGCTCGACCCGGTCCTCGTGGATCCATGGCAATTTATATCGGCCTGGCTCCGTAACGACGGCGATCGAACCCCATTTGAAACAGCTCATGGGAAGCAATTTTGGGAGCATATGGGTGGGAAACCAAAAGATGGGATGGTTTTTAATGCAGCTATGGCTAGTGATGCGAGGTTGGTGACGAGTGTTTTGTTGGGGAAATATAAAAGTGTGTTTGAGGGAGTTGAGTTATTGGTGGATGTGGGAGGAGGCACTGGAACCGTTGCACAAGCCATTGCTGAGGCCTTTCCTCAAATGCAATGTGTTGCTTTTGACCTCCCCCAAGTTGTGGCTGACTTGAATGGAAACCACAATTTGATGTTTGTTCAAGGGGACATGTTTCAACAAATTCCACCGGCTGATGCACTTCTGTTGAAGGTGAGGACATGAACCAATTAACACTTCGACTTGTAATTTAACACTGAATTTAATGTGATATGTTGTTATACAGTGGATATTACATGATTGGAGTGACGAAGAATGTGTGAAGATACTGAAAAGATGTAAAGAGGCAATCACGAGCAATGGAAAGAAAGGGAAAGTGATGATAATAGATTTGGTGGTGACAGATGAAGACATTAAGAATGATATGTTGACTGAAACTCAACTGTTTTGGGACGTGTTGATGATGGTGACGGTCGGTGGACGAGAAAGAAATGAGAAAGAATGGGCTGAATTGTTCTATAAAACTGGATTCAGTGGTTACACCATCTTTCCTATATTAGGTTTAAGGTCTCTAATTGAGATTTATCCATAATTATATCTCCTTTTAAGTGTTACAATTTGAAGTTTGAACTACATATTTTCGTGTATAATAAAGTGTGATTTTATGTGGATGTTGCAATTTAAACGATATCGAGATATGAAACCATATCGTCATCTCTCTCCGACAAGATTTTGTTCATTAACCTAACCTTTCCAATCATTTTTCGTTTTTCCGATGTTTTTTTTCCTCCGGAAAAACAAAATGTCTTGTAACCAAGTTTATTTAGAAGGTTTCAACCTCCTTTTTCTAAATTTTATAAATCTTCAGTTTTAAACTTTTAATTTGTTCAATTATATTAAAAAAATATTTAAAATCAACTCATATAGATATAAATTGATATTTTATATTTTATGGAACTATAAAGTTACATAATAATTTTGTGAATTTTCAAAAAATTAAAATGTAACACTAATCTTTCTCACTAATTTTGGTTAATTTCTTTATTCTTTCTCACCCATACAACCTTTTCCCTCAATTAATTTGGAGATTAAAGCCTTGTACAAATAGATTTCGTCTTTGGAATAGATGCATCACCGACGTTGATGGGAGTTCTGTTGAACACAATTTTTTTTTGTGAGAAACACTCACTCTTTATTAAGACCATTCGAGTAGTGATTTTACTGCATATTCTAAGTCATTTTGTGTTCTGTTGAACACAAAATATTCTAAGTCATTTTTCTAAAATACATAGACAATGTGCTCATACAATTATTGGATTTGACTGGGCTAGTGATGATATTTTAACACTCTCCCTCAACACTAGTCCTCATTCGTCGCACCATGTTGAGCTGACAGTGAAAGCCCTCATGTTTGCAAGTATTTAACCCTTTTGTAGACAAGTTTGCCACTTGGTCATTCGTATTCTTCCTTCAAAACTTTGTCATTAATAAAATGACAGTGCATCTCTACATGCTTTGTTCTACCATGAAACATCGGATTTTCTACTAGACAAGCCACACATTGGTTGTCGCTATGAAGTGGTATCAAATAGTCAACTTTCTGGTGCAAATTCTTCTTTAAGAGTTTCAGCCACGTAATTTCTTGAGCTGCTCTAGTTGTTGATCTATACTTTGCTTCTGTGGTTGAAAATTACACTAGCAGTTATCTTTTGCTACACAAAAAAATTGTTTCCAAATCGAGTTTGAACACATACCCGATGCTTGATCTTTGGGTGTCGTGATATCTTGCATAGTCAACATCACAGTATCTAGCTAGCTTGTAGTATTCGCTTCTTTTGTACAAAAGACCATAGTCAATTGTACATTTGACATATCTCAAGATCCATCGAGTTGCATTCAAATTAGGCTTCTTCGAACTTTGCATATACCGACTAATGACTCAAACTGAATTCTCAAATTTCTTCGGAGGGTTCACGTAAATTTTCTAGTTAACTCTTTGTGTAAGAAAGCATTCTTCACAACCATCTGCCATAATTTTCAATCTTTACGTACTGGAAATGCTAACGACACCCTATGATAGTGATCTTCGCCACTGGACTAAACGTTTCATTATAGTTTAGTCCATATTGTTGAGAGAACCTTAGAACTACAGACTAAACTTTGTATCTCTCGATTGATCCATCCAAAAGGATATTATTTTGTAACCCCACTTGCAAGAGATGAGTTTGAGTCTTAACACTAGTTCCCTAGTATGATTTTGGTCCAACGCTATAATTTCTTCTTCCATTTCCTGGCCCCAAGCTGTATTTTATGATGATTGTTCATATGTTTATGGCTCTTTAACTTCATATTTTATAATAGCTATATTGACATACTTTGGATTTGACTAATGGATTCTTTTTTACTGTCTAAGTTGTTGAGGTGTCATTTCCTTTTCACTAAGTTCACTTGATTGAGCCACTTCTTGCACACCAACATTAGTGTCACTTGGATCTTTAGGCACATCAACACTTAACTAAATGTATACAGTTTTCTCCCCCGTCTTCTGTAGAAGAGTTCCTCCAATGTTGTCCAAGTATGGTAATACTTCCTTCTTCGAGGGCCACCCTACTTCTGTTGCGCCACTCTAATCATCAATCATGTGGTTTGAGCATCATGAATCAATGAACCAGTCATCCTCGTAATCGATATGCTATCCCATCATCACCATGAGCGCTAGCTCGTCTTCTTCTACCTCTGCATCCCATTCATTCTACATCCGTTTTTGAGTTGCCACATTGCTTTTGACGGACTTTTCTTGGACCAACAATCCTTAGACATGTGCCCTTCTTCCCATAATTGTAGCAAATAACTTCAAATCCCTTCCCTTGAGAACCTTCTTGTCAATCTTCTGAGTTCTCCCAGGTTGTGCCGTTTCTTAATGACTTCTTCCTTTGAAACCATTTTTGTATCCACGTTTGTAGACAAATTATTGTTGCTCCGACTTTCACTTGTGTAGAGCGCTTCTTATTTGCTATTCAACATGATGCATCTCATTTGCTTAGTCATGGCTTCTTGGCTTGTTAGCAAACTTTCAGATACTACAAGTGATGGTTGAGCAGGTCTCCCTGTATAGCAATAATGAAGCTTCTATATTCTGGTCGTAATCCATGGATAATGAAACTCTTCATTCGAGCTTCTCCAATGACGGACTTCGGGTCTAAGTTAGTAATCTTTCGACAAATCGACTTGACCTTGTCGAAGGAATGTTTAATCGTCATGTCATGTTGTGAGATTGATAACAGCTCATTCTCCAGATGTTGTAGCCTCGTATCGTTCTTCTTTGAGAACAACATCATGAATGTGTCCCATGTTTATTTTGGTGTCTTATCATCCCAAATGTGTTCTAACATCTCTTCTTCGATTGTGGTTTCAAGACAAATATTGTTTTGCCTGCTTTGATTCTCCATTTGCTCAAGGTGCCATTAGGATTCTCCTCTACATACCTTCATTCCCACCAACGATCTCCAAATGTTCTTTCCTTGTAAATAAGACATCATGCATGTTGCCCACGTGTTGTAGTTGTTTCTGTTAAGTTTCTTAATTCCTTCAACGATTTGAAAATCGCCCATCATGCTGACAATATTTCAGTAATATCAAACAAACATTTTTCGACACAAAACTTGTAGAGTCACAGACTACTTATGACACAAAAAAACTTATTCACTAATAATCTCAAGAAATCGTTTCTGATGTGGAAGATTTGACAAAGCTGCAACCATAGAGCATACTAAGAATTTCAAAAGATCAAACAGCCTACACCAATCTTGCTCTGATACTAGATTTTTTAACACAACTTTTTATGGGAAACACTCACACTCTTTATTAAGACCTCTT
>CM066978.1:5880277-5887777 GCA_033971965.1 Cucurbita ficifolia
TTTTTTTTTTTTTTTTTTTTTTTTTTTTTTTTTTTTTTTTTTTTTTTTTTTTTTTTTTTTTTTTTTTTTTTTTTTTTTTTTTTTTTTTTTTTTTTTTTTTTTTTTTTTTTTTTTTTTTTTTTTTTTTTTTTTTTTTTTTTTTTTTTTTTTTTTTTTTTTTTTTGTTTTTTTTTTTTTTTTTTTTTTTTTTTTTTTTTTTTTTTTTTTTTTTTTTTTTTTTTTTTTTTTTTTTTTTTTTTTTTTTTTTTTTTTTTTTTTTTTTTTTTTTTTTTTTTTTTGTTTTTTTTTTTTTTTTTTTTTTTTTTTTTTTTTTTTTTTTTTTTTTTTTTTTTTTTTTTTTTTTTTTTTTTTTTTTTTTTTTTTTTTTTTTTTTTTTTTTTTTTTTTTTTTTTTTTTTTTTTTTTTTTTTTTTTTTTTTTTTTTTTTTTTTTTTTTTTTTTTTTTTTTTTTTTTTTTTTTTTTTTTTTTTTTTTTTTTTTTTTTTTTTTTTTTTTTTTTTTTTTTTTTTTTTTTTTTTTTTTTTTTTTTTTTTTTTTTTTTTTTTTTTTTTTTTTTTTTTTTTTTTTTTTTTTTTTTTTTTTTTTTTTTTTTTTTTTTTTTTTTTTTTTTTTTTTTTTTTTTTTTTTTTTTTTTTTTTTTTTTTTTTTTTTTTTTTTTTTTTTTTTTTTTTTTTTTTTTTTTTTTTTTTTTTTTTTTTTTTTTTTTTTTTTTTTTTTTTTTTTTTTTTTTTTTTTTTTTTTTTTTTTTTTTTTTTTTTTTTTTTTTTTTTTTTTTTTTTTTTTTTTTTTTTTTTTTTTTTTTTTTTTTTTTTTTTTTTTTTTTTTTTTTTTTTTTTTTTTTTTTTTTTTTTTTTTTTTTTTTTTTTTTTTTTTTTTTTTTTTTTTTTTTTTTTTTTTTTTTTTTTTTTTTTTTTTTTTTTTTTTTTTTTTTTTTTTTTTTTTTTTTTTTTTTTTTTTTTTTTTTTTTTTTTTTTTTTTTTTTTTTTTTTTTTTTTTTTTTTTTTTTTTTTTTTTTTTTTTTTTTTTTTTTTTTTTTTTTTTTTTTTTTTTTTTTTTTTTTTTTTTTTTTTTTTTTTTTTTTTTTTTTTTTTTTTTTTTTTTTTTTTTTTTTTTTTTTTTTTTTTTTTTTTTTTTTTTTTTTTTTTTGTTTTTTTTTTTTTTTTTTTTTTTTTTTTTTTTTTTTTTTTTTTTTTTTTTTTTTTTTTTTTTTTTTTTTTTTTTTTTTTTTTTTTTTTTTTTTTTTTTTTTTTTTTTTTTTTTTTTTTTTTTTTTTTTTTTTTTTTTTTTTTTTTTTTTTTTTTTTTTTTTTTTTTTTTTTTTTTTTTTTTTTTTTTTTTTTTTTTTTTTTTTTTTTTTTTTTTTTTTTTTTTTTTTTTTTTTTTTTTTTTTTTTTTTTTTTTTTTTTTTTTTTTTTTTTTTTTTTTTTTTTTTTTTTTTTTTTTTTTTTTTTTTTTTTTTTTTTTTTTTTTTTTTTTTTTTTTTTTTTTTTTTTTTTTTTTTTTTTTTTTTTTTTTTTTTTTTTTTTTTTTTTTTTTTTTTTTTTTTTTTTTTTTTTTTTTTTTTTTTTTTTTTTGTTTTTTTTTTTTTTTTTTTTTTTTTTTTTTTTTTTTTTTTTTTTTTTTTTTTTTTTTTTTTTTTTTTTTTTTTTTTTTTTTTTTTTTTTTTTTTTTTTTTTTTTTTTTTTTTTTTTTTTTTTTTTTTTTTTTTTTTTTTTTTTTTTTTTTTTTTTTTTTTTTTTTTTTTTTTTTTTTTTTTTTTTTTTTTTTTTTTTTTTTTTTTTTTTTTTTTTTTTTTTTTTTTTTTTTTTTTTTTTTTTTTTTTTTTTTTTTTTTTTTTTTTTTTTTTTTTTTTTTTTTTTTTTTTTTTTTTTTTTTTTTTTTTTTTTTTTTTTTTTTTTTTTTTTTTTTTTTTTTTTTTTTTTTTTTTTTTTTTTTTTTTTTTTTTTTTTTTTTTTTTTTTTTTTTTTTTTTTTTTTTTTTTTTTTTTTTTTTTTTTTTTTTTTTTTTTTTTTTTTTTTTTTTTTTTTTTTTTTTTTTTTTTTTTTTTTTTTTTTTTTTTTTTTTTTTTTTTTTTTTTTTTTTTTTTTTTTTTTTTTTTTTTTTTTTTTTTTTTTTTTTTTTTTTTTTTTTTTTTTTTTTTTTTTTTTTTTTTTTTTTTTTTTTTTTTTTTTTTTTTTTTTTTTTTTTTTTTTTTTTTTTTTTTTTTTTTTTTTTTTTTTTTTTTTTTTTTTTTTTTTTTTTTTTTTTTTTTTTTTTTTTTTTTTTTTTTTTTTTTTTTTTTTTTTTTTTTTTTTTTTTTTTTTTTTTTTTTTTTTTTTTTTTTTTTTTTTTTTTTTTTTTTTTTTTTTTTTTTTTTTTTTTTTTTTTTTTTTTTTTTTTTTTTTTTTTTTTTTTTTTTTTTTTTTTTTTTTTTTTTTTTTTTTTTTTTTTTTTTTTTTTTTTTTTTTTTTTTTTTTTTTTTTTTTTTTTTTTTTTTTTTTTTTTTTTTTTTTTTTTTTTTTTTTTTTTTTTTTTTTTTTTTTTTTTTTTTTTTTTTTTTTTTTTTTTTTTTTTTTTTTTTTTTTTTTTTTTTTTTTTTTTTTTTTTTTTTTTTTTTTTTTTTTTTTTTTTTTTTTTTTTTTTTTTTTTTTTTTTTTTTTTTTTTTTTTTTTTTTTTTTTTTTTTTTTTTTTTTTTTTTTTTTTTTTTTTTTTTTTTTTTTTTTTTTTTTTTTTTTTTTTTTTTTTTTTTTTTTTTTTTTTTTTTTTTTTTTTTTTTTTTTTTTTTTTTTTTTTTTTTTTTTTTTTTTTTTTTTTTTTTTTTTTTTTTTTTTTTTTTTTTTTTTTTTTTTTTTTTTTTTTTTTTTTTTTTTTTTTTTTTTTTTTTTTTTTTTTTTTTTTTTTTTTTTTTTTTTTTTTTTTTTTTTTTTTTTTTTTTTTTTTTTTTTTTTTTTTTTTTTTTTTTTTTTTTTTTTTTTTTTTTTTTTTTTTTTTTTTTTTTTTTTTTTTTTTTTTTTTTTTTTTTTTTTTTTTTTTTTTTTTTTTTTTTTTTTTTTTTTTTTTTTTTTTTTTTTTTTTTTTTTTTTTTTTTTTTTTTTTTTTTTTTTTTTTTTTTTTTTTTTTTTTTTTTTTTTTTTTTTTTTTTTTTTTTTTTTTTTTTTTTTTTTTTTTTTTTTTTTTTTTTTTTTTTTTTTTTTTTTTTTTTTTTTTTTTTTTTTTTTTTTTTTTTTTTTTTTTTTTTTTTTTTTTTTTTTTTTTTTTTTTTTTTTTTTTTTTTTTTTTTTTTTTTTTTTTTTTTTTTTTTTTTTTTTTTTTTTTTTTTTTTTTTTTTTTTTTTTTTTTTTTTTTTTTTTTTTTTTTTTTTTTTTTTTTTTTTTTTTTTTTTTTTTTTTTTTTTTTTTTTTTTTTTTTTTTTTTTTTTTTTTTTTTTTTTTTTTTTTTTTTTTTTTTTTTTTTTTTTTTTTTTTTTTTTTTTTTTTTTTTTTTTTTTTTTTTTTTTTTTTTTTTTTTTTTTTTTTTTTTTTTTTTTTTTTTTTTTTTTTTTTTTTTTTTTTTTTTTTTTTTTTTTTTTTTTTTTTTTTTTTTTTTTTTTTTTTTTTTTTTTTTTTTTTTTTTTTTTTTTTTTTTTTTTTTTTTTTTTTTTTTTTTTTTGTTTTTTTTTTTTTTTTTTTTTTTTTTTTTTTTTTTTTTTTTTTTTTTTTTTTTTTTTTTTTTTTTTTTTTTTTTTTTTTTTTTTTTTTTTTTTTTTTTTTTTTTTTTTTTTTTTTTTTTTTTTTTTTTTTTTTTTTTTTTTTTTTTTTTTTTTTTTTTTTTTTTTTTTTTTTTTTTTTTTTTTTTTTTTTTTTTTTTTTTTTTTTTTTTTTTTTTTTTTTTTTTTTTTTTTTTTTTTTTTTTTTTTTTTTTTTTTTTTTTTTTTTTTTTTTTTTTTTTTTTTTTTTTTTTTTTTTTTTTTTTTTTTTTTTTTTTTTTTTTTTTTTTTTTTTTTTTTTTTTTTTTTTTTTTTTTTTTTTTTTTTTTTTTTTTTTTTTTTTTTTTTTTTTTTTTTTTTTTTTTTTTTTTTTTTTTTTTTTTTTTTTTTTTTTTTTTTTTTTTTTTTTTTTTTTTTTTTTTTTTTTTTTTTTTTTTTTTTTTTTTTTTTTTTTTTTTTTTTTTTTTTTTTTTTTTTTTTTTTTTTTTTTTTTTTTTTTTTTTTTTTTTTTTTTTTTTTTTTTTTTTTTTTTTTTTTTTTTTTTTTTTTTTTTTTTTTTTTTTTTTTTTTTTTTTTTTTTTTTTTTTTTTTTTTTTTTTTTTTTTTTTTTTTTTTTTTTTTTTTTTTTTTTTTTTTTTTTTTTTTTTTTTTTTTTTTTTTTTTTTTTTTTTTTTTTTTTTTTTTTTTTTTTTTTTTTTTTTTTTTTTTTTTTTTTTTTTTTTTTTTTTTTTTTTTTTTTTTTTTTTTTTTTTTTTTTTTTTTTTTTTTTTTTTTTTTTTTTTTTTTTTTTTTTTTTTTTTTTTTTTTTTTTTTTTTTTTTTTTTTTTTTTTTTTTTTTTTTTTTTTTTTTTTTTTTTTTTTTTTTTTTTTTTTTTTTTTTTTTTTTTTTTTTTTTTTTTTTTTTTTTTTTTTTTTTTTTTTTTTTTTTTTTTTTTTTTTTTTTTTTTTTTTTTTTTTTTTTTTTTTTTTTTTTTTTTTTTTTTTTTTTTTTTTTTTTTTTTTTTTTTTTTTTTTTTTTTTTTTTTTTTTTTTTTTTTTTTTTTTTTTTTTTTTTTTTTTTTTTTTTTTTTTTTTTTTTTTTTTTTTTTTTTTTTTTTTTTTTTTTTTTTTTTTTTTTTTTTTTTTTTTTTTTTTTTTTTTTTTTTTTTTTTTTTTTTTTTTTTTTTTTTTTTTTTTTTTTTTTTTTTTTTTTTTTTTTTTTTTTTTTTTTTTTTTTTTTTTTTTTTTTTTTTTTTTTTTTTTTTTTTTTTTTTTTTTTTTTTTTTTTTTTTTTTTTTTTTTTTTTTTTTTTTTTTTTTTTTTTTTTTTTTTTTTTTTTTTTTTTTTTTTTTTTTTTTTTTTTTTTTTTTTTTTTTTTTTTTTTGTTTTTTTTTTTTTTTTTTTTTTTTTTTTTTTTTTTTTTTTTTTTTTTTTTTTTTTTTTTTTTTTTTTTTTTTTTTTTTTTTTTTTTTTTTTTTTTTTTTTTTTTTTTTTTTTTTTTTTTTTTTTTTTTTTTTTTTTTTTTTTTTTTTTTTTGTTTTTTTTTTTTTTTTTTTTTTTTTTTTTTTTTTTTTTTTTTTTTTTTTTTTTTTTTTTTTTTTTTTTTTTTTTTTTTTTTTTTTTTTTTTTTTTTTTTTTTTTTTTTTTTTTTTTTTTTTTTTTTTTTTTTTTTTTTTTTTTTTTTTTTTTTTTTTTTTTTTTTTTTTTTTTTTTTTTTTTTTTTTTTTTTTTTTTTTTTTTTTTTTTTTTTTTTTTTTTTTTTTTTTTTTTTTTTTTTTTTTTTTTTTTTTTTTTTTTTTTTTTTTTTTTTTTTTTTTTTTTTTTTTTTTTTTTTTTTTTTTTTTTTTTTTTTTTTTTTTTTTTTTTTTTTTTTTTTTTTTTTTTTTTTTTTTTTTTTTTTTTTTTTTTTTTTTTTTTTTTTTTTTTTTTTTTTTTTTTTTTTTTTTTTTTTTTTTTTTTTTTTTTTTTTTTTTTTTTTTTTTTTTTTTTTTTTTTTTTTTTTTTTTTTTTTTTTTTTTTTTTTTTTTTTTTTTTTTTTTTTTTTTTTTTTTTTTTTTTTTTTTTTTTTTTTTTTTTTTTTTTTTTTTTTTTTTTTTTTTTTTTTTTTTTTTTTTTTTTTTTTTTTTTTTTTTTTTTTTTTTTTTTTTTTTTTTTTTTTTTTTTTTTTTTTTTTTTTTTTTTTTTTTTTTTTTTTTTTTTTTTTTTTTTTTTTTTTTTTTTTTTTTTTTTTTTTTTTTTTTTTTTTTTTTTTTTTTTTTTTTTTTTTTTTTTTTTTTTTTTTTTTTTTTTTTTTTTTTTTTTTTTTTTTTTTTTTTTTTTTTTTTTTTTTTTTTTTTTTTTTTTTTTTTTTTTTTTTTTTTTTTTTTTTTTTTTTTTTTTTTTTTTTTTTTTTTTTTTTTTTTTTTTTTTTTTTTTTTTTTTTTTTTTTTTTTTTTTTTTTTTTTTTTTTTTTTTTTTTTTTTTTTTTTTTTTTTTTTTTTTTTTTTTTTTTTTTTTTTTTTTTTTTTTTTTTTTTTTTTTTTTTTTTTTTTTTTTTTTTTTTTTTTTTTTTTTTTTTTTTTTTTTTTTTTTTTTTTTTTTTTTTTTTTTTTTTTTTTTTTTTTTTTTTTTTTTTTTTTTTTTTTTTTTTTTTTTTTTTTTTTTTTTTTTTTTTTTTTTTTTTTTTTTTTTTTTTTTTTTTTTTTTTTTTTTTTTTTTTTTTTTTTTTTTTTTTTTTTTTTTTTTTTTTTTTTTTTTTTTTTTTTTTTTTTTTTTTTTTTTTTTTTTTTTTTTTTTTTTTTTTTTTTTTTTTTTTTTTTTTTTTTTTTTTTTTTTTTTTTTTTTTTTTTTTTTTTTTTTTTTTTTTTTTTTTTTTTTTTTTTTTTTTTTTTTTTTTTTTTTTTTTTTTTTTTTTTTTTTTTTTTTTTTTTTTTTTTTTTTTTTTTTTTTTTTTTTTTTTTTTTTTTTTTTTTTTTTTTTTTTTTTTTTTTTTTTTTTTTTTTTTTTTTTTTTTTTTTTTTTTTTTTTTTTTTTTTTTTTTTTTTTTTTTTTTTTTTTTTTTTTTTTTTTTTTTTTTTTTTTTTTTTTTTTTTTTTTTTTTTTTTTTTTTTTTTTTTTTTTTTTTTTTTTTTTTTTTTTTTTTTTTTTTTTTTTTTTTTTTTTTTTTTTTTTTTTTTTTTTTTTTTTTTTTTTTTTTTTTTTTTTTTTTTTTTTTTTTTTTTTTTTTTTTTTTTTTTTTTTTTTTTTTTTTTTTTTTTTTTTTTTTTTTTTTTTTTTTTTTTTTTTTTTTTTTTTTTTTTTTTTTTTTTTTTTTGTGTTTTTTTTTTTTTTTTTTTTTTTTTTTTTTTTTTTTTTTTTTTTTTTTTTTTTTTTTTTTTTTTTTTTTTTTTTTTTTTTTTTTTTTTTTTTTTTTTTTTTTTTTTTTTTTTTTTTTTTTTTTTTTTTTTTTTTTTTTTTTTTTTTTTTTTTTTTTTTTTTTTTTTTTTTTTTTTTTTTTTTTTTTTTTTTTTTTTTTTTTTTTTTTTTTTTTTTTTTTTTTTTTTTTTTTTTTTTTTTTTTTTTTTTTTTTTTTTTTTTTTTTTTTTTTTTTTTTTTTTTTTTTTTTTTTTTTTTTTTTTTTTTTTTTTTTTTTTTTTTTTTTTTTTTTTTTTTTTTTTTTTTTTTTTTTTTTTTTTTTTTTTTTTTTTTTTTTTTTTTTTTTTTTTTTTTTTTTTTTTTTTTTTTTTTTTTTTTTTTTTTTTTTTTTTTTTTTTTTTTTTTTTTTTTTTTTTTTTTTTTTTTTTTTTTTTTTTTTTTTTTTTTTTTTTTTTTTTTTTTTTTTTTTTTTTTTTTTTTTTTTTTTTTTTTTTTTTTTTTTTTTTTTTTTTTTTTTTTTTTTTT
>CM066978.1:5895277-5930693 GCA_033971965.1 Cucurbita ficifolia
TTGAACCAGGTCATGAATTCCAACTTTAAAAGTGCTAACCACTACACCATAGTAATATAACTTTTTAAAAACCCCTTGTTAAAATTGATTTTGGCATGGTTTTCATGTTTTATGTCAATTGAGTCATGTTTGACAAATTAATATTAACTTAAAAACCATAAATTTTATAAAGTAAGTTAACTTACAAATTTAACCCTAATTGATCTGTGAAATAATTTAAAAGATATAATGAGACTTTTGTTTAAGGAAAATAAATATTTCTCTTTTAACAGTAAATGTATAATAAAAAATTCAAATGGGAGGGGACAAAAAGTTTTTATTTGTTTCAATCGAATCCTTCCTTTCTACGAAATCTACAACTCTCTTTGCGGTGCAATGGATCCATAAGCTTCCCGTGCGCCTCCAAAGATAGCATCTGAAAATGACTGGTCTACCTTGCTGTCTACTCTTCCCAAAATTAGTGAATTGCATGTAGGAGAATCCATAGGAGCTTATACAGTTTAATTGGTGAAACGTACCGCTCATAATGATAATATAGTAGGTTGAAGCCCTTACGTCCCGCTTCAATCTCTAATTAGAGGGGGGGCTTTTTTACTTGATGAAATTGATAATGATGTGAGATGAGATTGCATAAAATAAGAATGATGCAAGAAGTTTATGATGATGAAAGAATACTAATAGGATGAGGTTCCATATTAAGATGATGGCATGTCTATAAATGCCATGATGCGTTTGACGATAAGTGTTTCAAAGGCCACAACCCCAGTACTGTAATGGGAATGTGATTATGTACATGAGTTGACATTGATGATTGATGATGCATAATAATAAGATGATGCAAGACGTATGATGATGAAAGAGACTTTAATAGGATGATGTTCCATATTAAGATTTGAGTGCATCATGTATTAAATGTCGAGGCGTTACCCCCCCCCTCTGATAAGTTTTAGAGAAAAGGCCACAACCTAGTTAATGTTAATGATGATGAATGTATGAAGGTCAATGCGTACATGTTACTTAGAGTAAATGTGAAAGGGTGTATAGGGTTTTGCATAAAGTGATTTAAAGATGAAAAAACATAGGGACTCATGCCTTTTGTTGTGCTATAGACATGGGATACTTCTTCATTATGAGATGAGTACGGATGAGTACACTATGGATGATGAGATGATGGTCATTCCTCGCATGACACTTAGGGGTCTGCTAACCTCCGGACGTCGCTACAGACAGCTAGCTCGACTATGATGGATCTAAGAGGGTGCGAACTGCCTAGGACCCACGTTCACACGTGTGAGTCGTGCGTGGGGGAAGTACTACACATCCAATTTTGTCTGTGACTGGAGTGCCACCCACCATGATGAGTTAATGAAAAGTTCCAAAGATCATCGAGTGCTGTTGCGTTGCATTATCTGACCCCAATAGTGGGGCCACCCTATATGAATTGTAAATAAAGTTATTTTTTAATAGTATTGTGATTGGTGTTTAAAGATGTGTTTTGAACATATAAGTAAGGACAGGTTGTCTTAAGAGAAGTGTTATGTTTTAGGATGAAATTTTTAAATGTTAATTTGAATATGAGTATACCAGATGAGAAAGGTTAGGACGGTAGGTAAGTGAAAATTTAAGGCGTGACATAAATGCTCTCCCCCAAATTTTCAGTTTTATTCATCGTACCTGATCGGGCTCCAATGTTTACCAACGACTTACACGAAAGTACTACTATTGCCAGGACAATTAATTAAATAGGCCACAACCAAACACATTGTCGTGCACCCGATTCTTGCACTGAAACATTGAGGAGACCATAACTCTTCTCATCCAACATAAGATTTGGGATTTCTACTCTTGCTTCATCATATTTGTACAATACTTTTTTTTTAATAGAAATAATTTTATCGACATTCAGTCATTTTGATGACATAGTTTGAGGACGATCTTCGACCCCTTAGATAAAGTAATCAAATTAGTGTTAATCATCTATTTGATTCAAAAGGGCAGTGAACGATTGTTTTCTATTTTCCTTTTTCATTTTTGATAGTTTAATAAAAATGGGACGGTTGCCTGGTTGGTAACAAATCTGGAGGTTTGAATTCCAAAAAAGTCCGATAATGAGGTCATTAATTGTATATATGGGTATCTTTTTTCCTTTGATGGAAGGAGCAAAGATGTTGAACGATGGAAGCGGCTATGGAGAGAGTTTTTTAAAAATAAACAGCTCCCAAGATTTTGAGCTAAAATCTGAAAATTAGCACAGACCACCTTGGACTTTTTAATAGTTGTAGGATCGCTTGAAATTTGTAATCAAAAACCTTGAAAAAACAAGTATGAATTATAGGTATATGAAAGAATGCTGGAGTAGAACCTGAACGATCAATATAGCTCGAGATTTCCGTAACGTTAAAATAACCCCACTAGATGAACCCACTGCCTTGTAAAATTTTGATGTTGAGCATATTATAGATGTTGAGGTTATAATGATAATAAAGTGGTCATTCGGTAAAGATAAGTAGGTGAAACTAAGAAATGGTGTAAAAGACCATAAGGCCCCTAAAGTAATCTTACCTTCGGTTCATGACCTAGTATGACCTGAACGCTATGAAAATGATCAGTGGACTTATATTATGATTTTGATGATGTGTTAAAGTTTTAAAACCATTGGAAACTCGTTCAGTAGCTCAAAACAAGAACTTAGAAGGAATAAGGACCATAATGACCTCTAAAGAAGATTACATACGGTTAAGTCCTTAAAGATGACCTCCAATGTATTTATGAAAAATGTTTGTATGAATCCCTTATCCAAGGAGGTTGTATATAGGTAATGATGTTTGAAGTTATTGAAAAAACGTTAGGTAGCGAAACCAAGATGTGGGAGATATTGCTTCATCCCGATATCACAAGACTTTACCTCCTAGGATAAACTAAAAGAGGTATCCATGAAATAAGAGATTTACCACATGTACCCTTGTTCTCTATATATTCTACGTCACAGTGCCACGATCATGTTGGTTTATTCCTAAGAAGAAACTTATAAGTCCAAGCTTTGACCCAAGACGTTATGCATAAACATAGGATCACCAAGAATCATTATCTATGTCCAAAGTAACGTTATCTCCATTCACGAAGTGTAACCACCAAGCCCCTATTCCTCTTTAGGTGGGATGCTATGGTATATGTATCATTGAGCAGGATGCCATGATGAACTTATATTTCCCTCACCTAAATGAGATGCCCTGGCATCAATTTTTGTCACAATTGTTTTTAGCAGGAAGCCCCGATTATGACAACGCCACCTATGCACTCATGGTGAGAAAAATAAGAGTTACGTCGGAAAGGAGTGTCAGGAGTTAAAATACGATGCATGACATAAAACCTCGACTAAGGTTTAGTTCTGATGAACAACGAAACAAAAAGTCTTATCCTGAGCTCAGGTATAGACATGCTACCAAATTATCAATTAGTTTTCTATAAGGGTCTATGTGTATATGACTATGAGGATGAAGTTCAAGAATTTCAAGTTGGTTGGAGCAAGGTTGGAACCTAAACCAAAATGGAACCTTAAGATACGCATAAAGGAAGCACCTGAAGATTCAAGACCCTTCTAGAACCCTCTAAGGAATCCATTATGAATCTATGACTTTCTAGAATGACTCATGCTAGTTATTATCAGATTATATGATTACGAATGCATGTTACACCTTATTGCCTCAAGAAAATAAGAACCTTAGAAACATACAAGATTGAGAACCAAGAATAATACCAAACAAGTTCTAACTACCAAGGCAAGAAGAATGATAGGTACTACTCAAAGATAAGGGACCAAAGTCCTCAGATACGATAAATTCAAGAATGCTAGGTAATACTCTAAGCATGTCCAATCGTAGTCCATACCTCCCCACCATCGCGGTGCTTTAAGAGGCTTAAGTTTCCTCTTTAGGTGGGATGCCATGCACCATGTGTTTCTTATGCAAGGATGTCTGGTTTGGCCTTATTTCTCTCGCCTAGATGAGAATGCCCACGTAATTTACTGTCCCTAAGGATTTGCAGGACGTGCAATGATTAATGGTATGCACCGATCACGCGACGAACCTATATGAGTCTATACCAGATCACGTAACCTTTGATGATCTATGTCATGTTCATGCATTCACTGATCACGGATCTTATGTTATCATGGTCGAGTAGTCTAAGGTCACGGATACGAGAAAGTATGAGAGTAAGGTACCGTAACAGAAAATAAAGAACCTCCTTAACCCCAAAACCTCTCCACGATACATCATGCTCATGACAAGACTAAGTTGCTGGATCGCATGATAGCTTGAGCGTAAGGTATTAAGGGACTGCGTCAATTGGAACGCATGGAAGCCTCAGACCAGGTTGTACAAGTCTTATGTCTTTAGTACCAGTAATCTAAGGGGAGTGTCTTGGAGAAAAATTAAAAGAAAAAAACAAGAACTTAGGCAAGAACAAGAAAGGAAAAAGTGTAGGTAACCCTCCTCGCAATCAAGGAGACGATTAAGAGCACCATACAGTAGGCTGCTCCTATTTCTCATTTTTTTAGTTAAGGACAGTTTGGTCGAAAAAGGTCGGGAGCGGACTGGAAAGGAGCTTTATATGTTGTGTTGTTTTTAAATAATTTGTATAAACTTTATTTGATCTAAATAAACTATAATGTTTCGTTTTATTTCATGAAAATATTTACCATATAAAAAAAAATTAGGTTTTACACACTTAACTATTCAAGGCCATTTCCTAAAGGTACCTATCGGAGTTGAACACCAGTATATACAAAATTCCAAAATGCTAAACACTACACTTATAGAACCCTCTTGTGTAAAAAACTTATTTTGCATGGTTGTTCCTTTTATGTCAGTGAGTCAAATTCCATCAATTAATATAACTTTAAAACGAAAGTAAGCATGAGATAAGAAGAGAGGTCCTATCAATAGTAAAACTCAAGTTATTGGATCCAAAAGTTTAAGTGTTTTATCAGCTCGTTGTGATGTTGAAGCGCCTTAGAGTTAGAGTGGCAGACAGACAATAAATCCTCCACAGGTGATTGAGAAATAGGGATGAAAACTAGATTTATCTTGAAAGGTACATTCATTGGGAAGATGAGTCTTCAACCAACCCCTTATGCTTCTATTCTTGCCTTGAAAAATTGCTTTCACACTAAATTATGGTTTACTAACTAGTTCGGGTTGGTTTTGGTTCAATTCAGTTGGTCCACTAGATTGAATCTGCCTAGCTCAATTAAACTCTTCATAATATAAAAAATCATAAGTTTTATAAATTAACGTCAACTTAAAACGTTTAACACCCCTAATTTTTGGTTAAGAATTATTATTAGCTTTTTGTTTAGTAGTTTGATCTCTTAAAACTTAAAAGTAATCGCAATAAGACTTCTATTTAAGGAATTTTTCTGTAAGACTTCATGTTTAATTATTAACGAATTTTCAAATCAGTGATTTGATATATTATATAGGACAATAGGTTTCAGTTGTTTTTACAAATATTCTTATGTTGACAATTTTCTTTTAGGGAGGGGTCAAGTATTGTGAATATTAATCGTTGAGAATTACTCCTAGCATTAGATTGAATTGCATTATATATAACAATATCTCAAAACTCCTGCGTACAAAAATTATATTCAATTAATGGAATAGCTTTAATTTCCACATACAAAATTCAAAAATTATTTTCACACCTACTTCCAGACTTATAATCATAATTCACATCATTTTGTACTACAAAATCTTTTATACCTTTCTCTCCTTATTTTTTTTGAATTTTCAAAGTTTTATAATTTGGCGTTTAAAGGTAAATTAAAATATAATTTGGTTTACAAAAAAAAAAACAAAAAAACAAAGTGTTGAAAATAGTTATCAAAACTTATAAGAAATAAGAAAATAATAGGGAAAAGAATTGTTCAAAGTCAACATCCGATGAATTACGTGTAGCACATATGGGTTAACAAACCAGTAAAAAATAAAATATTTAGGCTTTTTCCTTGGTTTTACGGGATGGAAAATTGTTATGAAATTTCTATGTTTGAAATAAATTGTGGTTGCATTATTTTTTTTATCAGTATTATGTACAATCAAAATTATTGGTTTATGAAATGTTGTGATGTTTGACAATGATACTGTTTTCATTTTTCCTACTTTGTCTACATGCAATAAGAAGCCGAATCAAATGTTAGTCGAGGACTTTAAGCAAGATGTTATTAATTCCAATTTTTAACTAAAAGAAAACTGATGGTGTAGTTCATATTTTAAAATTATAAAAAATGATAATGAAATGGAAACAAAATGGTTGTCGCCCGTAATACCCTATAGTGATAAGTCGTACCAATTCTCCTTCCACCCCTAAGAAAACTTTTAGTTTCACGACGTTTAGTCAACAACAAGGGTGTTTAGCATGCATATTGGAAATAAACCCATATTTAAAAAATTTAAATAAATAGAGAAAAAGAGATTGTTTAGTCTCAAAGGCAATGCTTACTATGTGAAACAAGCCTCAAGATGCTGCCTTCAATTCTATAGGGTCGGTAAACAACGGTTTCCTTCACCCAAGACTCATGGCCCAACTCCCAACATGGAAAGGATAATCTAGAGAATCATTCTAAGAACCCTAATGGATGGTAGACAGTGTCGCCGGCAAACTTATGAAGACTACATGAAATTACGAATGTGCATGTCCAATTGAAATACTAATATGGCAAATTCCCAAACTCCCTTTCGAAATGATTTTAAGAAGAGAGAAAACGACTGATAGAAGTACATTTTAGGAATACGATATTTTAGAAATGTCTCTATGGCAAATGCTTTGATCCGTTTAGACTTGCTCTTATACGTGAAAAATATGGATAAACATGGAGGGAGACATCTAGTTCTCTCGGTCCTAGTTTATGGATTATTGGTAATTATATCATTTTTTGACCTAGGACCTTTGCGATATAAATGATCTACAACTGAGCTATTGGGACCCATTTTGTGAAAACCTTCTACAGAGTCGATCCAAAAGGGTACACTTTAGAGTCCAAAATCGAAGGGCCCAAAATGCAGAGATTGTTTCAATCTAAAATGTCTGAAGATGGATCTGTTGTATTGTTCTATAAACCAATTCAATATTGATTGTAAGCACTAAGGTTGGTGGGAATTAATTCGAGGATGAAATTAAAGCATAATTTTGAGTGTGATTCTTTACCAGGTCGTGGGATTCTGGTGCAAGGCCATTGTCGAATATGTATGCGAAAACCCTGGCAGCTAGGTAGCTATGAAAGAAAGTATATTGTGATGCGTTGATTGTTCAATCTACAAATGTCCTGAAGGTGGATCTATTTACCCAAAATGTCTTGAAGTTGGATCTGTTGCTTCAGCATATAAAACGAATTCAATATGATCAAAATTCAACTGAGTTTGGTGGAAATAATTTCAAGGAATAAATAAAGCATTAATCGAGTCGTGGAATACTATATTGCAGCATGAGCAGTTCACGAGGATATGTAAATGAAGTTTGATAAATTGAGATGTAGTTTCTAAGCGAAAGTATTTCGCCAAACGGATAAAACGGAGGATTTCCCCAGGCACGCTCCTAAAGTGTTGATCGACGGAGAAGAAGCAAATCAAAGGACCAAAAACAATGGCGACAAAATCAAAGAACCGATGAAAAATCTCCCCCCCCATCAAACGTAACGTGTTGAGTTGTGTGTAGACAAATGTCACTTCGGAAAAACATGTACAAATAGGAACGCAGACCCACAAACCAGGAGGATACCGAGGATTCTATAAATTTATGGACATCGATTGATATCCTGGATTTTGGATTCAGGTGCATCTTGTTAGGATCGCACAACAATGCACATACTCGATCTAGATGAACACAAAAAGAACAGGATAGAGTGAAAAATGCAAGTTGAATCTGGCTAAAGAATTCTATATTGATGCACTTCAAGTATGACAGAAGAAGAATACAGAGAATACAGAAAGGACATAGTCAAAAGCTCTACCTAATGGCGGACATCATATATGGTTAGTACTATCTATAGGTATACCCGATTAAACATTATTATATATAAATTTGTCATATACTATCATCTATAGGTTTACAGATATAGCTTTGTCTATACATAGTAGTAACATTTATAGCAATTTACTATATATGTCATTTACCAAATATAGTTTTACATGTATAAACCATTGATAACCATAAAAGAACAAACAGACTCCATAACCTAACAATTCTCCCACTTGGAGACTGATTTAATCAAACCAAAAATTTCATTCTCAAACGACTATGAGAAATCTCATGGCCCCATACCAATGAGGCGTTTGCACAAAACTATATCGAACATCAACACATTGTTGAACAACATGTTTGTGGATTCTGTGGCACAGTCTATCTGTCATCAAGAATACAGCACCATCTACATAATCTGCAAGTTAAATGGTATCGTCTTCCGTGCTCTTATCTTTAATAGTAGAATCGGGTTTCCTCACGAATGTATGACACTCTACTATCTTTATAAAGAATCGCTTTTCGTGGCGATTCTTGCCAATTCTTCCAGATAGTCAGTCCATTCCATATAGTCTTATTTCCAGCTCAGCTCAGGCCAGTATCTCCAGAATCACATACAACGCATTTTTGAAGCCAAAGACGTTAATATCCATGGCTTGCTCCCACTTGCTGTACCTCCAACTGTAGGGCCTCACAAAGGGCTCTGGTTCCCTTTCATCAGCAACGATAATGTAAGGGAACGGTCATACATATCTGTACTCTGATAGTACTAGATGATCTTCTCAACACCGATTCAGGGGCATGATTTACCATTGGTTCCTCTCCTACAACAGTCTCAGAAGTTTTTTATACTGCTACAACACACGTAGGTTATTGTTTCCTGGCAAAACTCAACCGTCAACTCACATTGTTTCTTTGTTCTTGGAACCTTGGCTCCACATCCTGGTTCCTCCAGCAGTAGTCTCCTAAGTTCATGAGATCTGCTACAAACAGCAACTAGGTGAGTTTTCCTGCAACGAATCTAGCTCAACTCGCCACTTGCTTCATGGTCTTTGAAACCTTGCTCCACATGATTTCTTAACAGTAGTCTCAAGAGTTTCATGAGTAACATCTGGCTACAACATCATTAGGTGAGTTTTTCTTATCATGCAACAGGAACAAGTTGAACTCCCACTTGCTTCACTTGGTCGGTGGAAACCATGCTCCCACATCTGTATGGAACCAGTTTCCCAACTGCACTTTCTTTCAATGGTCTCTTGCCGTACTTAGTGTGGAAGCTGACTAGTTTTATGCTTGATCATAAAACGTATTCTCAACAATGAACCACATCAACAAAATTCGACGCGTTCTAAACACAATTCTTTCGCAGCCACTATAAGGTACACCCATACCTTCATTTCTGTCACGTCACGTAATGTCTAAGTCTATTATGCCATAGACTATGAATTTGAAGAATTCTCAGCAACAGCAGCTATTTTCATAAACACTCACACCTGCAGTGGTGGAATAAGGTTCCCAAATTTTTGCCACGTGCTACCACCAGTAGCACCCTTCTTAATTTTACCACGAACTCTTCCATTAAAACCTATTGCACCTGAACCCATAACGGGTTTTTCAATGACCAATAAGAGTCAGGTCTCTCTGAGACACCAGAATATATTTGACAATCCTTTAATGGGATCCCATGATTTCCGGTGTTCCTCTGGACCGTCTTATGCAGACATTCCCTTATTCCACATTAAGTCTCCAATCATTGTTGCCGTTTTAAGATAACACTCTATCCTCTCGAAATTTCCAGACTTTAAAAATTCTGGAACATACTTTTTATTTTTTGTTGAAGATCGAAATGAAAAGCATTGCACTCTGGAATCCGAATTCTTGATTCAATCACAACCCCGCACGCCCACGCGACGATGAGGATTGAGCATACAACATGTGGTCGTCTGCTAAATTATAGAAACATACATCATCCTCCAGATTGTGATTATGAAATCACTTTTGATCTTGTTACAATTTGTTCGAAAGTGACTTTTTTCTCCACAAGTCCAACACTGTCTATGTTTGGTCTATTTAGGAGATTTTTTCTGGTTCGTTGGATTTTGATCGCGCCTTATGTGTAGGCCATCGGTTTACTTCTTCCCCTGTTGGAAACCACTGTTGAGCAGCACATACTAGATGAATTTATCAAATTTCTCATTTGCGGAATATGATGCGCTGAGGAAAAACTACGATCTCTCGAATATTCATCAAACTTTCCAAGTTTATCAGATCCTTGGGAACTGCTGATTGACGCGCGGCAGCAACAGTATCCCACGATTTACGGTAAAGATTGACATCAAAATCAATGCGTGTAATTTCCATCACTTGGAAATTAATTTCCACCAACTCAATTGACTGTACGATTCATATTGAACTTCATATTATATGAATACAACAACAATCCACCTTCAGACATTCATGTAGATTAAACAAATCTTAGGCATCAAATACACCTTATTCATATAGCCGTACGGTTTTTTAGTACTATTCGACCACCCCAGTGCCTTCAAAAAAAATCTGACGTTGTCCTTCTCCTTGATGATGTTGAACGCCATGTTTCTGGATAGTGTCAACCGGACCAACCCTAAGGCTTGTCGATCCTTGAGCTTCCACTTCTCCATGGTCATGGTATCCGACTTCACCTCCAACAGGGGTTCGTGAAGATCTTTCTGTACAGATAATCTTCAATCTGCATCTTCAAGAAACCAAAATCGGATCCATCGAACTTCTCAATTCTAACCTTTGAACTTTCCATCTTCATCAGATCGTGGTGAATTTTGCCAAGCTCTGAATACCAGTTGTTTAGGGCATCGCAAATCAACGCACACGACTCGATCTAGCATGAACACAAAGAACAGGGATATAGAGAAAATGCAAGGAGAACTCTGGCTAAAGGATTTATATTGATCGACGTTCAAGTTATGGTACAAAGTAAAAAGAATACAGAGAAATACAGAAATACACGCAAAAGTACAATTTTCAAAGCTCTGCCTGAGGGGATATATATTGTTTAAAACTTATATATATATACCAGATATAACCATCTACTTATATAACTATTTTGCCTTATATAGGTTTACAGATATAGCCTTTACTATATATATATATATTATACTCATTCCGACAATTTACTTTATATGTCATTTACCAAATATAGTTTTAACTATGTATAACCAATGACTAAGCTATAAATAACACGCAGACTCCATAACCTAATACATTTTTTCTTTCGTCTCTAAATAAAGAATTGTTTCGGAAATTTCATGTTTTGAAATCTCGAGATGGTGTATCTAGCGGCAACACGACAACAAAGATTTAAAGATTTGAAGGACAAAAGGGGATGTCTGCATAAAAAAAACCGGTCGGGAAATATAGTTGAACATTAAAGGATGTCAGATATATTTCTAGTCTCAAAGAAGACCTGATCTTATCTCAATTGGCTTAGTTGGATAGCTCATAGGTTATGCAACAAAGATAGTTGGGAAGAGTTCGTGAAAGATTGTGAAGGGTGCTTTTGGTGGTAGTCGTATGTTGGAAACAAAAATCTGGAAACCTTATACAGGGAACTGCAGGGTGTATATAAACATAGATTTGTTGTTGCTGAGAAGGTGTCCTCCAATTCATAGTCTATTGGAAAAAAAAAATAATAGACTTGGACACTAGCTTGAGCGTCAAAGGAATGAAGATGTTGGCTGCGAAAAGAGTTTTGGAAGGTCTAAAATGTGTTGATATGAGTCCTTGTGAGAACATGGGGGGAGTTATGAGCAAACAGGAAAAACGAGTTAGCTTCACAAAGACTGCCAGAATAATTGAAAGAAAGGTTCCGGGACAACAAACAATCAAGTGGGAGTTCAGGTTTGAGTTGCTGAAAACTGGATTCACCTAGTGATGTTGTAACAGATACTCAAGAAGCTCTTGAGACTACTGTTGCTAAGGAACCAGAGAGTGAGCCAAGTAGGGAGTTGAGGTTGAGTTTGCTGAAAGATTCACCTAGTGATATTGTAGCAGATACTCAAGAAAACTCCTTGAGACTATTGCTGAGGAACCAGAAGCGGAGCAAGTGACACACTGACGCAGGTGTTGAAAAGATCATCCAGAGCGATAAGAGTACCAGATAGGGTATGTACCTCCTATTACACTACATCAGAATTGGTGACTGAATGAAGGGGGAACAAAGACCCTTGATGAGGACCCTAACAGTTGGAGGATTACAACCATGCACCAAGTGGGAGCCAAGCCATGGATGATGGGATTGTATGGCTTCAAAAATGCGTTTGCTCTTTCATCTACTGATGTTGAGATATATGTGGCAATAGCTGAAGCTGAAAATGAGATGATGTGGATGACAGACTTATATCTTGAAGTATTAGGGCAAGAAGCAGCGCGAGAAAGAGATTCTTCAGGTCAGAAGTTGTAACGACCCAAAATTTTCTACTTAATTTAAGGTCGCTATTGTAATACGTATCTTCAAACGATTGAATGCGGAAAAAGACTTCATTTTAAATTCCATATAAACTATACTTTTATCTTAAAACAAAAACTCAAGCCATGGACCTTACGTATTTCGACAAACAAAACTGGGGAACCTTTTAAACCTTAATTAAAAAATGACACGAACAAAAAGGATAAATAAAATATATGAAATATTTAAATTAAAAACATCCTATTCTAGAAAAAAGCCTAAGTCTAAGAAAATAAATACGACTACCCTATATGCATGTATGCCATATGGTCTCGAGTTGTCAGACTTCATCGTCAGAACCGTTACAGGAATGCCTTGCCAATTAAACCTGAAAAATGTAGTAAGCACAACTGGTATTGAGTAGTTTTAGAAAATATCTCAGTAAGTGGACAAGAAAAAATCAAAATAGAGGGAGGAAAAAGAAAAAAACAGATGGAGGGAAAGAAGAAGAAAGAAAGAGAAAGGAAAGAGAATGTGCCAATATCGGGTTATGCAACAAGCACATGCAAATGAATGATGGGACCTATCTTTCAATCTGTCTTCCTACCGTGCTTTCCTAACGGGTAATTTTGGACGTGTACCATATACTCTACACACACAACCCATACGTGCGGGTAAGGGCTACAACCAGTCAGTTCACACACCACTGGAGACCGATACCTTAGGCCGGACACACAATTGGAACTTAGTATTAACCTCACGGTACAGCGCTCTATGGCAAAACATAACGACTCTTTGTCCTGCCATGGATGTAAACAGCGATCCGTACCCCTCAGGTGATGGGAATAGAGGTATCCCCCAAATGCAAGGAGCACACACTAATGCATGAGGATTCACAATATTTCTACTTTATCATTAATGATTATTACCCTGCTATCATCTTTCATGCTTAACCTGTCATTTCTCATTTTTAAGTCTACGTATCATACATAATCCTAACGGGGTTACATTTCATTTCATTTATCGTGATATCATGTCATTCATAACATGTTGTATACATACAACTTAGAAAAAATAACATAACGCCCCATGCTTTTAACCATAACAATAGTATCGTAGCTCAAAAATTGTATACGTAAACATTCGTTGGTATAATGTTCCCTAACTTATCATAGCCTAACGCTCTTCTACCATCATAGTCATATCGTACTGTAGAAAGTTACCTGTATTCATATCACACAGGAACGTATCCATTAGAAGCTATCGTTTCATCAATCTATCACAACTATCCTTTAGTACCATATCAAACATATTTAGCATTCAATCTCTCCTATCCATAGCCACTTGCGGTTGTAACACAACCTTAACGTTTCATGAACGTTATCTTACTCCTATCGTTACATTTCATTTTGTGCATCCTTCTGCGTAATCCAAAAATCCGTATTCAAACAATATCCTAAACACATTTCGTACCACAATTATTTCCATCATACAAATTCACATATTATAACAAACAAAAACATAATATATAGCAAGAAGTTTCACAGATAATCAAAACACATCAGTAATGACACGTGCAGAACCACAGGCACATGTACAACACAAATATAACCATGCCCATGTAAGTCCCTACCTGGTTAGTTTAGGGTGTCACCCATTATCCAAGAAAGTGTGATTTTTAGTCCTTTGTATCCCAGTAAACTTATAGGAGCCCCTGACATACGTTGCAAGTTTGAACTTCACTATTAAAATTATTTGTCTAATTTACTTTGGTCATTTGAAAAACTTCATCCTAGCGAACATTAGAGTATATGCTAGCAAAAATGAATGAAAGTCATTGAAATGTTTATATATAATTATTTATTTACAAAATCTCATTATCAATTGTTATGGTTTGATAGGGTTGATTTAAAGTTGGAATTCAATACTTTCTTGATTGTGTTTTGTAGTTTTTAGTTAGTTTTTTGTATTCTTTTTTGGCTTTTAATTTTGTCACGTATATAGAATTCTAAATTGATTCTTAGTTCAAATTGGACTACTATATAAATGCAATGGTATAATATTCCAAATCTGCCAATACATATAAAGTAGTGATACGATTTAGGGGATCATCATAAATTATGACATAGTTGCTGACTCAAAACCTAAAACAATGCAAATGATTTGAGCGAAGATCTAAGTATAATTAATAGTGATTATAAAAAAGACCTTGGATTAAAAGTAAAAGGAAAGATTTACATATATACCTTACACGAGATCTTTTAGGCAAATCTTCGCAGTTGAATTTGGAAAGGTTCATTTTATTTTCGGAAGTGGGGAAGTGTTATTCTTTTTATTTCGTATTTTTATTTATTTATTTATATATGTACCCATTGGCAGTTCTTCCAAAATGTACTTCGGTTCATTCTCTGTATTCTCTCTTGTTGTACATACCAGAAAGTCATCAATTAAAAAACCGTAGCAAATATTCTCCTTGCATTTTTTCTATCCTGTTTTTTGTGTGTTCATCTTGATCGCGTGTGTTCGTTGTTGAGCGGTCCTAACATTAACACCCTGAAAATCCAAGAAAAGAACCCCAACGCCTTCAATGGGAACCGGGATGCCAAGGAATTAGAAAAAACTTTATTTTTTTTATGTAGAACATACTGTAAGGCTACAAGAACTTGCTTAAGGACCTGACAAGCGGACGTTGGCCACAATGCATCTCTATGGACAATCGCAAACTATGGTTCTGCGCTCGAAGGTGATGGTCTAAAAAAATGGGTTCATGCACCTATTAAACCATCAGGAAGGTAAAGGACCGTTGATGGAAATAAAGCGATCGACTCTCCCTCTGATGGGATTGTCCAATCACAGACTTGACCGTGTTGATGTTTGCTCCTTTGACAGAAAGAGCAACACGATCAAGACAACCTCGAAACGTCGGTGGTAAATCTGCAGATCTCTATCACACACATAGGAAGTAACGTTGTGGAGGAGTTAGTGCATAAACAAAAAGTCATTGCTGAAAACTCTTCAGCGATCTGACAAAAGAACTTTCAGGAAAGTATACACCAAAAATCCATTATTGTCCCAGCGATTAGGCTATTGTGTTTTTCACCCTAGAGGATCGAGTTCGATTCTCGTTAATAAAATTTAAAATAAGAGGACAGTACTATTGTCATAGTACAAAATAAGGTTACAGATTCCGTTTTGGGGGTGTTGTTCTGGCTTATTGTATGGTTTTAAATCATGCTTAAAGGGGTGCTAGGGTAAATACTGCTTTGTTTTTATTTTTATGATATCTTAGTTTTTATCTTGAGACCATTGGCCTCTAGGTTCTATCCTTAAGTACTAAGTAGGTTCTATATGGAGGACTTTGTTGTTCTAAGGTTTTGAGTGTTCGGTTCTAAAATTCCTGTCTTAAAAACTTGGTTTAAGGCGGTTTTAATCTTAGTCTTGATTTATTATGCGTTTTTTCTTAATTAGTTTTTTGTTTGGTAAGTGTTGTATTCTTTTTCTTTAGGACAATATTATGGATATTTGTGCAAATTTATGTAGAGATTAAAACATCCGATTCAGACTTATGTGAGTTTCAGTATCCTCGCAAACATAGCCTATGTTCCAGTTTCATAAATCCCTCCTCCTAGTCGATACCTTTGTTAAGGGGCTTTAATTCTTGGAACCATATGATTTCTCGAATCATAAGAAATTTATGAGAATTTTTAAGAAAATGGTCAATTAACAAAAATGGTAAGAGTTGTCCGGTAAGGGGTTGATGCGGGCCGGTTAATTGAATCTATCACGCAGTAATTTCTTTCCTCTAGTAAGGGGCCCCGAAAGATTTTGGGGCGACCTTTGTAAATGGGGCTTTTTCCCATAGGTTCCAAAAATGAGCTTCCCCACAACCACCCGCCTTGTACGAAGTAAAGGCTTTTTGGCCACGCGACAATTTTTTCCAATGGATTTCTATACATAGAATTTTCAAGAGAGAAGTTAAAATCCCCCCACTCACAAAGCCACTTTCGTGTAAACTGTAGCCTAAATATTTATTAATCCGCCCGTACCAAAAGATGGCCTGAAAAAATCAATTTTTTTTCCCCTTGGGTTAGAATTCAAAACCCCCATTAAAACACTTTTTATTGGATTGGTGAACGGTCCCCCCCCACCCCCCAAGAAGGCATATACAAAAGCCCCACATTTCCCTTTCAATTAATTCCTTACCTCATCCCTCTCCCCCATCCCCTCAAGACCCTAATTGGAGTGGAAAGTTTGTTGAAGGAAAAATTATACGTGTTGGGCATCCATTTTACAATTTCCTACTCCCACAGCTTCTCGGGGTGTGAGGCCACAATTTTACGTTATTACAAAATTGAGCGGTGTTTCCTTTCGTTTCCCCCCTTCCCCTTTGGGCAAAAACATGATAGGAGAAACCCGCTTCCCACCCCTCAAATGCCTAGAATATCTGTTTTTATGAAGAAAACAATCGCTTTCCCTGCATCTTCCAGGAAACTAAATTGTATTTTGGCCTTAAACAAACCGAAAAAAATAGTTTTTCTTGTTTTCTAGGGAAGAGCTAAGATTGTTATCTTAATATATCATGCTTAAAAACATTCCCTTTGATTTTCCCCTCATTCTACAACTCCAAATAGTTTCATTGTTTTTTCTAGTAAAATGATCTTTGAATATTCAAAAAAAAACATTTGGAATAGATTTGGAGGGATAAGTTTGCATGGAAAAGCAGGGATTTTTGAAATTTAAAAATTACATTCTCCCCTTCTGGGCCCCAACGTATGTGGGAGGCCTTCAAATTGAGGGAATTAAAAGTTTTTTTCTTTTTTATGAAAAACGTCTTAGATCCAAAGTGGCCTAAACCAACTACACACATAATAAGATCTCCCTTGGTTTCAAAAGTTTTTTAGGGAAAATTAAGTTTCATCAAAGTGGGCGTTAACCACAATACTACACATATGAGACCCTTGTTTAAAATTTTTTAGCTTTTGCAAGATTTTTTTCATGATGGGGTTTATGTTTCCAGTTTTTTTGGAAACCCTTCATGTTGTTCTATAAAATTAATAGCAAGAACAAAGAGATAAAGAAGAGAGGTTTTTACCTCATCCCACGAAATGTCCCAAACCTCCACGTTTTTTATTTCGTTTTTTTTCTTTGACTTTTTTAAAGTTCTAGAGTTTGTTTTTAAATCTAACTCGATTTTTCTAAGTTCAAGAGTTTTTTTTTTTCTTCGGTGATATTAAAGGAGGATCCTTTTTTCTTTTACCAATTACTTTTTCATTTTGACTAATAATGAAATTTTCATTTTCATTCAAATTTAAAAGAAGTGATTTGATTGGTAGATCCCAGGGATTAATCTATATGCCTTATAAAGTATAAAAAATTAATGAAGTGTGACCACCCCCCCCCAATGTTACCCTAACCTTGTGAGAAAATTTAAATGTTTTGAGATCATGTGACGACATATTGACATCCATATAATTAGGATCAAGTGGCATTTTTTTGCCCAAAAAAATCGTTGGGACCTACGTTTCGTGGTGAAGACGCAAAATAGGTGCATTTGCAACTTTTTAAAAGAACCAAAGTTGACGTCAAAACAAGCGCGGATGCAATAATAATTATATAAGTTTGATTTTAGATTCGAACATAAAAAGGAAAGAGTAACCGCATGCAGTCCGACGCCTTGAGTTTGAAGGTGCGAACATGCGACCCTTCGTGCAGGTTAGCCCGCATTCATTCAAAGTATAGTAAGATCGATGGGTGAATGTGGACATGCATTAAGGGGAAAAACACCTATATAAAGAACCTTCGTTAAAGCTATTGTTCATCTAGCTAAAGTCGGGGAAGACTACACAGTTTGGGGTTCGAGGGAGACTTTCTCTAACAATGGAAAATATTGTAGTCCCAAGAAAGAACGAAGAACAGAGAATTGAGGCAAGAAGCTTCAGTCTAGAATGTTCCCAAGATACTTTATGGGTGGGACACCCCCAAGTGGGCAGTAACGAACTTATGCCTTGGCAAGAACTGGATTTTTGTCCAAAAATGGTGATGGTAATAATACAGTATTCTTGGTACTCCTTGAACCCCTAACAGTGCCGACAAAGACCCTTAGAAAAGTGACAGCGGTCACTAGGACTTTATACACACCTCCACAAAAGTAGGACAAATATGGAGCCACCTTTTTGTCATATTCCAACCAAAAATACTCCACGTTCGTCCAATCCAAAAATAGTTCTCGGTCCGAGTTAATAGCACAACTGTTTCTTAAACGTATTATTGAAGGTGTTGGGGCAATTGCCAATGAGCATCATCAGTGACAGAGGCGATAGATTCATTGGAACATTCTTGACGAGTTACTTAGGGTTGTGGGGAAGAAAGATCTTTAAATTATCCTCGAGTACACCCCCAAACCGATAGACAAATAGATCGGTTCAATTGCTTGGTCGAAGAAATATATTGAGTACACTTTGTCAAAGCTTGTTAGATAGAATGGGGTACCAACAATATATAGGGTGTATGTGGAAAATAACAGGGCATCGGGCACATATTATTGATCACCCATGTGCAGGTAAAAAATCCTCAAGGCCAAAACTTCCACAAGAGAATGGAAGAAAATAACAGATATAGCACCGAGCGTATTTAGAGAAAAAAGTTCCAAACACATTGGAAAAAGTGGGGCGGACAGGAAGTGTCGTGCCCCATAACTTGTAAAGTAGGAGATCAAAGTGCCTATCAAATTGAGATAACAAATCAGGAAATAAACAGTCGAAAGGTTAGAGACTTGTTAAGAAAATACGACGAGACGATAATTGTGTCCCAAAAAGAATTGGGCCCACATCTTACACAGTGGCATGATTATTATGAATGGAAAATTTACCCATGTGAAGTGACAAAAACCTTATCACCCAGATCCAAGCAAAACCATTGAAAATCCATCATTAGCTGGTATCCATCTTGAAGCAGAACGAACACCAGTTAGTATAAGCAAGTATCTGAAAACAGTTAGGAAATGGAAAGTGGGGATGACCGGTAAGAGGATTTAGGAATTTCACTCTGGTACAATGGGAGGGCTCGCCAATGAAGTAAACAAGTGGGAACGCGTCGAAAGCCTTAAACTCCGTGTGCAAACAAACTTGAGTTTAAAATAGTCGGTTGACATAGGATGTCAACCTAATTAGGTGGGAGGGATGTATGGTTATGCTTGTCCAAGCGTATTGCTTTACTATTTTATTGTTCTATTGTTGACAGTTTGGCGAGAAATTATGTCTTGGCCTACTAGACTTGAATTACTCAATGTGTACTATCGGGGACTAAGTAGTCATCAAATCTCTCCTCTCCAAGTATTGAATTTCTCTCTTCCACAGTTGTGTTTCAATCAAATGACTTCACAACGATCTTTTATAGCGGACGGAACTGTTAGATAAAAGCCCTATGGTTTTTTTTCTTATTAGGATCACGTTTTTCCATGGAATAGTTCATTGCAGTTCTTGTGGGGAGAATTTGACGCATGGAACTTACATGCTTCAATGTTAGAGGAGAGTGGCCACCACGTTAGTGGTCACTTTCCATTTTTAGGTAGGATCAGTTATAAATACTATACAATTACAAGGAGGCATAGATGTACTGGTTTACCAAAAAACAAAAGTTCATGGTTTTCATTTCTATTGTGTTTCTGTTATTATTCTTGTTCTCATAGTCGGCGAGCTGCTTTAAGGTAATAGACAACACAAGGGTATCAGGGTGGGGTCCAAGGTAGAAGAAGATGCACCAAAAGCACGCGCAAGAGCCACAAACGTCGTAGGGCGTCATCTCAAAGGCTCACGCATTTCTCACGCCCCCGCCAAAAAAAAAAGCGCCAGCATCTCCTCACTACCACAAGAAATCTGCGGCCGCCAAAGATGGCGCACAGGTCCGTCTGAAGTGCGTGATCTAAAAAGAAGACGACTGCCTCTGTGCAGACCCAATGCTGACGAGGTCCAACTACAAGAGTGAACCTTTTTGTTGGTGTCCACCTAAAGTGCGCAAGGGTTGTGCCCCAAACGTCGAATCGGCTGGCGTTCGTTGGTTCATACTGCAAGGGGTCTGCTCCAGAGATACGTGCGTTTCTCTCCACCAAGCGCATGCGCAATCGCCTGGTGGGGGGATAAAATTCACCGGCGTTGAGGTGTGCCAGCGGAGTGTGAGGGAATGGAGTCCCAAACATCGAAGCAGTTTGCAGGGAAAGAGTTTGGAGATCTACTTCAAGGATGGCAAAATCCGTCGAGATTTTTCCAGCGGATAATGAGGCTTGAAAACAGCATAACCACTCTCGCGGTGGGCAGGCATTCAGCGAGGACATGATCGTAAAAACGATGCTGCAGGTCGCCCAATCACTCGAGTAAGTTGCGATTTCGATAGAGCACATTGCTTGGGACCCAAAACGATGAAGAGGTTGACTGGAAGATTGCTCAACGTCGACGAAAAGAGGTAAGGAAGATGGCGCTTTAGCTATCGACAAGCAGGGTCGTCTTATTCCAATGATGGAGGATAGGTTGACTTGCATGCCATGAAAGCTCACGTAACAAACTCTGGTGAGAGCGAGGAGGGTCCTCAGCGGTCAAAGGCAGTAAAGAAGAAGTAGAAAGAAAACCTCGAGGCACGAGCGGCGGAAAGGACGGGGAGGTAGAAGAAGGAGTCAGCTGGATGGTGCAATCCGATGCGTCGACTGCAAGAAGAAAGAGCCCACCTGGGTAAAGACTATGTTGGAGCAAGCTAGGTAGAACAAGGAGGACGGCCCATGTGTCTCAATCCGAGGAGGCAAGAGCCCTCCCTTAAATGGTGTAGCGCATCGGTTGCTATCTATCGATCGCCCAACTCGGATTCAAAATTCCACAGAAGCACAATCGGTGCGACGCTGCTCCTGTTGAGCGTCATCGATAAGGGGTGATCGATCCCAAGGAAGAGCTACACTCCGGTAGTAGGTACCAACTGGGGAATTGATTCAGCTGAGGAGGAGCCGAGTGTTTGCTTAGTTCGGCGAATGCGAAAAAGTGAGGCGTTGCAAGCGCAAGAGCACGGCGATGGATCCTCGACACCAAATGCGGAGCAACAACTCATATGATCGAGGCCAAGGTCTTGGTTCTTCGAGTTTCAAATAGGGGATTTTCAGGATGTTGAAGTTCGGCTATGCCCTCCATGATCGAGATCCGAAGGGAGTATGCGACACCATCCTGTTCGTCGGCAAGAAGGGCGCAAAAAAGCACAGCCAAGCTGACCGACGTCTACGTCACTCTCGAGGTTTCAAGGCTAACCTTGTGCGCCTGGGTCAACCTTGGATGAGGCCGGCTTGCTGCAATTTACATGCTCTGTGGGCTGATCAAGATTTGTGATGCATCGAATGGAGCCTCCCTCACTCCAAGACCGGCCCAGGGACCCGAAGATGGAGCTTGGACAGGTCGGCATGGCAAGATACGGGCCACTGAGCTTTCCCTGCTCTACAGAGAACTAACACAAGGGATGAGACATGGGGTTACGGTTTGAAAGTCAAGCGAGGCCATGCACAGGCTAAGCGATGGAGATCTCATCGGCATGTAAGAAGCGCACCTCGTTTCCATCTCAAGCATCCTACCGCATCGATACACTGTTGGAGCTCGTACACACGGCGATCTCTATGGGAGCCCATCAAGGTCGGGGACCAAAGTCGGCAAGATTCTCTTCCTGATACTAGTCGATTACAAGAAAACTCGTTTCATGTGGGATAATTCATGCTTGCAAGCGAAGAGATGAAGCCGGCAGACTGTCGTATTGATAGCGCGCGTGGATGCCGAATGGCAGAAAGAAGATGTGAACGTACGCACAAGACTGAGGCGGAGGGAAAGGTGAGAATTCATTAACAGAGCATTCCGGATAAGTATTGCGATGAGGTTCGGCGATTGAAAACGGACACATACTATTGCGTCCTAATCCCCCCAGTAGAAACGAGGTGGTGGAGCGACGAAACTAGACCAATCGTCGGGATGGCAAGATCACTACTGATGAAGGTCATCTACCTCCTCAACCGGTCGCCAATGCGAAGCCTCGATAGGAAGATGCCATATGAGGTCTGGTACAATAAAATCCTGCGGTACTCTTCATCTCTAAGTGTTCGCGGCTGCGTCGCGTACATGAACATTAGGCTCCATACAATACCTCGCCAAGCCTCGATCCTTTTAGGGGGCTGACAAAAGGTCGTGCTTCTCTCTCATCGGCTACATCGAAACATGGGAGTAAGGTATACAGGGCATCTTATACTGATCCTGTGGGAGGGAGTGAAGCTCCACGTGTCGGGCGACTTTCATCTTCGACGAGAAACACCGTTCTGGCGGTGAAACGAAGTCGACCCCAAGGCAGACCAGAACCTAGAGTCAATTCATAATAGAGTACCCTCGTTCATCGAAGCGAGGGAAAGGGAGGAGCGTAGACACCGGGGGACTATCACAAATCGACAGCAGCTTGTAACCAAGGCTCGCCTTACGCCCCCAAACACCGGCCCACAACTTCTTGCTACGTCCTCATGAACAAGTGGAGTTCGCAAGACCATGTACCTTCGGATTCAACACTAGATGCCGATCACGATGATGGTCTAAGCAGCCAGGTACCGGCGAGGGATTGGAAGACCGACTATGAGAAGGTCTACGCACTGGAAATGGCGGCTCGCAAGCTTGAAGAAGAGTATGCGCAAAACTACCATTGCCATCAGTGCTGGATGGACCGAACTCTTCAGTCGAGTAAAGTAGAGAAGACCCGTTGCTTGGCTGTAAGGCCAATGCCAGGAACAGATGGCGTCCATCATTGAGAACCAGAACATGGAGTATAGAGGACTTGACTGCCAGAGACAACGGAGCCATAGGGCTCAAATGGCGTGTTCACAAATTGAAGCGTAATGAAGAGGGAGAAGTTTGGACGCACGGGACCAATATCTTGTGGCGACGGCCTACGCTCTAAGAAGTCAATGGGTGGGACTTCGAAGAGGTGTTTCGCACCTGGTGGCAATATTGGAATATGGATGCCCTGTTGTCTTGCGAGTCGCTGGGGCAACATCACTCTTGGTTGGTTCACCACTTGGACGTGACAGTCAGATTTGTGCAATTTGGGAGAGCTAGAAGGATGATGCGTATCGCTAAAACAACCATCCATGGCCTCCTCGACATACGAATAACCCGATAAGGTCAACGATTTTTGTATCAAGGCATCTATACAATGCTTCGGCAGCCACCACGAGCCTAGAATGTCGAAGCCCATAGTTACCTCTACTACTGTCACTAAACTTCAAAGCACTGTGCTCTTAGCATGGTCGTTATGTACACGTGCGGACCATGGCGAGGAGTGGCTGATCGTTATGGGAGTGTACGTCGACGTAACTTATAAATCACTGGGAGGCGACATGAAGCTCTTGGAATATTCAAGGCAAAGAGGAGATGTCAAAGACCTTCAAGATGAGCCGATCTCAAACACGCTCAGCTACTACCGTATCGTCTATCAATGATGCAGCAGAGTACTGCCGGCATCAAACCCATCTGTCAAGTGCATACGTGAAGAAGCTGCTGGACATAGCTGGGGCTACTATGCGGAACAGTAACGCTACACGGACACCAATAGAGGCCCCGACTCCAGCTGCACGAAGAGACCAACACTACACGGCCATTTCGACAACCCCAATTACCGCACAGCATCGTCGGGAGTCTGCGCTATTTGGGTAAACACCACGCCCTGACCTCAAGATTCCGTTGAATACGTGAGTAGGTTTATGGAAACACTAGAGAGGAGACATCTTGTGGCGTTGTCAAGCGCATCATGCGCTATGTGGCCTCTGGAACCATAGGCTTGGGGGTAGAGATACCTGTATGCAGGGGAGACGGACAGAAGCAGCTTGAGCTGGTCGGCTACAAGTGACTAAATGACTATTGCGAGGTGACATTGAATGATCGTAATGAGAAACCAGCGGGTTGATTCTACTTCCTCTCAGGTGTGCGCGAGTAATGCTGGCACAATCAACTAAAACAGAAGGTAGTTGTGCTGTCCTTCATGTGAAGTAGAGTTACATCACCGCTTCAAAAAAAAACCGCGACCCTACAATAGGGGTCTGTCGCTTGTGCAGGCTGATGGAAGAGCTCATCGGAAGAGAAGGCGATCCACCAACGCTATAACGGGGAACAACACAACTACAAAGAATCTCCATAATAAAAATCACAAGTTTTGGCACGATCGAATTAGCGAGCTACATGGAGATTAGGTTCCATTACATCAGGGAGTGTGACAGATTCGTGGCTTATCTAAGGATTGACCCCCCTTTTGGAAAAAATTCGAACAGTAGGAACATCTTTGAGAACATACTCAATCTCCACCAAGGTTTTTTTTCCCCCCCCCCCCCTCTGGCGCGGGTAAAGAATTTGAGGAACTACGCTAAGTAGCATCGAAAATTAAACTTAATAAGGGTGAGACTATTGACCACAAGATTTAGGAAGATTGTTAAATAAAAGCCCTGTTAGGTTTCTTACTCGTAATTTACGTTGATTCACGTTTTTTCCTTGAATTAAGTTAATTGCAATTTCTTGTGGTCGGAGAATTTGACGCAATGCAACTTACATGCTTCAATGTTTTAGAGGAGGGAGACTGGCACAAGCTCAGTTTGGACCACTTCGGTCAGTCTTAGTGTAGAATTATGTTATAAAATACAAACAATTAAAAATGAGGAATAGGAGGACTCATGTCTACACCAAAATGGGAGACAATTTTGTGAGACTTATGAATAAAAAAGGGTATTTAAAAAAGCAAAATGAAAAAAAAAATCAAGGAGATGCAAATATTGTTTGGTCATAGGTTGAAGAAGAGTTTTGTGAAAATAAACGTAAAAGGGAGATGATATATAAAGTATGATCAACTGGTTTCCTCGTTGGTACTAATCTTAGAGATATGACAGGTAATTCTTTAAAAATGTACTAGGGTACTAGTTTTGAAAGTTCATGAATATTTTTTGGTAACATATTATGTTTGCCATATAACGAATGGCAACTATACTTTATAATTCATACTCTAAAAAATTACTTTTTTATGTTTTAAGTCACGGACCCCGATTTCTATGGTTCCCGAAGCACAGATCAAGACTTAAAAGTGGTGAAAACACAGTCAAAAAAGTTCTTCGAAATTAAAAAGAAAGGATTAAAAATATATAGTAGCATACATCATTTACATTATATTTAACAATAGAAGTTTATCGGTTCATAGTAGCAAAAGAAGGGAAAAAACAGCTCAAAAAATCATTTTAAAAACATCAAAATAAAAGTTTTGATGGTCGTTGTTAGTCTATGATTCCTTCTTTTGATCCGTTCTACACCTCGACTAGTTCTTAGTTGCCCTTTAAAAATATAAAAAAATAGGAGTAAGTACAAAGACTCAGTTACAAGACTCCGTAAAGTAGCCTACGTGTAAGTTTTAAACGCATGTTACATTAGTGGGTGCTGCTAATGAGTACCTACACTCTTATCTTGTCTGAGAATCTTGGTTATCGTCCTGAGAACCGTGACATTAAGTTGCTTATCATGAGTTCTAAGTACATGGTTCTATCATGGAGGGCTATTGGAAACATGGTTCTAATGTTCTTACATTCTTAGTTTTCGTCACTAAGCGGACCTTGGTTCTAGCGTGTTCTGAGTTTCGTAGCTTCTTGATTCCTTGTTATTTGTTTTTGGTTCATTAGTTCTTTGGTTCTTGGTAATTATTCCTATATTTCTTTTCCTTTTGGTAATTATTCTTATTTCTTTTCCTTTAGACACTCTTCCAGGGAGACTTGTGAGGTCCTGTGGTAGATAAGAGTAAATCAATTCATATTTTATGTTCGAAGTTTCATGCATGTCTACACACATAGCCTAAGTTCGGAGGTTTCATGTGTCACTTGAGATTATAGTCCAATAACTTTGTAAAAGGCTTCACACATGTAGTCTCCCTTTGACACAGTCTGCTTTCAAGAATCATAAGAGTTTCATGGGAAATCGGTTCAGAATTCGGATCCAATTAAGCCAACATGACAGAGAGTATTTTTTTGTTTTAGGAGGTGTAGCGGCCATTTAATTGAATCGACACGTCAATCATCGTCATCCGCCAATTAGAGGGAGGAATGTCCGATCAATTTTGTGGCCCCATAGGAAGCTTCCACCGCCTTTGTAACATGAGTTTTACCTCGATTCCTCATTGATTATTTTGCTACTTATATAAGGGAATTTCAATGAAGAAGTAACTCATCTATGAGAATTCGGTCCTAGTGGGAAAATACGGGTTCAATTAAGCCAAAATTTTGAGAGTGTTTTTTACAAAGGGGTGGTGTTGCGGAAGTTGTTTAATTGAATAGGTCCACCTTCTTCCAATATGGGAGGAAGTCGATGGGACTTTTGTGAGACCCATAGAAGCTATGCTCGTCCACCGTCCGTTAAATGAGTTTGCCTCGATTTCCTTCATGGATCTTATGGTAAGTGAAATTTCAAATGAAGAAGTACATCTGCACCCTCTTCGTGGAACGACCCTTTTAAATATTTCCCAATCAAAGTCCTTCATATGATCTTACAAAACGGAATTTCATGAGAAGTAATCTCTCACCTCTACGTGACCAACCCTCAATAGTCTCCATCAAAGTGTGGATGAAAAAAATTGTTTTACGTGGAACATCGGTGCTATCGTTTGGCAGCATGACATAGGGGACATATTTTGTAGGTGAAGCATGAATTGAAATTTCAAAAATCCTTCAATTATGTTCTCGACAACTATAATTCTCAAATTAGACTTGCAAAACTTTCTTTGGATTCAATATCCAAAAGTGGTAACCACTACAACCTAGAACCCCTTGTTACAATTAGATTTTGGCATGGTTTTCCATGTTTTATGTCAATTGAGACATGTGTCGAAATCAATAATATTTCAAACTTTTAAAACTCAAAGCGAGCATGGGCATAAAGAATAGAGGACCTTATCAAAATTCAAAAAACAGAGTTATTGAATTAAAAAAAATCTAGAAAGTGTTTAATCTACCGCCGTTTTGATCTTGAGGTCTTCAGTAGGGAGGGGGGAAGTGGTGGCAGAAGTATACATCGTTGATTGGTAGCATCTCGGAAGGAATACTAGGCACTTTCGAGACATAGACAGAACAAGCAATTTTATTATATATATTTTTTATTAGTTAATTTTTTTAACATGTTTTTAGAGGACACTATAACTAGGTCAGATAACATTATGAACTGTTAACCTTTGTTAGTGTTATGTTAGAGATATTAGGGGGGGGGGTTTAAGTGCAACCAGTTTCACAAGTGGGGTTGAGGTGATTCAAATGGTTAATGCGATAATACAATTGAACAGTTCTACTGGTGTTTCCGAGTGTCTCTCTGGTTGAAACGCCATCCATGGACAGAGATGAGCAACCCGAGCTTTTTTTTCATTCTCATTTTGACTAATTGAGGGCCATAGAGAACCACATTCCCCAAGTCCAAATTCTCAGGTTGGGGGTTAACAAACTGATAAGCCAAAAAGAAACCCAAAGGCCTTCAATGGGTTATCTGAGAATGCAAAAGATATAGAAAACTTTATATATGTGACATAGAACAATACTTGAAGTGCTATAGGAATTTTCTCAGTAGGATCTGGACGAGTTACGTTGGGCCGCAATGATCTTATGGCTGAATGCAAAAATTATGGTGGCGCTCTTCAGGTGAATGATATAAAAATTGGGTCATGCACCAATAAAATCATGGGAAGGGACTAGTGATCGGAATGGATGCAAATCCAAACTCCTCTGGATGTTTGTCAATCAAAGGGCCCTACACTCTTATAGGATGGCTAATAAGAAAGAACGGTCACATTCTTGAATCAATTCTCGAAATGTGGGAGGTAGCCTCCTGATAGCTCTATAATCACACATGGCGGAAGACTTGTTGAAGAGTTGCACATTATAGAAAAGACCATGCTGAAACTCTACAACTATCGCCAAAAAGACTCCAGGGACAACTACATGAACAAATTCATTGTTGTCCTAGCGTTGTAGAATATAATTTACACACAGTCTTTCTTTCAAAGGATTCGCTTTGTTGAACACCATCATGGCTGAGATGAGCAACCCGCAGTGGAGTTTGACAAGGTGTTGCCGTTAGATAGCACCACACTCCAAGCAACGCATCATGTTTGGCTTAACAAACTGGAAAATTCAAAAAACCCGAAGCTTCTAATTTGGTAATCGAGATGCAAAAGACAGTAGAAAAGTTTATAATTTGATATAGAACAATACTATGAAGGCTGGCTACAGAAATTTGATTAGAGGACATGAGAGTTACGTTTGGCCCGCAATGCATCTTATAGACGATGCGAAACTATGGTGAGTGCCCTCATAGGTGAATGATATAAAAAATGGGTCATGCAGCCATAAAACTCATCTGAAGACCGTTTGATGGAATTGATTCCAATCAACACTCACCTGGATGGATTTGCCAATAACAAACATAAGCATTTCGAGACAGTCAGTTCCGAACAATAAAATTATATATATATAAGTTTATAGTAATTTTAAATATTATTTGTAGAGGTAAAATATCATGGTACGTACTTTTGAAAACTTTTATACCTTTGTTACTGTTGGGTTTATGTTATAGGTCAAGTTAAACACGTGGGGGTTGAGGTGCTTCAAATGGATAAATGTGATAATCCAGTATAAAGGTACGGGCGTTTCAAGGTCATATCTAGTGTCGGAACGCCATCATGGCTGAAGATGATCACTGAAGTGAGTTTGACAAGGCAGCGCCGCGTAGAGAACCACACCCCAAGCCTAAGCTCATGTTGGGCTTAAACAAACAGAAAATCCAAAACAACCCCAATGGGTCAAGGAATATAGAAAATTTTATATTTGACATTAGAACAATGACTTGAAAGCTGGTGGTTGCTTGAAGGTAAATGATATAAAATATCGGCCACACACCCCAAAACTCATGGGGAAGACCGTTGATGAAATGAGATTGAAAGTGATTGTCCCCTATGGAAATTTGTCCAATCAAAGATGTTACTTTTGGAGGTTTGATCTTAGAAGAAGAAAGAGAAACACAATTGAACAACTAGGAACGTTGGAGGTAGCTCTGAGAGCGCTATCACACACATGGAAGGACGTGTCGTAGATTTAGGCATTCCACAAAAGATCATGGCTGACACATTTTCAGCGATCTAACAAAAGTCTCCAAACCAACTACATTAAAAATTCATTATTGTTACGGCAGGTTAGGATCTCTATCTTTCAATTCACCCAGGAGACTTGGGTTAAATCTCCTATCGATGGATTTGCATTTTCATATTATATATTCTTTTATAGTTTCCTCTCTTGTCATGAATTATACTTAAACTTTACCTACATTTTGAGAGGCACTATATTGGTCAAGACACTTTATGAACTTTATATTATGTTTATGTTATAGATTAGCTCGTTTCAAGTTCAACAAATGGGGGTGTTGATGTGATTCCTGTGGTATCATGTATCATCCAGTATAACTATTACCCGTTGTTTTCCAAGGTCTCTGTCTTCATTGAACGCCATCATAGCTTTAGATGAGCAACTGAGTGAGTTTGGGACAAGTGCAAACCTAGAGGAATAACATCCCAAAGCCAAGCTCCATTTTTGGCTTCACAAACAGAAATCCAAGACCCAAAGCCTATCACTGGGATAGCTGGTGATGCCAAAGAATTAGAAAAAATTTAATTTGATTGTAGAACAATGCGTGAAGGCTACTGACCACTTGCTCCGAGCACCTGAGAGTTATGTTGGGACAACCATGCTCTTATGTACAATGCCAAACTATGGTGGGCGCTCGTAACTGGAAGTGATAATAAAGAATCGTTCATTGCACCATAAAACCTCATGGGAAGATCATTGATGGAATCTGATGCAATCGACGTCCACTATGGATTGCGAATCAAATACCTTACATTTGATGTTTAATCCTTAGAAGTTAGAGAAAACACGCTTGAACAGCTCCGGACTGTTGAGGTATCCTCTGAGACGCTCCTATCACACACATTATCAATGGAGGCCGTGTCAAAAGATTAGAACATTACACAAAGTGACACATGCTGAAGATATTTTCAGCGATCTAACAAAAGTCTCCCAAACAACAACACAAAATATCCATATGTCGGTCCCGCGTGGTAGGATATTTAGACTTTCCCCTAGAAGACTTGCGTTTTGCATTCCCAATACAATAGATTAGTTTTCATCTCATTGTCACGAATTAACTTTATACCTTTGTTATTACTGAAGGTTCTCAGATATTAGGTTCTAAGTACAACAAGTGTGGTTGAGATGTTGATGCCATATGGATAATGTTGATAATACCAGTATAACTGTTACCGGGGGCGTTTCCAAGGTCTCTCGTGTTGAACGCCATCATGTGCTGAGATGAACACTCCTATGAGTTTGACAAGGCAGGCGTAGAGGACCCCTTCGACTCCAAGTCAGGTCGTGTTCCAGGTCTCTCTTGTTGAACGCCATATGGCTGACAGATGAACACCCTAAGTGATTTTGAACAGGCAGGTCCGTAGGACGCACACCCAATCAAGCTCATGTTTGGGCTTAAAAACAGAGCAAAATCCTAAGAACCCAATGCGCCAAGACAATTAGAAACTCTTTTATATTTGACGTAGAACAATGTTAAATCTTCATGGGAAGACCGTTGATGGAGATCGATGCAATTTGATGTCCCCTTAACTAATTGTCTAGTAAAAGACGAGGTTGAATCCTTGAGAATGAAAGAGAAATACACGACCTTATACATAAAGACCATGCTGAACCTTTTCAGCCCTTGACAAAAGTCTCCAAGATCAACTACACCCGAAATATCTCATTGTCATTACGTGGTTAGGCTATCGGGCTTTCACCTAGGAGAGATCAAGTTTGATTCCTTATACATCTTGTAAACGATTTTTTTTTTTTAACACCTTTTCTATACTTTACAAAATTCAAATATAATCTTAGATGTTCGTACTGTTGTTTGTCGTAAACACATACTCATGGAATGAGTATAAAGATAGCTATTTACAACCTTCAAACTCTTATATTTAACACCTGTCTACTTTAAAAAGTTCAGAAAATAATCTTAGAGTTAGTACGTTGCATTTATTATTAAAAACATACCCATGAAAGTAGAAAGATAGCATAACACCTTTCACTTTTATAAAAAAAATCAAAAGTTTTTTTACTTGTCAAGATCTGGGCTGGAAACTCATCCAAATGCACCTCTAAGATTATCTCTTTTTTAAGTATATAACTCTTTCAAAAAGTTTAATCATTTTTTTTGGAAAATTTTTTTAAAATAAATATTTTGTATAATGACATTTCTTGAAAATATTCAACAATATTTTATTTAAACACTTGTTGCAAGTTAAAAGGTAGTTTTGAAGACTTTTTGAAAATTCAAACGTATTTTTTTAAAAAAAAAATAAATAGTTTCCATTAGATTTTTTTTTTAAACTCTCTTTAAGTGTAGTTATTGAACGTTCACAAAATTTATGCAAAGTTCAATGAGTATTTTTATTTAATTTAAATACTTATAATTTTTAGAAAAAAAACAAAATACATTATTCTTGTTTATTTTTATTCTTTTGTTGATTAAGTTAATATTAATTTTATTAAAAATACCATAGTAATTTACTCTCGGTAATAAAATTAAAACGTAAACAAATCAATTTATTTAAACTAAAAAAATCAATTATTAAAACTAAAAAAATCAAAACTGCTATTTTAAAACTACAAAAAGTATACTTGGTTTGACTACAACAATGCATAATCTTAGTACTAACTAAAAAAGAAACTTAATTCCAAGCTATCTTGTAATGGCACAACGATTTTGTTAGTCTCTGTTGTACCACATTTCACTTCCTCAATTTAAGTCGCGTTCAACTACAACTAAACATATCAAATGTTGAAAAGTATGGATGATAAAAGTAAATCTGTTGAAAAACTATCTATCATAAGTTGTTCTCAATGAGTTGTGAGGGCAGTGTTTCCTTTCAAATTCTAAATTCCAATTATGGAATGTCCCTGACAACGAAAAGTGCCAAGCATGCTAGAATGTTTGCGAATGGGTAGTAGAATTAACAAGATTCATGGACATTTGTTTCATTATACAAGCTGTCATCATGTGTCTTATTCATGGTTCCCTCAATTCTCTTCAAATGGGGTGCTGCCTTTTCGCATCAGAGAACTTTTGTTTTTTGCTTTGAACCTTGAGACGACGTCTTTGCACATCAGCGATCTACTAAAAAACCCTCTTCGCTTGCTAGGCAAATTTTTTGCTTGACATAATGGACACAAACAGGACCTGGTATGGAGCGACCATCGCTCACTGTATTGGTCTCCTATCGTGTAGGTGCATAATACGTCGGATCCTTGTTCATACCATATTCATTAACTATAATATGGCAAGAAATTTTTTTATGTTTTGATTAGGCATACCATATTCTGTTGTTTCTTATATATCTTTAGTTTATGAAAATTGTTGATACATCCATCTCAATGTTCCTCAACGGGTTCCTCCATGTTTCAAACATTACCCATGATCGATTTTGTGTAATGATATAATCCAAAGAATGAGAAGCGACCTTACTTAGACAAAAATTATATTGTGTTTGATAATTATTGTTGGTAACATAGATAAATTGAATTATAAGCATTTTTTAGTTCAAAAAAGATTTAATATCTAAATTAGATTTCTTATACAATTTTTACTTAGACATCATCCTATTGGACACTGTTTATTTAGATTTTTGTTTTTTGTCTTTCTTCATTTTCATTTATAGCGATCTATCGGAAGGGAGGGATAAGAAAAGATACGCATAATATCATTATGACTCATTGCCATTTTTTTTGTCATAGATAACAGGAGGGAGTAATGACCCCCACAAAACACAACACGCATAAATATATTCCGATGCGAGTGGGCCTTATTATCATAGTGTAGTAGATAACATTCTAGTAGTTTGTATGCTCTTGGGGCCAAGGAACTCACGAACTTCTTCAAAAGATAAGAACTTATCTGCGGTGGCGATGGATATCTCACATGCAACAAAAAGTATGTTCTCTTCACCGTTGCAATAACAAACCAAGAAATACCATCGTCATTTATAGCTTTCTACTGCCGATATATCAAATTCTACGAGCGGCCTACTTTATCTGATAATACTGAATAGACCGTAAATCACCAGACGCTTGTAAATGAAATGAATATACAATATTCTCGTTTATCTTTTCAACAAAAAACCTTCCTTTCTCCTGCATTTTGTATATGATATAAACAATGTGATCACTAAATTTTACATGTGGAGACATGTGAGGGGGGGCGTCCTATGAAATGAGTATTGCATAAGATCCGGACACCATGAAGAAAATCACTCTCACTTTATTATGTAGTTTAATGCTGACTTAGATTTTTTCATTCAAAGACATAGGTAATCTCGATCTTCACTCCGGGAACTACACTCTAAACTCTCTTGTTTATTCGGTATTAATCAGTTAGATTTGCTAACGGGGTGAGAGTGCCTCCTCGATTCCGCCCGACTCAATTAAAGCCTCCCATTTCAATGTAAGACTGGGTGACTAGGCTGGGGACATAGGGTGTAAAGATGGAATTACTCCTACCCGCTTTTAGGGAAGTAGTAGAAGGTTGTTCCCTTAAGTCACTACTTTGAGGTTCGTTGAACAAGTGGTCCCACCCTCTCATTGGCCCGAGAGGGATTCGGTTTAATGGTTGGACCATAAACCAGTTGTTCATTAGGGGATCAATGGGACTTAAGGAACAAGAAGTAATGTTAGGGGTAAAACGAAAAATTGACCCAGCTCTAGTTACGAACAAACCTGTGAAGGATCGACTTAGAATAATCTGTTCTATCAAATGGACAGAAATATCCCTATAGTGAGGAGGGAGTGCAACTACTAGGCTTATTGTGGAGGTCCCTAGCTAGTTAACGAATGTTTGTTACAGGTTTAATTAGTTTAGACGTTAATCTCATATCGTTGAAGCCCTAGTGATCCTGTAGGTCATTATGTCCCCCCCTGCTGATGAGTGCTCATATCAGACTTCTAAACCATAGAACAGTGTGACAAGTGAGTTCGAAGTGTTCGAATTCAAATTAGGGAATATACGCTAAATATATACGATATTGTTCAGTTAAGGATCGTAAGGTCTTAGGGTTGATCTGATTGACGCTGTCCAGAAACGTAGCGTTCAACATCATCAAGGAGAAGACAACGTTAGATTTGCTAAAGGCACTATCGAATATGTATGAGAAAACCGTCGGCTATGAACAAGGTATATTTGATGCGGAGATTGTTCAATCTACAAATGTCTGAAGATGGATCTGTTGCTGATAATATAAACCAATTCAATATGATTGTAAGTCAACTGAGTTCGGTGGCAATTAATTTCGAGGATGAAATTAAAGCATTGATTTTGATGTCATCTTTAGCCGAGTCGATTATTTCGATGAAATTTGTAGATGTTTAGTTCTGAAGCGAAAGTATTCGCGTGGGATACTGGTTTTGTAACGAAGCACATCCCGCCAGGGTTGGTATGCTACATGCGGTTATCACGGGGAGTCCAACATAAGCCGTTGCTGAGACTTGTGGGGAGTAACTTTTGGGGTTCGTACTTAGTTTCCTTAGTTTTTTATTCCTTGTTATTTGTTCTAGGTACTTAGTGAAGGGAATTAACTTTTCATCCACGTAGCCAGAAACATTGGGAACCGTTTTGATTTTTATTAAGAATTACAACAAGCAATAATACGTAGAGTCTAGAACGCTACCTTTGTAGAAACCCTAGCTTGCACGACTCTTTGGAGTATTCCACCAGCACAGTTAATTCAACATTCCACAAGATCTTCCCTTAAACTAATGACTCTAGAAATAACAATATCACCACATTAAGTTTATTGTCATATTTC
>CM066978.1:5930793-5948293 GCA_033971965.1 Cucurbita ficifolia
CCAACTTATGCCTCAAATTCACCAGGCACGAGCGTTGGTTACTGTTTCGTTCGAAAAGATCGAAGGAACCTTGGGTTTTCCACATAATGATTGAGGTGGCTCCACGAGGGTCTTCTCGACGTGGTTGAGGCTGTGAGGTCTTACAGACACGAGTAAATGTTCTTTTTCTTCCATACTCTAAGCTTCGGACAATCTTTAGTGGATATGGTATGATACTGAAACGAGAAAAAACGACTTTTCAGATCGAGTTAACGACCGTCACTCGAAGGAGGAAAAAGTTCCAATGTTAACACCTATGGATTTTGAAAAACCAAACGGCCCGGAACGAATGTGTTTAAATTCCGTATTTTGACCCAACTTATGCCTCAAATTCACCAGGCATGAGCGTTGGTTACTGTTTCGTTCGAAAAGATCGAAGGAACCTTGGGTTTTTTTCACATAATGATTGAGGTGGCTCCACGAGGGTCTTCTCGACGTGGTTGAGGCTGTGAGGTCTTACAGACACGAGTAAATGTTCTTTTTCTTCCATACTCTAAGCTTCGGACAATCTTTAGTGGATATGGTATGATACTGAAACGAGAAAACGACTTTTCAGATCGAGCTAACGACCGTCACTCGAAGGAGGAAAAAGTTCCAATGTTAACACCTATGGATTTTGAAACCAGAACGGCCCGGAAACGAATGTGTTTAAATTCCGTATTTTGACCCAACTTATGCCTCAAATTCACCAGGCACGAGCGTTGGTTACTGTTTCGTTCGAAAAGATCGAAGGAACCTTGGGTTTTCCACATAATGATTGAGGTGGCTCCACGAGGGTCTTCTCGACGTGGTTGAGGCTGTGAGGTCTTACAGACACGAGTAAATGTTCTTTTTCTTCCATACTCTAAGCTTCGGACAATCTTTAGTGGATATGGTATGATACTGAAACGAGAAAACGACTTTTCAGATCGAGTTAACGACCGTCACTCGAAGGAGGAAAAAGTTCCAATGTTAACACCTATGGATTTTGAAACCAGAACGGCCCGGAAACGAATGTGTTTAAATTCCGTATTTTGACCCAACTTATGCCTCAAATTCACCAGGCATGAGCGTTGGTTACTGTTTCGTTCGAAAAGATCGAAGGAACCTTGGGTTTTCCACATAATGATTGAGGTGGCTCCACGAGGGTCTTCTCGACGTGGTTGAGGTTGTGAGGTCTTACAGACACGAGTAAATGTTCTTTTTCTTCCATACTCTAAGCTTCGGACAATCTTTAGTGGATATGGTATGATACTGAAACGAGAAAACGACTTTTCAGATCGAGTTAACGACCGTCACTCGAAGGAGGAAAAAGTTCCAAATGTTAACACCTATGGATTTTGAAACCAGAACGGCCCGGAAACGAATGTGTTTAAATTCCGTATTTTGACCCAAACTTGCCTCAAATTCACCAGGCACGAGCGTTGGTTACTGTTTCGTTCGAAAAGATCGAAGGAACCTTGGGTTTTTTTCACATAATGATTGAGGTGGCTCCACGAGGGTCTTCTCGACGTGGTTGAGGGTCTGACGTGTTGAGGTCTTACAGACACGACGAGTAAATGTTCTTTTTCTTCCATACTCTAAGCTTCGGACAATCTTTAGTGGATATGGTATGATACTGAAACGAGAAAACGACTTTTCAGATCGAGTTAACGACCGTCACTCGAAGGAGGAAAAAGTTCCAATGTTAACACCTATGGATTTTGAAACCAGAACGGCCCGGAAACGAATGTGTTTAAATTCCGTATTTTAACCCAACTTATGCCTCAAATTCACCAGGCATGGTTACTGTTTTGTTTTCGTTCGAAAAAAGATCGAAGGAACCTTGGGTTTTCCACACAATGATTGAGGTGGCTCCACGAGGGTCTTCTCGACGTGGTTGAGGTTGTGAGGTCTTACAGACACGAGTAAATGTTCTTTTTTTCTTCTCTACTCTAAGCTTCGGACAATCTTTAGTGGATATGGTATGATACTGAAACGAGAAAACGACTTTTCAGATCGAGTTAAACGACCGTCAGATCGAGAGTTAACGACCGTCAAAAAGGAGGAAAAAGTTCCAATGTTAACACCTATGGATTTTGAAACCAGAAGAACGGCCCGGAAACGAATGTGTTTAAATTCCGTATTTTAACCCCCAACTTATGCCTCAAATTCACCAGGCATGAGCGTTGGTTACTGTTTCGTTCGAAAAGATCGAAGGAACCTTGGGTTTTCCACATAATGATTGAGGTGGCTCCACGAGGGTCTTCTCGACGTGGTTGAGGTTGTGAGGTCTTACAGACACGAGTAAATGTTCTTTTTCTTCCATACTCTAAGCTTCGGACAATCTTTAGTGGATATGGTATGATACTGAAACGAGAAAACGACTTTTCAGATCGAGTTAACGACCGTCACTCGAAGGAGGAAAAAAAAGTTCCAATGTTAACACCTATGGATTTTGAAACCAGAACGGCCCGGAAACGAATGTGTTTAAATTCCGTATTTTAACCCAACTTATGCCTCAAATTCACCAGGCATGAGCGTTGGTTACTGTTTCGTTCGAAAAGATCGAAGGAACCTTGGGTTTTCCACATAATGATTGAGGTGGCTCCACGAGGGTCTTCTCGACGTGGTTGAGGTTGTGAGGTCTTACAGACACGAGTAAATGTTCTTTTTCTTTCATACTCTACTCTAAGCTTCGGACAATCTTTAGTGGATATGGTATGATACTGAAACGAGAAAAAAAAAAACTTTTCAGATCGAGTTAACGACCGTCACTCGAAGGACCGTCACTCGAAGGAGGAAAAAGTTCCAATGTTAACACCTATGGATTTTGAAACCAGAACGGCCCGGAAACGAATGTGTTTAAATTCCGTATTTTAACCCAACTTATGCCTCAAATTCACCAGGCATGAGCGTTGGTTACTGTTTCGTTCGAAAAGATCGAAGGAACCTTGGGTTTTCCACATAATGATTGAGGTGGCTCCACGAGGGTCTTCTCGACGTGGTTGAGGTTGTGTGAGGTCTTACAGAGGTCACGACACGAGTAAATGTTCTTTTTCTTCCATACTCTAAGCTTCTTCCACAATCTTTAGTGGATATCTTTAGGTATGATATGATGATACTGAAACGAGAAAACGACTTTTCAGATCGAGTTAACGACCGTCACTCGAAGGAGGAAAAAGTTCCAATGTTAACACCTATGGATTTTGAAACCAGAACGGCCCGGAAACGAATGTGTTTAAATTCCGTATTTTAACCCAACTTATGCCTCAAATTCACCAGGCATGAGCGTTGGTTACTGTTTCGTTCGAAAAGATCGAAGGAACCTTGGGTTTTCCACATAATGATTGAGGTGGCTCCACGAGGGTCTTCTCGACGTGGTTGAGGTTGTGGTGTGGGTCTTACAGACACGAGTAAATGTTCTTTTTCTTCCATACTCTAAGCTTCGGACAATCTTTAGTGGATATGGTATGATACTGAAACGAGAAAACGACTTTTCAGATCGAGTTAACGACCGTCACTCGAAGGAGGAAAAAGTTCCAATGTTAACACCTATGGATTTTGAAACCAGAACGGCCCGGAAACGAAAAACGAATGTGTTTAAAAATTCGTATTTTAACCCAACTTATGCCTCAAATTCACCAGGCATGAGCGTTGGTTACTGTTTCGTTCGAAAAGATCGAAGGAACCTTGGGTTTTCCACATAATGATTGAGGTGGCTCCACGAGGGTCTTCTCGACGTGGTTGAGGTTGTGAGGTCTTACAGACACGAGTAAATGTTCTTTTTCTTCCATACTCTAAGCTTCGGACAATCTTTAGTGGATATGGTATGATACTGAAACGAGAAAACGACTTTTCAGATCGAGTTAACGACCGTCACTCGAAGGAGGAGAGAAAAAAGTTCCAATGTTAACACCTATGGATTTTGAAACCAGAACGGCCCGGAAACGAATGTGTTTAAATTCCGTATTTTAACCCAACTTATGCCTCAAATTCACCAGGCATGAGCGTTGGTTACTGTTTCGTTCGAAAAGATCGAAGGAACCTTGGGTTTTCCACATAATGATTGAGGTGGCTCCACGAGGGGGTTTTCACACATAATCTTCTCCACGAGGGTCTTCTCGACGTGGTGAGGTTGAGGTTGTGAGGTCTTACAGACACGAGTAAATGTTCTTTTTTCTTCCATACTCTAAGCTTCGGACAATCTTTAGTGGATATGGTATGATACTGAAACGAGAAAAAACTTTTTTTCAGATCGAGTTAACGACCGTCACTCGACACTCGAAGGAAAAAAAAGTTCCAATGTTAACACCTATGGATTTTGAAACCAGAACGGCCCGGAAACGAATGTGTTTAAATTCCGTATTTTAACCCAACTTATGCCTCAAATTCACCAGGCATGAGCGTTGGTTACTGTTTCGTTCGAAAAGATCGAAGGAACCTTGGGTTTTTTCCACATAATGATTGAGGTGGCTCCACGAGGGTCTTCTCGACGTGGTTGAGGTTGTGAGGTCTTACAGACACGAGTAAATGTTCTTTTTTCTTCCATACTCTAAGCTTAAGCTTCGGACAATCTTTAGTGGATATGGTATGATACTGAAACTTTAAAACGACTTTTTTTGATACTGAAACGAGAAAACGACTTTTCAGATCGAGTTAACGACCGTCACTCGAAGGAGGAAAAAGTTCCAATGTTAACACCTATGGATTTTGAAACCAGAACGGCCCGGAAACGAATGTGTTTAAATTCCGTATTTTAACCCAACTTATGCCTCAAATTCACCAGGCATGAGCGTTGGTTACTGTTTCGTTCGAAAAGATCGAAGGAACCTTGGGTTTTCCACATAATGATTGAGGTGGCTCCACGAGGGTCTTCTCGACGTGGTTGAGGTTGTGAGGTCTTACAGACACGAGTAAATGTTCTTTTTCTTCCATACTCTAAGCTTCGGACAATCTTTAGTGGATATGGTATGATACTGAAACGAGAAAACGACTTTTCAGATCGAGTTAACGACCGTCACTCGAAGGAGGAAAAAGTTCCAATGTTAACACCTATGGATTTTGAAACCAGAACGGCCCGGAAACGAATGTGTTTAAATTCCGTATTTTAAACCAAACTTATGCCTCAAATTCACCAGGCATGAGCGTTGGTTACTTTTTTTCTTCGAAAAGATCGAAGGAACCTTGGGTTTTCCACATAATGATTGAGGTGGCTCCACGAGGGTCTTCTCGACGTGGTTGAGGTTGTGAGGTCTTACAGACACGAGTAAATGTTCTTTTTCTTCTTCCATACTCTAAGCTTCGGACAATCTTTAGTGGATATGGTATGATACTGAAACGAGAAAAAAAACTTTTTTTCAGATCGAGTTAACGACCGTCACTCGAAGGAGAGAAAAAAAAGTCCAATGTTAACACCTATGGATTTTGAAACCAGAACGGCCCGGAAAAAACGAATGTGTTTAAAATTCCGTATTTTAACCCAAACTTATGCCTCAAATTCACCAGGCATGAGCGTTGGTTACTGTTTCGTTCGAAAAGATCGAAGGAACCTTGGGTTTTCCACATAATGATTGAGGTGGCTCCACGAGGGTCTTCTCGACGTGGTTGACGAGGGTGGGTGAGGTTTACAGACACGACACGACACGAGTAAATTCTTTTTCTTTTTCTACTCTATACTCTAAGCTTCGGACAATCTTTAGTGGATAGTGGATATGGTATGATACTGAAACGAGAAAAAAACTTTTCGAGAGTCGAGACGACGACCGTCACTCGAAGGAGGAAAAAGTTCCAATGTTAACACCTATGGATTTTGAAACCAGAACGGCCCGGAAACGAATGTGTTTAAATTCCGTATTTTAACCCAACTTATGCCTCAAATTCACCAGGCATGAGCGTTGGTTACTGTTTCGTTCGAAAAGATCGAAGGAACCTTGGGTTTTCCACATAATGATTGAGGTGGCTCCACGAGGGTCTTCTCGACGTGGTTGAGGTTGTGAGGTCTTACAGACACGAGTAAATGTTCTTTTTCTTCCATACTCTAAGCTTCGGACAATCTTTAGTGGATATGGTATGATACTGAAACGAGAAAACGACTTTTCAGATCGAGTTAACGACCGTCACTCGAAGGAGGAAAAAGTTCCAATGTTAACACCTATGGATTTTGAAACCAGAACGGCCCGGAAACGAATGTGTTTAAATTCCGTATTTTAACCCAACTTATGCCTCAAATTCACCAGGCATGAGCGTTGGTTACTGTTTCGTTCGAAAAGATCGAAGGAACCTTGGGTTTTCCACATAATGATTGAGGTGGCTCCACGAGGGTCTTCTCGACGACGTGGTTGAGGTTGTGAGGTCTTACAGACACGAGTAAATGTTCTTTTTCTTCCATACTCTAAGCTTCGGACAATCTTTAGTGGATATGGTATGATACTGAAACGAGAAAAAACGACTTTTCAGATCGAGTTAACGACCGTCACGACTCGAAGGAGAAAAAAAAAGTTCCAATGTTAACACCTATGGATTTTGAAACCAGAACGGCCCGGAAACCAGAAACCCCGGAAACGAATGTGTTTAAAATTCCGTATTTTAACCCAACTTATTTGCCTCAAATTCACCAGGCACCAGGAGCGTTGCATGTTACTGTTTCGTTTTCGAAAAGATCGAAGGAACCTTGGGGTTTTTCCACATAATGATTGAGGTGGCTCCACGAGGGTCTTCTCGACGTGGTTGAGGTTGTGAGGTCTTACAGACACGAGTAAATGTTCTTTTTTTCCATACTCTAAGCTTCGGACAATCTTTAGTGGATATGGTATGATACTGAAACGAGAAAACGACTTTTCAGATCGAGTTAACGACCGACACTCGACGGAGGAAAAAAAAAAAAATGTTAACACCTATAACATTTTGAAACCAGAAAAAAACGCCCGGAAACGAATGTGTTTAAATTCCGTATTTTAACCCAACTTTTGCCTCAAATTTTTACCAGGCACGAGCGTTGGTTACTGTTTCGTTCGAAAAGATCGAAGGAACCTTGGGTTTTTTTTTCACATAATGATTGAGGTGGCTCCACGAGGGTCTTCTCGACGTGGTTGAGGTTGTGAGGTCTTACAGACACGAGTAAATGTTCTTTTTCTTCCATACTCTAAGCTTCGGACAATCTTTAGTGGGACAATCTTTAGATATATGATACGAGAAAAAAACGAAAACGAAACGACTTTTCAGATCGAGTTAACGACCGTCACTCGAAGGAGGAAAAAAAAAAAAAATGTTAACACCTATGGATTTTGAAACCAGAACGGCCCGGAAACGAATGTGTTTAAATTCCGTATTTTTTACCCAACTTATGCCTCAAATTCACCAGGCATGAGCGTTGGTTACTGTTTCGTTCGTTCGAAAAGATCGAAGGAACCTTGGGTTTTCCACATAATGATTGAGGTGGCTCCACGAGGGTCTTCTCGACGTGGTTGAGGTTGTGAGGTCTTACAGACACGAGTAAATGTTCTTTTTTTTCTTCCATACTCTAAGCTTCGGACAATCTTTAGTGGATATGGTATGATACTGAAACGAGAAAACGACTTTTCAGATCGAGTTAACGACCGTCACTCGAAGGAGGAAAAAAAGTTCCAATGTTAACACCTATGGATTTTGAAAACCAGAACGGCCCGGAAACGAATGTGTTTAAATTCCGTATTTTTTACCCAACTTATGCCTCAAATTCTTATGCCAGGCATGAGCGTTGGTTACTGTTTCGTTCGAAAAGATCGAAGGAACCTTGGGTTTTCCACATAATGATTGAGGTGGCTCCACGAGGGTCTTCTCGACGTGGTTGAGGTTGTGAGGTCTTACAGACACGAGTAAATGTTCTTTTTCTTCCATACTCTAAGCTTCGGACAATCTTTAGTGGATATGGTATGATACTGAAACGAGAAAACGACTTTTCAGATCGAGTTAACGACCGTCACTCGAAGGAGGAAAAAGTTCCAATGTTAACACCTATGGATTTTGAAACCAGAACGGCCCGGAAACGAATGTGTTTAAATTCCCGTATTTTTTGACCCAACTTATGCCTCAAATTCACCAGGCATGAGCGTTGGTTACTGTTTCGTTCGAAAAGATCGAAGGAACCTTGGGTTTTCCACATAATGATTGAGGTGGCTCCACGAGGGTCTTCTCGACGTGGTTGAGGTTGTGAGGTCTTACAGACACGAGTAAATGTTCTTTTTCTTCCATACTCTAAGCTTCGGACAATCTTTAGTGGATATGGTATGATACTGAAACGAGAAAACGACTTTTCAGATCGAGATCGAGTTACGACCGTCACTCGAAGGAGGAAAAAGTTCCAATGTTAACACCTATGGATTTTGAAACCAGAACGGCCCGGAAACGAATGTGTTTAAATTCCGTATTTTGACCCAACTTATGCCTCAAATTCACCAGGCATGAGCGTTGGTTACTGTTTCGTTCGAAAAGATCGAAGGAACCTTGGGTTTTCCACATAATGATTGAGGTGGCTCCACGAGGGTCTTCTCGACGTGGTTGAGGTGTGAGGTGGTCTTACAGACACGAGAGTAAATGTTCTTTTTCTTCCATACTCTAAGCTTCGGACAATCTTTAGTGGATATGGTATGATACTGAAACGAGAAAACGACGACTTTTCAGATCGAGTTAACGACCGTCACTCGAAGGAGGAGGAAAAAGTTCCAATGTTAACACCTATGGATTTTGAAACCAGAACGGCCCGGAAACGAATGTGTTTAAATTCCGTATTTTGACCCAACTTATGCCTCAAATTCACCAGGCACGAGCGTTGGTTACTGTTTCGTTCGAAAAGATCGAAAGGAACCTTGGGTTTTCCACATAATGATTGAGGTGGCTCCACGAGGGTCTTCTCGACGTGGTTGGGGGGGGGGGGGGGGGGGGGGGGGGGGGGGGGGGGGGGGGGGGGGGGGGGGGGGGGGGGGGGGGGGGGGGGGGGGGGGGGGGTGGGGGGGGAGGGGGGGGGGTGGTGGGGGGGGGGGGGGAGGGGGGGGGGGGGGGGAGGGGAGGGGGGGGGGGGGGGGGTGTGTGGGGGGGGGGGGGGGGGGTTGGGGGGGGGGGGGGGGGGTGGGGGTGGGGTGGGGGGGAAGGGGGGTGGGGGCGGGGGGGGGGGGGGAAAGGGGGGGGGGGGGGGTGTGTGGGGGGGGGGGCGGGACGTGGGGGCGGGGGGGGGGAGGGGTGGGGGGGGGGGGGGGGGGGCGGGGGGGCGCAGGGGGGGGGGGGGGGGTGGTGGGGGGAGGGGGGTGGCGGGGGGGGGGGGGGTGCGTGTGGGGGGTGGGGGGGGGGGGGGTGGTTGGGTGGAAAAGGGGGGCGGGGGTGGGGGGGGGGGGGGGGGGGGGGGGGGTCGGGGACAGGGGGGGGGGGGGGGGGGGGGGGGGGTGGGGGGGGGGGGGGGAAGTGGGGGGGCGATGGGGGGGGGGTGGGGGAAAGTGGGGGGGGGGGGGGGGGGGTGGGGGGGGGAGGGGGGGAGGGGTGGGGGGTGGGGGGGGGGGGGGGGGCGGTGTGGGGGGGGGGGGGGGGAGGTGGGGGGGTGGGGGGGGGGGGGGGGGGGAAGGGGGGGGCGGGGGTGGTGGGCGGGGGGGGGGGGGAGGCGGGGGGTGGGGGGGGGGGGGGTGGGGTGAGCGTGGGGGGGGGGGGGGGGGGAGGTGGGGGGGTTGGGGGGGGGGTTGTGTGTGGGGGAGAAGGGGGAAAAAGGAGGGGTGGGGGGGGGGGTGGGGGGGGGGGAGGGGTGAGTTTCCCTGGGGGGGGGGGGGGGGGTGGGGGGGGGGGGGGGTGGTGGTGGGGGGGGGGTGTGGGGGGTGGGGGGGGGGTGGGGGGGGGGCGGGGGGGGGGGGGGTGGGGGGGTGGGGGGGTGGGGGTGGGGGGATGGGGGGGGGTGAGTGTGGGGGTGGGGGGGGGGTGGGGGGGGGTGGAGGGGTGGTGGGGGGGGGGGGGGGGGGGGGGGGGGGGGGGGGGGGGGTTGGGGTGTGGGTGGGGGGGGGGGGGGGGGGTGGGGTTTGTGGGGGGTTGGGGGGGGGGGTGGGGGGGGGGGGGGTGGGTGGGGGGGGGGGGGGGGGGGGGGTGGGGGGTGTGTGGGGGTGGGGGTGGTGTTGGGTGGGGGGGGGGGGGTGTGTGGTGTGGTTGGGGGTGGGGTGGTGTGGTGAGGGGTGTGGGTGGTGGGGGGGGGGGGGGGGGGGGGGGGGGGGGGGGGGGTTAATGGGGGGGGAGGGGAGGGGAGGGGGGGTGGGGGGGGGGGAGGGTGGGGGGGGGTGGTGGGGTGGGGGGTGGGGGGGGGGGGGGGGGGGGGGGAGGTGTGGGGGGGGGTGGGGGGTGGGTTGGGGATAGGGGGGGGGGGGGGGATGGGGGGGGGGGGGGTGGGGTGCGGTGTGTGGTGGGTGGGGGTGGGGGGGTGGGGGGGGGGGGGTGGGGTGTGGGGGGGGGGGGGGGGTAGGGGGGGGGTGGGTGCAGGTGGGGTGTGGGGGGTGGGGGGGTGGGGTGGTTGGATGTGGGGTGGGGGTGGTTGGGGTGGGGGTGTGCGGGGGGGGGTGGGGGGGGGTTGTGGTGGGAGGGGGAGGGGGGTGGGTGGGGGGGGGGGGTGGGGGTGGGGTGGGGGTGGGGGGGGGGGGGGGGGGGGGGGGGGGGGAGTGGGGTGGGGCTTGGGGGGGGGGGGGGGGGGGGGGGGGGGTGGGGGGGGGGGGGGGTGGGGGTTGGGTGGTGGGGGGGGGGGGGGGGGGTGGGGGGAGGGGGGTGCGGAGGGTGAGGGGGGCGGGGGTGTTGGGGGGGGGGGAGGTGGGGGGGGGGGGGGTGTTGGTTGGGGGAGGTGTGGTGGGGGGGGGGGGGGGGGTGGGGGGGGGGGGGTGGGGAGGGGGTGCTTTTGGGGGGGGGGGGTGGAGGGGGGGGGGGGGGGTTGGGGGGGGGAAGGGGGGGGGTGGGGGGGTGGTGAGGGAGGTGGTGGGGTGGGGGTTGTGGGGTGGGGGGGGGGGTGTGGTGTGGAGTGTGGGGTGGGGGTGGGGGGGTGGGGGGGGGAGTGTGTGGGGGGGGGGGTGGGGGGGGCGTGTGAGGGGGGGGGGTTGGGGGGAGGGGGGGTTGGGGGGTGGGGGGGGGGGGGGTGGGGTGGGGGTGGGGGTGGAGGGGGGTGTGGTGGGGGAGTGGAGGTGGGGGGGGGTGGGTGGTGGTGGTGGGGGTGGGGGTGGGGGGGGGGGTGGGCTGGGGTGTGGGTGTGGTGGTTGTGGGGGGGGGGGGGGGGGGGGAGTTGGGGGGGGGGGGGGTGGGAGGGGTGTGGGGGTGTGGGGGGGGGGTCGGGGGGGTGGTGGGGGGGGTGGTGGTTGTGGGGGGGGGGGAGGGGGAAGTGTGTGGGTGGGGGGGGGGGGGGGTGGGTGGGGAAGGGTGTGGGGGGGGTGGGGTAGAGGGGGGTGGGGGGTGTTGGGTGGGGGGGGGGGGGGGGGTGTGGTTGTTGGGGGGGGGGTGGGGGGGGGGTGGGGGGGGGGGGGGGGGGGGGTGGGTGTGTGGGGGGTGTGTGGTTGGTGGTGGTGGTGGGGGGGTGGTGAGTGGGTTGGGGGGGTGGGGTGTGGGGGGGTGGGGGGTGGGGTTGTGGGGGCTGGGGGGGGGGTGGGGGTGGTGTGGTGGGGGGTGTTGGGGGGGGTGGGGGGGAGGGGAGGGGGGGGGGGGTGGTGGGTGGGGTGGGGGGGGGGGTGGTGGGTGGGGGGGAGGTGGTGGGGTTGGGGGGGTGGGGGTGGGGGGAGGGGTGTTTTGGGGGGGGGGGGTTTGGGGTGGGGGGGGGGGTGGGGTGGTGGGGTGGGGTGGGGGTGTGGGGGGGGGGGTGGGGGGTGGGGGGGGGTGGGGGGGGAGGGGGTTGGTGGGGGGTGGGGTGGCTGGTGGGTGGGGGTGTGGGGGGTGGGAGGGGGGGGTGGGGGGGAGTGTGGGGGGGTGGTTGGGTGGTGGGGGGGGGGGGGGGGGGGGGGGGGGGGGGGGGGGGTGGTGGGGGTGTTGGGGGGGGTGGGGGGGTGGGGGGAGGGGGGTGGGGGGGGGTGGGGTGGGGGGGGGTGTGGGGTGGGGGGGGGGGGGGGGGGTTGGGTGGTGGGGGGGGGTGGGGGGGGGGGGGGGGGGGGGTGTGGGGTTTTTGGTGGGGGAGGGGGGGGGGAGGGGGGGGGGGGGGGGGTGGGGGGGGGGGAGGGTGGAGGGAAATGAGGGGGGGGAGGGGGGGGGGTTGGGGTGGGGGGGGGGGGGGGGGGGAGGGGTGGGTGGATTGTGTGGGTGGGGGGAGGGGGGGTTTTGTGGGTTGATTCGGGGATGGGGGGTGGGGGGGGGGGGGGGGTTGGGGGGGTTGGGGGTGGGTGGGGGGGGGGGGGTGGAGGGGGGGGGGGGTTGGAGGTGCCTGGTGGGGAGTGGGGGGGGGGGGGGGGGGTGGGGGGGGGTGCGGGGTGGTGGGTGGGGGGGGTGGGGTGGGGGGGTTGGGGGGGGAGGGGTTGTGGGGGGGGGGAAGGGGTTGGGGGTGGGGTTGGGTTGGTTGGTGGGGGGGGAGGGGAGGGGGGGGGGGGGGGTGGGGGTGGTGTGGGTGGGGTGGGGGTGGGGGAGGAGGGGTGGTGGGGGGTGTGGGGGTGTGTAGGGGTGGGGGATGGGTGGGGGGGGGTGGTGTGGGGGGGAGGTGGGGGGGGTGGTGGGGGGGTTGTGGTGGGGGTGGGGTGGGGGTGGGGGGGGGGGGGGGGGGGGGTGGTTTGGGTGTGGGTTGTGTGGGTGGGGGGGGGGTGGGGGGGGGGGTTGGGGCGGGTGGGGGGGTGTGTGGAGTTGGGTGGGGGGGGTGGGGGGGGGGGCGGGGGGGTTGGGGAGGGGTGGGTGGGGGGGGGTTGGTGGGGGTTGGATGGGTTGGGGTGGGGGGGGGTTTGGGGGGGGGGGGTGTGTGTTGGGGGGGGTGGGGTGGTGGGGGGGAGGGAGGGTGGTTGGGTGGGGTTGGTTTGGGGAGGGGGGCGGGGGGTGGGGGTGGGTGTGAGGGGGTGTGGGGGGGGGGGGGGGGGGGGTGTGGGGGGGGGGTGTGGGGGGGGGTGGGGGTGGTGGGGGTTGGGTGGTGGGGGGGGGGTGGGGTGGGGGGGGGGGGTGGGGGGTGGGTGGGTGGGCGGTGGGTTGGGAGGGGTGGGGGGGGGGGGGAGGGCTGGTGGGGGGGTGCTGTGGAGTGGGGGGGGGGGGGGTGTTTTGGGGGGGGGGGGGTGGCGGGGGGGGGGGGGGGGTGGTGGGTGGTTGGGGGGGGGGGGTGGGGGATTGTGTGTGGTGGTGGGGGGGTGGGGGAGGGGGGGGGTGTGTTGGGGGGTTGGGGGGGGTGGGTGAGGGGTGGGTTGGGGGGTGGAATGGGTGGGGGGGGGGGATGATGGGGGGGGGGGGGGGTGGTGAGGGGGTGGGGTGGGGGGGGGCTGTGAAGGGAGGGGGGGGAGAAAGAGAAAGGGGTGGGAGGGGGGGGGGGGAGGTAGAAAGGGAGGGGGTGGGGGGGGAGAGGGAGGGGGAGGGAGTGGAGGGAAAAGTGGGGAGAAGGGGGGGGGGGGGGGGGAGAGGGGGGGGAATGAGGGGGGGGGGAAGGGGGGGTGGGGGGGGAAAGGGGGGTGAGGGGTGGGGGGAGAGGAAGAGAGGGGTGGGGGGGGGAAAAGAAGTGTGAGGAAGAGGAGAAAAGGGGTGGGGGGAAAGGGGAAAGGGGAGGGGGTGGGAAAAGGAGGGGGAGGGGGAGAGTGGGGTGGGGGGGGGAAGGGGGGGGGGTAAGAGAGAGGGGAGAAGAGGAGGGGAAAGGGGGGGGGGGGGGGGGGGGGGGGGGGGGGGGGGGGGGGGGGGGGGGGGGGGGGGGGGGGGGGGGGGGGGGGGGGGGGGGGGGGGGGGGGGGGGGGGGGGGGGGGGGGGGGGGGGGGGGGGGGGGGGGGGGGGGGGGGGGGGGGGGGGGGGGGGGGGGGGGGGGGGGGGGGGGGGGGGGGGGGGGGGGGGGGGGGGGGGGGGGGGGGGGGGGGGGGGGGGGGGGGGGGGGGGGGGGGGGGGGGGGGGGGGGGGGGGGGGGGGGGGGGGGGGGGGGGGGGGGGGGGGGGGGGGGGGGGGGGGGGGGGGGGGGGGGGGGGGGGGGGGGGGGGGGGGGGGGGGGGGGGGGGGGGGGGGGGGGGGGGGGGGGGGGGGGGGGGGGGGGGGGGGGGGGGGGGGGGGGGGGGGGGGGGGGGGGGGGGGGGGGGGGGGGGGGGGGGGGGGGGGGGGGGGGGGGGGGGGGGGGGGGGGGGGGGGGGGGGGGGGGGGGGGGGGGGGGGGGGGGGGGGGGGGGGGGGGGGGGGGGGGGGGGGGGGGGGGGGGGGGGGGGGGGGGGGGGGGGGGGGGGGGGGGGGGGGGGGGGGGGGGGGGGGGGGGGGGGGGGGGGGGGGGGGGGGGGGGGGGGGGGGGGGGGGGGGGGGGGGGGGGGGGGGGGGGGGGGGGGGGGGGGGGGGGGGGGGGGGGGGGGGGGGGGGGGGGGGGGGGGGGGGGGGGGGGGGGGGGGGGGGGGGGGGGGGGGGGGGGGGGGGGGGGGGGGGGGGGGGGGGGGGGGGGGGGGGGGGGGGGGGGGGGGGGGGGGGGGGGGGGGGGGGGGGGGGGGGGGGGGGGGGGGGGGGGGGGGGGGGGGGGGGGGGGGGGGGGGGGGGGGGGGGGGGGGGGGGGGGGGGGGGGGGGGGGGGGGGGGGGGGGGGGGGGGGGGGGGGGGGGGGGGGGGGGGGGGGGGGGGGGGGGGGGGGGGGGGGGGGGGGGGGGGGGGGGGGGGGGGGGGGGGGGGGGGGGGGGGGGGGGGGGGGGGGGGGGGGGGGGGGGGGGGGGGGGGGGGGGGGGGGGGGGGGGGGGGGGGGGGGGGGGGGGGGGGGGGGGGGGGGGGGGGGGGGGGGGGGGGGGGGGGGGGGGGGGGGGGGGGGGGGGGGGGGGGGGGGGGGGGGGGGGGGGGGGGGGGGGGGGGGGGGGGGGGGGGGGGGGGGGGGGGGGGGGGGGGGGGGGGGGGGGGGGGGGGGGGGGGGGGGGGGGGGGGGGGGGGGGGGGGGGGGGGGGGGGGGGGGGGGGGGGGGGGGGGGGGGGGGGGGGGGGGGGGGGGGGGGGGGGGGGGGGGGGGGGGGGGGGGGGGGGGGGGGGGGGGGGGGGGGGGGGGGGGGGGGGGGGGGGGGGGGGGGGGGGGGGGGGGGGGGGGGGGGGGGGGGGGGGGGGGGGTGGGGGGGGGGGGGGGGGGGGGGGGGGGGGGGGGGGGGGGGGGGGGGGGGGGGGGGGGGGGGGGGGGGGGGGGGGGGGGGGGGGGGGGGGGGGGGGGGGGGGGGGGGGGGGGGGGGGGGGGGGGGGGGGGGGGGGGGGGGGGGGGGGGGGGGGGGGGGGGGGGGGGGGGGGGGGGGGGGGGGGGGGGGGGGGGGGGGGGGGGGGGGGGGGGGGGGGGGGGGGGGGGGGGGGGGGGGGGGGGGGGGGGGGGGGGGGGGGGGGGGGGGGGGGGGGGGGGGGGGGGGGGGGGGGGGGGGGGGGGGGGGGGGGGGGGGGGGGGGGGGGGGGGGGGGGGGGGGGGGGGGGGGGGGGGGGGGGGGGGGGGGGGGGGGGGGGGGGGGGGGGGGGGGGGGGGGGGGGGGGGGGGGGGGGGGGGGGGGGGGGGGGGGGGGGGGGGGGGGGGGGGGGGGGGGGGGGGGGGGGGGGGGGGGGGGGGGGGGGGGGGGGGGGGGGGGGGGGGGGGGGGGGTGGGGGGGGGGGGGGGGGGGGGGGGGGGGGGGGGGGGGGGGGGGGGGGGGGGGGGGGGGGGGGGGGGGGGGGGGGGGGGGGGGGGGGGGGGGGGGGGGGGGGGGGGGGGGGGGGGGGGGGGGGGGGGGGGGGGGGGGGGGGGGGGGGGGGGGGGGGGGGGGGGGGGGGGGGGGGGGGGGGGGGGGGGGGGGGGGGGGGGGGGGGGGGGGGGGGGGGGGGGGGGGGGGGGGGGGGGGGGGGGGGGGGGGGGGGGGGGGGGGGGGGGGGGGGGGGGGGGGGGGGGGGGGGGGGGGGGGGGGGGGGGGGGGGGGGGGGGGGGGGGGGGGGGGGGGGGGGGGGGGGGGGGGGGGGGGGGGGGGGGGGGGGGGGGGGGGGGGGGGGGGGGGGGGGGGGGGGGGGGGGGGGGGGGGGGGGGGGGGGGGGGGGGGGGGGGGGGGGGGGGGGGGGGGGGGGGGGGGGGGGGGGGGGGGGGGGGGGGGGGGGGGGGGGGGGGGGGGGGGTGGGGGGGGGGGGGGGGGGGGGGGGGGGGGGGGGGGGGGGGGGGGGGGGGGGGGGGGGGGGGGGGGGGGGGGGGGGGGGGGGGGGGGGGGGGGGGGGGGGGGGGGGGGGGGGGGGGGGGGGGGGGGGGGGGGGGGGGGGGGGGGGGGGGGGGGGGGGGGGGGGGGGGGGGGGGGGGGGGGGGGGGGGGGGGGGGGGGGGGGGGGGGGGGGGGGGGGGGGGGGGGGGGGGGGGGGGGGGGGGGGGGGGGGGGGGGGGGGGGGGGGGGGGGGGGGGGGGGGGGGGGGGGGGGGGGGGGGGGGGGGGGGGGGGGGGGGGGGGGGGGGGGGGGGGGGGGGGGGGGGGGGGGGGGGGGGGGGGGGGGGGGGGGGGGGGGGGGGGGGGGGGGGGGGGGGGGGGGGGGGGGGGGGGGGGGGGGGGGGGGGGGGGGGGGGGGGGGGGGGGGGGGGGGGGGGGGGGGGGGGGGGGGGGGGGGGGGGGGGGGGGGGGGGGGGGGGGGGGGGGGGGGGGGGGGGGGGGGGGGGGGGGGGGGGGGGGGGGGGGGGGGGGGGGGGGGGGGGGGGGGGGGGGGGGGGGGGGGGGGGGGGGGGGGGGGGGGGGGGGGGGGGGGGGGGGGGGGGGGGGGGGGGGGGGGGGGGGGGGGGGGGGGGGGGGGGGGGGGGGGGGGGGGGGGGGGGGGGGGGGGGGGGGGGGGGGGGGGGGGGGGGGGGGGGGGGGGGGGGGGGGGGGGGGGGGGGGGGGGGGGGGGGGGGGGGGGGGGGGGGGGGGGGGGGGGGGGGGGGGGGGGGGGGGGGGGGGGGGGGGGGGGGGGGGGGGGGGGGGGGGGGGGGGGGGGGGGGGGGGGGGGGGGGGGGGGGGGGGGGGGGGGGGGGGGGGGGGGGGGGGGGGGGGGGGGGGGGGGGGGGGGGGGGGGGGGGGGGGGGGGGGGGGGGGGGGGGGGGGGGGGGGGGGGGGGGGGGGGGGGGGGGGGGGGGGGGGGGGGGGGGGGGGGGGGGGGGGGGGGGGGGGGGGGGGGGGGGGGGGGGGGGGGGGGGGGGGGGGGGGGGGGGGGGGGGGGGGGGGGGGGGGGGGGGGGGGGGGGGGGGGGGGGGGGGGGGGGGGGGGGGGGGGGGGGGGGGGGGGGGGGGGGGGGGGGGGGGGGGGGGGGGGGGGGGGGGGGGGGGGGGGGGGGGGGGGGGGGGGGGGGGGGGGGGGGGGGGGGGGGGGGGGGGGGGGGGGGGGGGGGGGGGGGGGGGGGGGGGGGGGGGGGGGGGGGGGGGGGGGGGGGGGGGGGGGGGGGGGGGGGGGGGGGGGGGGGGGGGGG